>CM061048.1:46082137-46567425 GCA_030762985.1 Adelphocoris suturalis
AAAAAAATGAAATGAAAAAATAAAACTTAAATGACAGAAGAACGTAATTTTGTTGCACCTTTTATGATTTATTATTTTCAATAACGAACCTTAGCAATCGATCAAGAAGAACAAATTACCTCCCCCTTCCCATTCTAAATTTGTTGATTTCAAGATGAGTCAAAACAAAAAATTGAATGAGAAAAAAATCCGTACGTCCGCCGTCTAAAGCTTTTCTCTAAACCTACAGAAACAAGCTTTATGAAACATGGGTAATAAATCAAATTAGGTGTCTACCTAGCAGTTGGTTCTAAAAGCTCAGCATCGATTTTTATCAATCCTAAGGGTAACAGTAATGGTTTTTTGGTTTGATAGTTATTATCACAATGAATCGAATGAAGCCATCTGGAAGGCTATGTTAAGTCGTTCGTTCTCCCTATGTGCTTGAACATTGGGAGTGAAATCAAGTTAAATTTTTAATAAATTGTTAAATTTCGTTAATGACCACTGGAAAGTTTGAGTGTTGTAAAATCGGAGCGTAGTAACACTATCCTTATAAATTCCAACGATCCTCTCAGCTGATAGGTAAAATTCGAATGTAAAATTCTGACTTCTCGCGAAATGGAGTTTATTTATTGTCTGATAAATCTTGTCCTTACGCATAGACTAGTGAAGCGCTGGTATAGTAGTTTATTTCATTCCATGAATTTTCAGTTGGTTTTTAACTACGTAAATGTCGTTATACGTAGATCAGGGGTATAGTTATGCGTAGATGTGTTATTTATTGCACTAATTTTCACTCTGTAGATACTCCTGTCTATGTAGGCATATTGATGACCAAGTCAGCCTTTCGCCCGAACCCTACAAAATTGCATTACGCGAATCGTTTACAAAAGTTTGTTACGCTAAGAGGCTTATGAAGCTAATTCTTTCTTAACCCTGGAATGCCCCGTGGGGTTTGTCAAACCCCAATCGCGATTTAAAGATAGTTTATCATATTGAATCGCACGTCTGGCTCTTCTCGCCCCCTTCTATATCACCCCCCACTTCTTCCCTAAAGGCTTCAGCCTTTTTCCAGTTTAGTACGTTCAAGACTTCTGGGTAGTGTAGTACTTTCTTGTGCCTGGGGTTTGACAAACCCCACCGGGGAGTTAACCACTAGTGATTTTCTCTATAGCAAGTGTTATTTTTGTGGGCGTTCCCAAAGTTTTGTTATTGGCTCATTGTTAGAAATGGCTGAAAAACGGAAGTTTTCGGTCCTGAAGACATTAGATCCGTTTTGGAACAGTTGGAGGAAGAAGATGTATATTTTGGCGGAGAAAATTCAAAAACGGGAGATAATGTCGAGTTACAAGAAGTTGCATCCGATGAAGAAGCGTCAAAAGTGACAGTTTTGGAAAAAATGGCTTGGTGCCAATTTTATGTCACCTTTTCATTCTAGTTCTTGGGTTTAGTAAGTGGTATCAAACTAATCTCAGAAAAATGTTTTGTAGATTTTATTTATTTATTTATTTATTTTTATTTTTAAATAAAAATGTGCTAATTTTATATTGAAATTTTGTTACAATGACGTACCTTTCTGCTATTTTTTTTTTTTTTTTTCTTCAGAGCGTGAGGTTTGCCTTAGGTACTATTACTTTTTTCTTCATGAGGTTAGGTACCTACTTCATGTTTCTTTACACTCTTGATAACAGAATAAAAATAAAATTTGATTCAAGTGTAACTTATTTTTGAATTTTCTAACATTTTTCGAAGTTGGGGTTTAACACACCCCATCGGGGAGTTAAGTGTTGGAAATTTAGCCGGGACATTCCAGGGTTAAGCACCTACGGATCTGAAATTGGAAATAGAGCTCCATTGGGATGTATAGAGCACGCGAGTTACACGTATTCCGTTCACGTAGGCGCTGATCAGCAGACGGACCTCTGAGCCAAATATGTTTCCTAATCATCTTACGGCGCTGAAACCTGAAATGAAGCTCTTCTAGAATACAATTACAAAGTATGAAAGGCCTCTGATCAATATTGGAACCTCTGAGGTTAATTCCTTTCCTAATTGAAGTACGGTGCTGAAATTTAGATGTACCTGCCCCTTTTAGATACCTCGATAACAAATACGAGATACGGAGGGGCATCTCTACGGTAATTGCTTTCCTTTTCGATACAGTGTATTTGGTTTTTTTCGGAATGTTTTTCCAACATTTTCGAAACTTACTAAAAAGCATAAAATTGTGGGGTCTTGTAGCTTTAAAAATGTGAATCCTTTTGGGTGGTGCGAAGTGCCAAGTTGTTATGATATACAGTTTAAGGGGTTCGGTAATTATCGATCAATGATTTGCGGAGAAGGGCCATCTAATAGGTACAGAAATATTAATATTTAGTGGAATAATCTACAGCTATTGAAATTTGAGTAATTCACTATCATACCCTAGGCCAATAATTCAGGTTCTTGTTGTTGAGTTGCCAATACTCTTGTTACTGGCCCGTTGCGATACTTGATCCCTTGTGGGTGTTGAGGTGAATTTTGGAAATGTTAGAAAAAGAATGGTTCTGATAGTGTTACTCACAACCGCTTATAACCTCTTATAGGTACCTATTTGAACCTTATCCTCTATTTTCCTAATACAAAAACCTCTTATAGTAGAACCTAAAACGAAAAAGATGCTCAACAGTCGAATCGAGCCTTTTTGGGTACGGTTTAAAACTAGGGGAATCACTCTCTTCAGTTGATTGTGGTTAAGTACGTTCATCAAGTTCTTCCACATTTTCCTGGGAATCTTGGAATCTGGAGGATATCAGGCATATTTCATCCGAGAAGTCTAGGTTCTCCAGGCGGTCTTTCAGTGTCCGTCTTAATCTTAATAACAGGGCTACCCAAGCGTCAATTTTATGCGTGGTCGCATACCTACGGTATGAAAAGCGATGATGTAAGCTTCATGGAAGCAAATAGATGGTTTGACGTTAAACTACGAAACGCTCCTCCAACCTCCGTGAGGAACGTTGATCTCGCTAAGCTCAAATCGTAAATATATAGGCCCGTTGTTAGGCTATAATAAATTGTCATAGTCTCTATAATGGAATGGGTCAAGTTTCCACTTTTGAAGTAGAGATCTCTTATTCAAGATGATGATGTTTTATTATTATCTGGGTCCTTGGAGCGCTCAGTTTCCCCTCCTCCGCAATCAAACGATGGCATATCATGCGTAGCCTCTTCTGTTTCCGACCTAAAAGTTCTGGAGCCGATCCTTCTCCTAAAGCAGACTGCGGATTCCTCTTACAAGGTCGTTTACCGAAACTATTTCCTTTAGGCCGAGTGTCCCAAAAGACTTTGAACCTTCTGGCTTTGAGTGCCGAGTACCGATTTGAGAAGCAGGTGGGAGGCTGTTTTCTTCTCCACTTTGCAGATCCTGCACACAGGCTCACTGTGCAGGGTCTAATCCTGTAGTCAGATGTTCCAGGAGTACCCAAGCTCGGTCATCATCCCCATTAAGAGTCTGATCCGGTCTGTCTGTCTGTCTGGTGTTCTGAGAGATCACCAGCTTCCCATGTTTCTGTTTTCTAATTTTTTTCCCTATGTCATTTGTGTTCTTTCACTGAGACAAACTAGCTAGGAAATGATGAGAAATTTCTAGCGATACGAGGTACGGCTGAAGGATATTGAGGAGTTAGGCAATTTCGTAGTTCATCAACTCGGAAATCCTATTTTTTCACAAAAAAGCAGTACATGTTTATTACTTGGCAAGCACAATAATGTGGAACACATTTTATTTCTCAAAACGTTTCTAACTTCAATCTCATGGTGTACTTAATAATACAAACAGTTAGCTAAGACACTCAGAGATAACTGGTTAACAGTTGGGGAGGATTCAATTTCCCGTCATAACTGGTACGAAAGGGCTCAGCAGGAGTTCAAAATGTTGTAAATGGTGAGAGCCAATGGGATTAGTGTTAATTCGATTTGTTTAATGCAAGTACATCCAAATTAAACTGAATGAGCCAATAGCGAATTAGCAGTATCAGAAGTGTTCCATTAAAAATAACTGCATCGATTTGGAATGAAATTATCTGTATGACCCTCAATATGCTGATTGGGGGTCGCTCTGCTTGTTGACTTTATATATCTTCCTGAAGAGGCTGAATTTCAGATATCATCGCAGGTTCTATATTATAGAAGTTAGCTTCAGAAATCGTTCAGCTCATCTGGGCCTTCAGTTTTTCCCAAAGAGGTTTTATTTTAAATGTTAGAAGCGTAGGTTACATAGAAAGAAGTCCTCAGAAAAAGGCCCCAGAAGAGGCTGACAAGAGTGGCGACACAGATCGTGTGAATATTTTATATTAAAATAAATATACATTAATCTATTTCAACTATAGTACCTAGTTACCTGATTATTACCACATAATAGCTTTCAGTTTCCGTTGAATTTCATGAGCGTTGCCCGTCACAAGTTTTGCAGGTGATGTTACAAAATACAGATAAATATACAGGGAATACGTGCATACAGATTGTATAATGTTTTCATAAATTTCACATTGTCTTGTACAAGACAATGTGAGATATAGGAAAACAAAACAAACATGAACCCGTAACATCACATATATGCAGAAACACCTTCTTATGGTTGAAAGATATCAGATTAAAATATGGACCTATATTTTAAATGTTTCGATTTATATTTTAACGGATCAATTGAATAAGTAATAAATAAATAATTTTTTGAAAATATCATTCACCTCTTGAAGATAGAAGCAATAAGCTGTATTTATAAATCACGTACCAGTAAGTGAGCAATCTTAAATAGACAAATTATCCACCTGTAGTCGAATCGACAGGGTAGTGAACGCCGACTACATTCGCTACATGGAAGTACATAACTTTCATACCTTGGATATACCTTATATCGGCATATCGTAGTTCCTTCCAGAGGAGTCATCATCATCAGGGTGCAAGGGATAATCTTCATCATGATCGTAGGTTGAAAGGGAACGATATGCCTCAGATTCACCCTCGGCTGAACAAAGCGTTACGACACCTTGTCATTGTAGGCTACAGAACCTAAAATGTCAGATTGAAGATTGAACATGGAAGAAATTACCCTCAGAGCCCCCTTAACTGATTTGAATGTCACGCTACCCTGCTACTCTGACATTGCAAACCCTAGCAAGTTTCATTTCAAATTAAAGTTTTGTAGGTTGACTAAGAAATGGGTTAGCCTCATATCCTTTTCAGAAGGTTACTTAGTGACAACTTTTTAATGAAAGCTAGGCAATAACCTTTTACTATATAGATAATAAAATAAATAAATGAAAAACATGCGAACAGATTTGGTTTGTGAACGGGTACTATATACTGAAACAGATAGTCAAACGAGTAAACCTAGTGGTAGCTAGGTCAACATTGTGTGGAATGTACAAAATACTCGTAGAAGTACTAACAGCGTGGAGCAAAGAGCAAAGCGACGAAACCTGACATGAGATGAAAGAGGAAAACAGTATCAGTACTAGAGAGATTCAGATCGTATCAGATCGTACCAGATCGTACTATATCGTATCAGTAACTAGGAGATTTTCCCCCCCACAGTCGTCTCACCACTTAGAACTTTTAGTGACTCCAATCGAACAGTTTTTTTTTCTTTCTTTTTTTTTTTTTTTTTTTCTTTCTTTAATCTCCAGAAGTTTCATTTCTTTTCATTGCTTTCCGTCAACTTGATTCCTTTGTTTTTTTAAATGTAATAATGTAATTGGGTTCGCCCGAACAAATGTAAATAAATAAATAATAACACAAAATAAAGTGTCAATGCGGCAATCCGTCAATGCGATCGGCTTTCTGATTGGCTAGTGCCATTCGGATGAGTGGGGTGAATCTTGCTGGACAAGCAATCTTGGGATGGATTGTCCACATCTGAAAAATTAGATATTTTACCGGATTGCCGCAATTACGTCATCCGTCAGGAGCTGTTGTCTTGTTTTATGGCTGAGGTCGAGTGAGAGTATTTTTACGATCCTAAAATAGAACTTGGTTTTCATTTACGGAATATGAATTTCTTTAGCGCTGGTGTATAAAAATAACAATAATAAATTAATAAAACACTCAAATTTAACAAGGTTTTAATGCAGGTGAGGTCGAGTTGGGTTAAGAATGCCTAAAACAGATCTCAACAACCTACTCTCTAAATTATCCTTTTCCATTTGTGACATTTTGACTTACCCATAGGCTGGCGATTTTCTGCTTTTCAAATAAGTAAACAGGTAATTATTTGGGAAGAGATAAAACATTTATAAAATAAAAAGGAAATGTAGAAATATGCCTACCTGTCATTACGGAATGGACACGTTATCTACGTTAAAACTGCAAAGGCGACGTTATTTTGAAATGAGACTCTTGGGTATTTATTTGGTCCTTCTACCAACTGCCTTTCCTAAGATAAATATGTTTCTACCCGGATACCATGTGTAGATAGGCAAATCACAAATAATTTATCCATTTATGCACCATAGGAAGAAGTACTCATTATAGGTAAATAACAATCTCTTCTGTATGCCCTCATGACTAATTGTTCAAACATCGTCATCGTTTAAGGAGCTTCAATTTCCGTGAAATATTTGATAGGTAGGAGAAAGTGCGGGTGGAAACAGGTCTGTTTGGGAAATGCTATTGTTTATTGTTATCATGTTCGGTATCCACCAATTTACAAATTAATTCATGAACAAGTTGCTACATGAATAATTGAAAAAATAAATGTTTCTTACTGGTGGGTTATTGATATGTATACATTAATGAAAAATAATTGATCACTGATGATGAAACTCAAATAGTCGGTGCTTGAGATGTTGAAATCAACATCAGTATCCTGGAAAAACGTTACTCACGTGGTAGACGATGTAGGGGGCGATTCATTAGGTAGTTACGGGTGGAGAATGGGACATGGAACAACGGATAATTGCGAGTGGTATAAGCGGGAACACTGATGCCGACATTAGAGAGAAGCGATGGAGACTGCAAATATCATTTTGCTAGGTAGCTTGTGATAAAAAAAAAAGTCGGCTACCGGAAATCTACCTGTTTTGCTGGTATCTCAAATTCAAATGCTAGAAACTTCGAGAATTTCCGCTGAACACTATCCAAGGGATGCCTGGTAACTTCGTAATATGGAGACCACACTGGGCTAACATAGTCCAATAATGGATGAACCAGTGATTTGTAAAAGAACACAATAGCCTCAGCAGAAGTAAAATCTCGTGTGCATCTCCAATGAAAAGCCCTCAGAGCTTGCGAAGCAACTACATCAATATTACAAGATTGTACTTTACGAGACTTTACTTACCAAACACACGGCACCCCCATTATTCCCTAATTTTGCCCAAAATGGTATAACTACTCAATAGAGCATGTTGCCTAACACTTTCAGTAGGTAAAACTAAATTCTCCTTAAAACAAAAGAAACCTCTTCAGTTTTTTAAAATGAATTTTGACTTGATGCACACATATATAATCTGATAAACTTCTCCAGTAGTTGATCCATGGCTAATTAGTTGGGTCTCCGAATACATGGAGAGAGATTACTATGAACTAGGCGTATAATTTTATGAAGAATCGACCAATGTAGGAAAAAATGGAATAACGATTGTCGAGAGAGTGCTGACATTCGAAGGATATAATATATACGTATTTTCAGTTCTTAGTAATTTAATGTGAGTATAATAACAGAAACATACCTCAATTTCACCATTCTATTGCCTATTTTTACATGAATACATAAAAAAAAATTCAATAGAGCACGTCGGTCAACTATATCACCAAGTTAATTAAGTTTAAATAATTAGGTAAATTAAATTTTTTGATCCAGTGATAAACGATCGCGCAATGTACAGAAAATTTCAATGTCTGTGTTATGCGGGATAGTATACCTGCCCCCGTGTTGGCCTCTGCGCCAGAATCGGATTTTTTCTCTAATTTTATGGTATTTTTCAATAATAGAAACTGAAAGTGACAGCGCAAGATACAAGATATGTTTGAAATCGTAGAAACTGATACGTGAAACATGGTTTTGTAAAGACCCTTTTATGTGATAGCTCCATAAAAATAGCAGTCGTGGAACTTGAGGGGCACATATTTGTATTGTTCTTAGTATAAATCTAGTGTAGGTCTAGTTGGGCGCAGTGTAGTGATATCTCAGTACTTCGTTATAAACGACGTTGGAAACCCATTCATTACCAAAACGTTGCCTTTATTCACGTTTTGGGCATTTTAGGCGCTGTCGTTATGAACGATAAAAAGTTACATTTTTGCATTGCAGGCCAACCATCTGTCCAGGATTCTGCCTACACAGACGGATCATTGTTATAACTAATACCGTTATAAATCATTCCCACGGTACTCGTGAACTTGACTGTGAATCTTGAGAAGGATCCTTGCTGTGAATCGCTTTACTTGTTGTACTATGTGGCAAGAAATAATATATCTCAACGAGTAATCCTCATTTAAATGAAAATGACTGGTGCCTATCAAATTTTCCAAGAATAAGCACTTCACATAAATGGTTGGAAGGAACTGATCTCTCGCTTGTTGTTGCTCCTAATTCTGGAAAGAATAAATCCCGTACTCTTGATTGTTTCATTTGAAGAATTTCTCCCCCTTCAATCTCTGCTTATAACATCTATTCGGTTCTCCGAAGCAAGGTGTTTTTTTTTTTTTTTTTTTTTCCCCGAGCAAATGAAACTGTTTCCTTCAGATTTGATACGTTTTTAATCCTGTTGATGCAGCATAAAAATCTGTTTTTAGCGAATTTTCGTAAAAAATGAAGCCATTGCGTTGGCTTGAAAAATTTTAAAATCAAAATTTTTGAAAAATTTCTCCATTGAGATCTATTTAGATGCATTCTGAAACGAATCCTAAAGTTTAACGCTTTTTCATGTATATATGTGTGTGTGTGTGTGCGTGTGTGTGTGTGTGTGTGTGTGTGTGTGTGTGTGTGTGTGTGTGTGTGTGTGTGTGTGTGTGTGTGTGTGTGTGTGTGTGTGTGTGTGTGTGTGTGTGTGTGTGTGTGTGTGTGTCATTCCAGACGATAACTCTCCTTAGGATCGAGATAAAAATCCCTTGTTCTTGCGCCGAAAAAATCAAGCTTTTCCAACGAAGGGAAGAGTTTGTTGGCCAGCACTTTTTACGTACATTAAATTGGTCACATTTCCATAAATTTGTCTAAAAAATCACTGATTGACTAAAAACGGCCAAAAATTCTTAAAATTATATTTTTTCTCAGAATATTGCTCAAAAGATTTGACAACTATAAAATAGAACATTAAAAAATTGATGTACAAAATAATGCTGAAAGATGTACTGCTGAAAAAATCATCAAAAACTGCATAAAAAAGCTCAAAATCCAAAACCTCTTTCTAAATAGCAGATTAGTATTTATAATACGTTTTTCGCCATAAAATTAGGATTTATTAACATTTTCCTTGCACTTGAAAAGCTCAAATTTCAAAAAAATTTAACATTATACAATACGATAATTTACGAAAATTCGCCCATACGATCATGCTACATGACTGAAACTTTTTCTCATTGAAAGGCCAGAATGACCGATTTTTTCTAACCTCAAGGAGGCTGCAAGTAGCAACTTGATCAGTAATAACCATACTAACCCCATCACGTATAAGACATTATGTACTAGTTTGCTACATCAAGATTATAAACAACGATACTGGTGAAAAAACGGGTTTCCGCCAAAATACTTCAGTTTCCTGTGGACGTAAATACATAGCCATTCGCGAATATATTAATGAATTCATATTGGAACGAATTTATATTCTAAATAACCAGTTTGAACAGTGTAAGACCACTCACTACCCAGGACTCTTCGAGATTCTGCACCGACAACATGACTGATAGGTAGTTAATTATTCAAATTGCAAACTTTGTTTACACAAATGTAATATCCATTTGGATTCAATTGGTGGAACCAATTATCTGTAATAATAATGATCTATGCCTATGTGTGTGTAGATGACGTGTATATATGCTCAAACGGCTGGAACAACTTAATGCGGTGTTGGCAAAATTAATAGCAAGTTCTTGAGATCGCTTTTAGCAGTAATAAAATTCTCTGATCTCTCAGGAACACCCTCAACTATGTCTAGATTATGTAACATTTTGATTTTTCCTGCGAATTTTTGCGATTAGTGTTTCTAAAAATCTTTTTCAGAAACAGTGTTTATGTGGAATCCTGCGAAGACAATTTTTTGAAGGGTAGAAAACATTTACTAAAAATATGGACTGAATATTGGTAAGGTTTCACTTCTCATTTTTATTCTATTTAGAATTATATTTACATTCTATGACCAAAATCGTGATTGTTCATATTTACAATAATTGGACATCAATTTATAATATCGCATCACACACTCAGTTATAAAATATGGAGATGTTAACATGGTTGTCAAGCTTCTCTTTGCAAACCTCATTAGCTGAAATTGATTTTCCTGTGGACTACCATAAATACTGAACGAATTATGATATAAACATTGGTGCAAAAAACAGTGTAGAAAATAAATAGAAAATTAGGGTTGACTGAAATTTTGGAACGCCATAACTCATTAAATTTTGGGGAGAAATAAAAACAACTGATAGTCAATTGACGTCGATTTGAATTATCAACAAATTTATTTCAATAAAAAACTCGATTAGATATCAACTTTTCCTTTATTATGTGAATTACTGGTATTTCTCAATTAGTGCTTGAAACATCTGAATTAAATTACTCTCTTATGAATCAATTAATTCAAGAGTTCCAGATGGTCAATCGACGCAGAATTTCATCTTCTATTTATATGGAACACAAATTTGTTTGAATCTTATTCGTAGAAGAAAATTGGAAAAATATGGTGAAAAAAGAGGTTTATCCACGAAAAACACATTAAGAAGCCATTTCTGGTAGGTATAGGAACAAGGTGCAGAATTTTCGATAAGAAAAAATAAATTTAATAAAATAATTTTGTCCACCTTGAATCACATTTGGCCCTACTGTGCGCTGGTTTCCACGTGGACCCCACTTGTGGGACAGAGGGTTAATATAGAAAACAGACCGTTAAATCAGAAAATGCTTGCTTGATACCCAATTCTGAACGGGCCTTGCTGTCCTAGATCCTCATGACATTCCCCAAGGCAGACGAAAGAAACTTAGAGGGTTGTTGGGGTGTTGAGGGGGTGTTAAGGGTGCAGGGGGCTGTGGCAGGGGGCACATAGGGCGCATGCCTCCCTCTCTCGCTACCCGATCTGTCGCGCCGGCCACACGCCCGCGCGCCCCCGACGGTTCAACACCCCGCCGGTTCTTTGACATGTGAAGCAACCAGTCGCGATCTCTTCACGTGAGTATAGAACATTTCCGAGACAATCAATATCAAAAAAAAAAATTAAAATGGTGAGAAAGAATGTGAAATTGATTTCGGAAACTGAACTCAGGTTGTAGCAGACGTATTTTTATTTCTTGGAACGCTTATAGTCAAAATTTAAATGAAACAAAATAATGAAGGATCAATTCCGAAGATCGCAAAAATGAACAAATAATATGAACTCTTAAATAATCCAACACTTTTTAGATTATACAAAATTATAAGAAGTTTTTAAGTATCATATTAGATGCATTTCAAAAAATTCCATGCAATAACCACAGCATACTATTATGGTTGTTTCGTCAAGTACGTATATGATTCATATTTTCACAAAATTAATTATAAAAAACAAAAATAAATCAAAAAGTGGATCCAGCGATAGAAGAGGAGAAGCGAACACATTTGATAGGAGCCTTCATACTATTTTCCAGATAACTACCTGTCTATTGATTTTAGGCGGTTCCTATTGGTGTTTCCCTTTCAAAACATAGATATCGCCTAGAAGGTTTAGCGTTCAAAATCTTTCTTCACAGATTTTGGAAATGATTTAATTATAAATAATTCATCAACCTATAAAAAATAAACTGAAATGAGTCATTTCAGCAAGAAAATTGAATTAAAGTATTTAATGAAAAAATGGTTTGGAGATCAAATGAACGAATGAATACGAAAATTTCGGGCTATCTATACCCCTAGTCTATTATGATTGGAATTGGTATGTTATATCAAATCTATACAGTATCGTACAAAATTCATCACAACCGATGAGATCCTTTGAGAGAAATGCCCGAAACTCACAAAAAATTGCAACGTTTTTTGCGTGGCTCTTTGGATTATATTCACCCCTCTTCTTAAATTTTGATATTCTCAGTTTTTAGCTCGAGGCGAATAAGTTATACTCCGAAATTAGTACCTACTAACTTTACCGGTGCAGGTAGACGATATCTAGACCCAGAGTCATTGAATAATTCTCCAATTCTTATAGATATTTTTCCAGTTTAGGTTTCGGCTCAGCAATCGGAGATTCTGATTAATTTTGTCAGACAGATCAAGTATTACGATTGTCTTTGACCATTTTGGAGGTTAGAATAGTTACAATCTGGCTCCTTAAATGAAATTTATCAGTCCAGCCCAGTCAGGATCCGACCCTACCCTAACTTTATCAAGTCACCGACAATGAGATAAACACCAGAATATTACTTTTTTTTATGTTAACTCTACCTAGTTCGAGAAATACTTACACTCTGGGATTCACGCAACATTTGGTGAGTGGGGCAAATAAGTCTTTGCTTAATCGATCCAAAGAAATTTATTTTTTCGGAACTG
The DNA here is from genome assembly GCA_030762985.1 of Adelphocoris suturalis. Lineage (NCBI taxonomy): Eukaryota > Metazoa > Arthropoda > Insecta > Hemiptera > Miridae > Adelphocoris > Adelphocoris suturalis. Next base: position 46,094,830 of record CM061048.1, read on the forward strand.
TCGCAATCCTTAATTTGGTCTTGGCCCAATCTGAATTCATACGAAGGAGTGAAGATGATATATGTAAGCGTGATATGTCACTCATAATCTGAAGGACAAAAATTTAATTTTGGATTGTATTTATCCATTCTTTTATTACATATATATAATTTATTTATTTATTTTTATTGAGTTTTTTATTTTTATTTTATTTTATTTATTTATTTTTTTTTTTTTCCGCGTAGCCTTCAGTCGGTTTTTGGGGAAACACATGATACAGAACTTACCAATAGTGAATTGAACTAATTAGTGGTATATGAAATAAAATAATAAACTTCTTGCAACGATTTCCGTCATTTTTGAATTTCATGAAACCCTTAGCTTCCTACTCATTTTGAAAAGGGAGGGAGGGGGGTGTCAAAGTCTCTCTCTCTCCCAAATGTTCAATAATGCAATCGTAGAGGGCGAATTTTCAAGACCACCCGCTCCATTAATTCTTCATGAATTGAATTCAAATGTGCTGAAACCATTCAGTACCTCTCTCCAAATCAAACATTTATAAGATTTTTTTAACAATATACCTAACCACGACCCCCACCCCCCGACCATTTCTACCCTTGCAAGAGATCATTTAAATATTTCTAACTAGCACAATACCCGTGAATTTAAATGAATAAATTTATTTGACGCAGTTTTTCGATGAGTTGCTCTTACGTGGAGTTTCGAACAGTTGTAACCCCGGGCAAGAAACCGATCGAAAACTCAATTTCGCAATTGTTTGATGATTTTTCTAGTACTTTTTTTCATCACACTTCTTTCTGAAATTCATGCCATAGTTTATGGGCAAAACAGTTTATAAATAAAGTTCAAATTAAACGCCTACAATCTATCAGAGGTATCACAATAGGACACAGTTTATGATTTTTAGTTCTTTTTTGAACATATTTAGTTGGGATTTCACATTTTTTATGGAGATTAATTGATAGGTAGGTGCTGCGCATACACATACGTATAATTCAACAAGCCTTACTTCAATAAGTTCCTTCTGATCACTGTAATATTTTCAGTCATAATTTGTGTTATGTGGTACCATAATTATTAATAGTAATCATATATCATATATTAATATGATGATATTTATCATATTAATATTCATCATCGATAATCGTATAATAATAATATATCATATTGATTAATATCATAATATTATATTAATGGTTCGTAGCATTTGTTCGTCACTGCGTTTGCTTTAAACGAGAAATATTTGAAATTTTCTATTTTACAATCAAAATTCTATTTAATTCGTGACAAACTCGAAGGTTCGTTGAAGACCAATAAAAGTTTACACAAACGGAACCACACTCTCCCAACAAATTATTTATTTTATGCATTCTATTTTCTCGCTCCATGTCCTATTATAATACATAATATCAATTATTTACATAACAATAATCAATCAGGGCATAATAAGAAGATGTAAACCAACAAGATTAAAACGAAACAAAATTGATACGCCATAATCCATAGCAAAAATCATTTTTACGTGGAACCGACGGATAGTGAGAGGGGAAGACGAGGAGGTGGGGGTGTTCTGATGATCGAAAATCGTGTTTGAAAAGTGGAAAAATATTCACCAAGTCCTAAAGCCGTTTATATTACGAGTTCTGGGACTAATGTAATCAACAATAATTGTGATTTATACATTTTAACGATTAGGTACGTGCATCCATATTATTGAGTCTTCTAGTAATTATCAATACTATGTACGAAAAGTAGATACTGCAGTATCTACTTTTGTTTGTACCTTATTTGTACCATACCTAATTTGGTTGCGGGATGCTCATAATATGAAATTCAACGTTTACATTCAAACGCGTCTCCGATATTTAGTGTACGGTTTACGATATTAATAATTCTCACCATTTGGCTCATAATATCTATATACTCGATTCTTGTTACGTCAGAACTTCAAACCCCTTTTGAACGTCAACCAAGCATAAATACGTAGGCACGCCGCCTGAATGGTGGTTTCTATAGCCTTCTCTTGATTTAACAAGAGGGAGATCATTCGAGAAGACAATGCTGTGAGCAGACCGTATTTCAACATTAGTGAATGAAGTTAAGTCATTCGAGATGAATAGAAACTATTAAATACACATCTTCGTTTCAATATAGTAGTTTATACAGTTTAAAAACTGCGATTATTGAGTAAAAGTGTATATAACCACAATTATATTGACACCACTATTTTTTCAATCGCAAGTGTGCAGATGACGGTAATTAACTGTCACCTAAAATCTTCAAAAACCCACGTAATAGAGTGCTAAACTTATAGAATTACTGAAATTTGATAAACTACTCATTGATATTTAACAATTTCGTTCCATTTCAAAGAGAAAACCAAAATTGAAATCTCACAGATGGCAAAGCATTATCATAATTAATTGAGGACGAAACTAACAAATGGGTTTCATGTTGAAAGAAAGTTGGGATGTACCAACTAATCGTCTCATCACAAGACAAATTATCGTTGTCGCCGTGTGATCGCGAGTTCACATTTTGAAGTAAGATCACAGTTGCGCAAACGTAAAATTCGTTGTGAGATACATGACGTCTTGACTGTTCTGCCAAATCAGATCAAGTCTTAAGAGATTGTTCGGCATAGCTTGCAGTAAAGTTTCATCCACAGATGCTCATCGAATCGTATGAGCTTGCACAAATTCCACTCACTGAGAAATCTATACTTCTCATCCAGCTTGGCAGACTATTTTAAGATGCTAGTAGTATGTTTTTATGTTTAATCCTCTACTTGGATTATCTCCGTAGGCGTATTCAGATTCTACTTTTGCAGCCATGGGAGTTACTATTATATCTGGCGTCCAAATCCTCAGGGACAGCTTCAGTGTGGATCTAGGCTCTGTAAATATGGATCGAATTTAATCATTGGATCTCTGATCTCAACGTAACTAAGTAACTTTGACGTATAACGGATCCTGCTTGAGAGGAGGATATTCCCACTAACGTATGTCTTACATATATTTTTCAACAGCTATAGCAGCATGACAGGCAGATGTCCCTGAGTGGTTTCTTCAATAGTAACATATTTTACTGAGATGCCTCTCAAACTCTTATTCCACTAAACATTGAAGAAAAAAAAATATTTTTATTGTTTTTCTATAATTGACTAACGGAGTGAGTCTCTGTACCGACTCGGCTAGCATTTGTCAGCGTGAGTGCGTGCTACAGGCCACAATTTTGGATCTATCAACTTTAAATTTGGAACGTGACGGAATTCACTGTGTAGTTCTCGATGACGAAACCACTATGGTTTCAATAGTTTTCGCCACACATAATCGACTGAAACCATTATACTCGTAGAAGCTATAATGGTAGTCGCTGATCACAATACGACGTCATCGTCGTAGTCGCTGATATCAATTATTAAACAATCTAGTTAGGTACTTATCGTATTTAATAGTTTCCGTCTCACAGAATCGATTTTAACCCTTTTAGATGACGAAACCCGGACGATGAATCAAATCGGTTCAAGTTCACAGATAGATTTATCATCCTTGCCTTAAAACTACACTTTGTAGTGAAAATGTGTACATTGCCTCAAACTTCGTAATGCATCTGGTCAGAAGACCGACTAGTGCAGTTCGTCCTCAGTTTTGTGGTTTTGAATATGAGGAAACGAAATCTGATTGTTCCTACGATTTGGGGAAAGGATCGCCGGAAAATGGGTACAAAGGGTACGATTTGGTATCATTGAATATCACAAGAAGTATACTTACGAGTTTATCTGGTTCCTTCAGGACGTTGATAGTTTACATATAGTGAGTTGGTACGGATAAGTTTCAAGCGATGCTCAAACATGATTATGTATACGTAGCGTACAGGTGGAATAGTAACTTTTGATCAGGGATGAAAACTTAGTATATTTGTCCAAGAGCGTGAGGAACTCCTCCTCTGACGGCTCGTAAATATTTCACTTGGCGAAATTATCCTGGGACGGTAGCTTTGAACGATGTTATAGTGATCCTGAAATAGAACCGAGGTCTCTCTCTCTCTCTCTCTCTCTCTCTCTCTCTCTCTCTCTCTCTCTCTCTCTCTCTCTCTCTCTCTCTCTCTCTCTCTCTCTCTCTCTTTATTTCTGTCTCTCCTTTACTTCCTCCCTCTCTCTTCCTCTCTCTATTCTTCTTTATCAATCCCTCTGGCGATCTTTTCCTGCTTGTCTCGAACACTTTGTAGAGGTCGTGTCTCAACGTCAATCTTAACCTAATTATAATAAGATTCTCCGAACCGAAAATGACAAAAAGGATATTTTTCGTGGCTCGTGAAAAGTGACCAGCGGGATGTGAAGCTTTCTTAAACTATGTTATATGTAACTTATCTGGAAAAAAATCTACTATTGAAAAGATAAGATCATTTTAGTGATAAAATTGATTATTATGGGTCGTTCTATTCTAGTGCTAAATCTTTTTTTTTTTTTTGTTCTTCAATTTTTAATTTATCGAAAGTATATGAGGACATTTTTAAGATCCCAAGGTGAGAATCGGATCCCATAACATATCCATGGTGAGGGACCCTCTTCCGGGTAATGTGGTTTTCAAACCCTCTAAAACATCACCTACGTTTAGCCACGTTGGAACTCTGCCTGGATCTGTTTCAACACATTAATTTAGGCCCTAGTCCTTCGGATTTGTTTTTCAATATTTTTTTTCCGCTTCTCAGTTCATATGCTCTCTTATCTGTCTGTTACGTTTTTGGATGATCGTCTTCGGGATGTTTTCAATATCTTATCTATAGAGATCAGATGGTGCTCTTGTTGAAGCATTTAGGCTAATACCACCACCGGTCTCACGTCCTGAGCTGACAGCTCTACAGCATCCTGCAGCCGTCTCCTTTCAGTAGCACATCCCCTGCACACATAGAAATGGTGGAGTGCATCACTATCATCATCTTTCTAGCAGTTAGGACACTTGAAGCCTGCTTCACCTATTCCGTGCAGGAAGGCGTGAAATTGTTCATGCTTTAAGAGGAACTGTGTTTAGGAAAACCCGGCGCTGGGCGCCTCGCAAGACCCCGCTGGGGTGACCCCTCAAACCTCGACTAAACGTTGGAGAAACAGTTATACGCTCCGTTTCAAATGTCAGCTTCTTAGGTTGAATAGCAAAGAAATTAGATCCGCCGCTGCTTTAGTCTCGTTTTTTCGTGACATTTTTTGTCATATTTTTCACGTGTTAGGTCCCGGTAAAAGCGTTCTATGCTAAAAGTTCTCCCCGAAATCTACTGATAGACCGTGTGATAAGGAAAGAAGGCGGGAAAAGAAGCGGGAACATGATAGTAACCATCATAAGTAAGTTTCATTATACAACAACCACATTCATTACAGACCGACTGTATAGGTTATGTAGATCTATCCGCTTACGGAAATCTGAAACTGAAACCTGTAGTGATATGCTTCAAATGAGGGCTAATCGTCTACACCTTACAACAACACTGAACAAAGCCTGCCGTGGAGACTGTACCAAAGCCAGATGAGTCACTTTGAATGGATATGTATTGTTATACGAGAATTTCGTTGTACATGAAAAAAGTTGGAAAATACTCGATTGGTAATAGAAACTGAGACTCTTAGTATTGACTAACTAGGTAAAACGACTGCCTGGTAAACATGGGGCCCAACTCTCAAATGTTTTTGTGTAAAAATATTTCTTTCCTCGATACCATAACGTTTTTGGGTAGTTAGGTTATGGCTAAAGCATGTTCCATGCCAATAAGATTTATTAGTGCATTATCCAGAAAGTAGTAGTGCGTGTTCCTTAAGAACATTATCGGAATAGGTTGAGAAGGTATTATGTAGGTTGGCGCGTATCTTGCCTCCTATTGTGTCTGGATCGTTATTCTGTTATCTTTAATTCATAGTAATTGAGAATACTTCAAATTACTCAAGAAAGATTTTTCTGGAGCTGCCACATTCGTCAAATAGTTTTGCACGAAAGTTTGCAATAAAGTTTGTGTGTGAAAAAACTGCTCAAATTTTCGAGAAAAAAAAAAAAAAAAATTCCAGATTATTGGATAGGATGTGTATATATATATATATAAATATATCATTCCTAGCTGTATCTCGTTTATGAGATGTGGCTTAGACTATACAGAAACACTATTCCGAATTTGAGAGTCTAAATAAGATTTCAAATACAACGTGCTAATCAGTTTAGTGACGGACGCTATTTTCAGTCACGCCACCCGAAGAGCTATTTTCGCCCATAAAACTCCAAGAAGTAAACGTTTAGAACAATAATGTTAACTGGAGTAGGGAAGGCGATCGTACGTACGGTTCAATTTCTTGGTACGAATATATGACCGTGAAACAGATGTATTTCATTCTTGAAATAGAAAAAAACGTAGACTATTCCTCTGGTATGTAATGGGCTACAAAACTCGAGGGGTACCAATCCCATTTGGACGCGAATATTCAGTAGATTAACTTTGAAGATGTTGGATTAATTGTAACTAGTTGGAATAAAGTAGGCTTTGACAAGGATGAGTACCAATGTCTCTCCCTCAGTATCATGCAAATATACTTATTATCACTATATTGCTTCCATGTCTACCAGTAGAGAGCTAAAGTGATGTCACAAATTTTGGTGGGCTATTGTAAGGTGGGCCAATCTGACCCTCGTCATTGACAGCTGTATGTAAAATGGGCCAACCAATCAGTGAAAGTACCTTCCTCTCTATGTAAAGTGAGCCACGTTCGTTCTCACCCTCCAGGGTAAAGAGGGCCAACCCTTAGTGGGCGCAATAAGAACAGAACACACATTATTCATGTTGTATTGTTGTGCAAGTTTCATTTTATTCTCGACAGGTCCGATGCCTGAAATAACAACAAAACGAGAAGCACAAAAGAAAAAACTATTAGAAAAAATATCCTTATCAATTGCTTTGAAAGTTACAACGGTACTGAATTTGGCTTACAAGAGCCTTTAGACCGGGTGCTGGAAGGGGTTGAGTGTGCAAAATATGGTCACTTCAGTTTCTCTTCGGATTATTGTAGGAGTGGTGTTCAGAAGTAGGAAAGAATTTCATACCACCCGGAAAAGTTGCGCCTAAGGGCAGGAGGGTGGCTGGAGTTCTGCATGTGGTGCTGTACTACTTGGTACTGTACTTGTAGTTCCTGCAATGCTTGGCCAAGTTTACGCTTAGTGACTGTTAACCTCTTGAGACAGGTAGCGAGAACTTTGGGCCCACCTTACACCCGCCCCTTTTGGTATCAGAAGAACAAATTTTTGTTTGAGGGCTGTTCTGCCCACCCCACTTAACTGACGTTTTTATGTGGTAGCCCGACAGCACACGTCTGATGTCTACTAGTTTTATAGCTCCAAGACGTTCTTGAGGATTCACAACCTTCTTTCAGTTTTACGACACCATCCAAAGTTACCAACCATTGAAAGTTACATCGTGACATTTGAATTCATCCAGTTTCCATGAATTGTGGCAGCACTGTGTGACTACGTTGAGGGAAGACATGGAAGAATCTTGAGAATTTACGACTGAGAATGAGTTATGAAAATACGGTTAACATACTTTTAGTGTCGAATAAAATTATAAATTACACTTGGTAACCAAATATACCTTGGAACATTCTTGTAGCATTTCATACACCAACAGCCATTTTTCGGACGTCCCTCTGAAACTACATCATATACGAAGGCTTCGTATATTAGAGGGACTACCTATTGGAAAAACAGGTGTATGCCTGAGTATGTGTGTGTGTATATGCGTATGACAAATTTTATCGATGCTGCCCAGACTACAAATCTCAACCGATGTTTCAGGAAGGAAGATGAAAATAAAAGGGAGAGAGCGACGAATATATAGAATATTTTGTTCCGTTCATAATTTTCAATTCTGTCATCCAAATTAGAGAAACACAAATATCACTATGAAATTTAATTCAATCAGAAATCACCAAGAGCTTGCATAGTAATATGGGATTCAAGGATTCCTGCTAGCAATACTTGATTTTTTACTTCTATAGAAAAATTGGTTGATGCAATTTGTCGATTCTTTTTGTACGCGAGTGGGTTTACAATCAGAGAGCGATGCTGTAAACCAATTAGCGAATTAAAATAGTTCAAACGTCTGGGTTGTTTCACTTTCAAGTATTATTTCATTCATAATTAAGTATTATTCCTTTTTCCAATAATGGAAAAATGGCTGGAATTTCCTTTGGCCATCAATAAATTGATAAGATCATTAAAGAATTTTTTATTGTCTCCCTTCTCGTTTCGGTTGATCGCAAGTGCATAAAATATTTCTGCCTCTCGTTTTATTCGAATGAAGATGCCAGTTGCCAAATTAATACTGTCTTGATCATATGAATAGGTATAAGACGATTTCACTTAGATCACTACACCATCAATTTTGTTAAAATGGTTCTAAGTCATAATAATATTATAATCAGGAATCTGTGTGAAAATGAAATGACGCTCAATCATTGCTTCGGTAAAGACCAAAGCATTAAAGGAATGCAGACCCAGTTCAGCCCATTAGAGAAATTCAGAAGATTTTGCATTGTAGCCTATAAAATCCATGTGAAACATATAAAATATTGATGGGTTTTAAATTTGAGAACAATATCTGTTCTAATGTGTTATTTTTTCATTTACATTTCGTACTCATTTTTTTTTTTCGTTCATAATTCGTTTTTAGTTTATCCATTTACCTATTTTCTACTTGGTAGGTGACATCGCGCAGTTGTATTTCGAAAATACACCATATAATCAGTTTGACAGATAATTTTCCATGGACCAGTGAGTGATCTGCGTTGAAAAGCTTTATAATCTTGAGTAATAATTTGTAGCGTTTTTGATAAATTAAAAATTCGGCATAGTTTTTGAACATATGCCAGGAGTCTCAAATTCCAATTTAGACATGGGTGAGTACAGGGGGTAAAATGATAAATTGTGGTGTTTACATTATTCTCATCTGGTTTTCATGATTGTTTTCCTGTTCTATTAAAAATTCGGTCTGCTTTTGTAACATATGTCAGAAGTTTCAAGTTCTATTACGGAAAGGGGTGAGTGCAGGGGTTACACTGGTAAATCATTATCATCATGAAGTAGTTAGTGGTAAATCACTATTCTCATCTTTCTTTTTTTTTCTTTTTTTTTCAATTAAAAATTCAGTCCCTTAGTAGGTTGCCACGTCTATGCAGTCATATAATTGTGGTAATGTATCAACCATAGACTAAGTTTAATAATTTGGGACTACTCTAGCGTAGATGAGCTCTCTAATCAGAAATGTATTGTCTGGGTTAGAGCCGCTAGCTCACCGACTATGATTGTTATCTTCTAACTATATTGGAAACCCAAGTGAACTTGACAAGTGAAATAGGAAAATATTGTGAACTATTTTCTATAATTTCACGTGTTCAGGATAATTAGCACGACTACACAGTACTCTCAGTTAACCGAAAAAGTTCATATTCCAACTACTGAATTCGTTCTACGAAGTTTTTGTACTGGGATTATTCAGGTAGAACATAGAATCTATTCATTAATTCTGTAAAACTGACGTCAGATGTTGAAGACCCCGCTTAAGGAATGAAGATTTAGTGATAGTCGATCGAGAACCTATCCTTACCCAAACAAAAATAGCTTCCTCGTGTTTTGCAGGGGTTCTTCCTTTTAGGTCGTAAATCACGGTGATCGAGCCTTGCTTGACTTCACTCTTACGATGTATCGCAGTAAAGTAGGTAGCCTTTAAGAGATTATTCCCGAAATACTCCGTTCGCATGGTTTACATTTTATCAATCTCCAAACACGTACTAAAGGCCGAATAGGTAGATTTTGATTGGAGAATAACAATTAATAATTTAACGAAAATTGAAGTGTTAATCCTTCTACAGTTGATCACTCAGATAGGCAAGGATGAGGACAACAATTCTAATACTCGGAAATTGAAATGGATCAAGAATTAAATAAGTGTAGTTTAATGGACACAATAAACATTGGTAAGTAATGCGTGCTACACAGTGATCCCTAAGTCTGGTTTGTATATGATTTCGGTGAGAATAGCGAACTGAACACTATTTAATTTATGAAAGTGATGCGATGAACGATAAAAATAACAATATTCGGATCGATAGAGACGATTGATTTAGGATTTTTTCCGATCTTCAGTGCGGTTTTTGGGCTGTGCAGCAAAAATGGGATGAAAATGGTTTTTTTTTTAACCTACTGAACTTCACACAACGTGAAACGTAGACCGGCAATTTCATATTTTATAGGATGGGGGGGGGGGGGGTGGATTAACCAAAAATTAAATGGAGTACCAAGAATAAAGCGCACAGCATGAAAAAAGCGAATTGCCAGAAAAAAGCGAGATGCTAGACTCTTGAAGAATGAGAGGGGAGAGGGGGATAAAAGAAAGGGAAGAGAGAAAGGATAATCCGTCAGAATTATTTCTGAACAACAATAAACAAAAAAAGAAGGAAGCTTTAAGTTCAGTTATCAATTCTCTTCGTTCTCACCCTCCTACTTAGCCGCCCACCAGCTCAAAGATGATAAAACAGAAAAAGAGTAGATAGCCTCGAAAGAACAACAGATAAATGGACACGAAAAAGAAAAAAACGAAAAAAAAAATCACAGTCAGGCAGCAAGAACTTATGAGCAAATTTTCGTAAATTATCGTGTCACATATTGCTGCATTGTTTTGAATTAAAAGCGCATTAAATGCAAAAAAAAAAAAAAACGCTGCAAAATATTTCACAATGGTTTATTATTTTTGTGATAGATAGCCCTTCTACGCAGATCATTGATCTATAATTATAAAACCTTGTATGCAATATATGATCAGAACGTGGTCCATCGTGCCTCCGTGAACGGTTCACGCTTTTACAGTTCCAAGACCCCGCTATTTTACGCTTCACAGTAAAGATGTTTTAAAAACGGGAAAAAGATGCTCGAAGTAATTTACGTTAGCGTATGCGTAGAATGGAGCAATGATTCGAGAAAAATGAAATTGGTAGGGTACAATCTACAGCCTAACCCACAAATTTCCAGAAAATGTAATCAAAATCTGATGAAAACTAAACGTTGTTCTCGGAGTACACTTTCGTGTATGCGCAGGAGCTAATAATGATACAACTAGGTTGAAATAGACATGGAATAATTAAAACGTTGTCCCTCTACTATCCACCGAATTTGAGCCGGATTGGACGACTAGGGCTTAAAAAATTATGCTTGAAGGAACTAACGTTTGCGCATGCGCGAAACGGAGTAATGATTTTAGAAGTATGGAATTAATAGTGGACGATCTACAGCCTAACCCGCACATTCCCTGAAACCTTTTTCAAAATCAGATGAAAACTGTTGAAATTAGGCTCGTTCACAAATAAATACATATTCGCGCATGCGCAATAGATACTAATGATAGGATTATGTTGCAATTGCTGAAAATGCTCAAATTAACCTCTTCTACCTATCCTCCGAATTTGAGGGAGATTGGACAATGGGAGCGTGAGAAAATTATGATTGATGGAATTCACATTCGCGCATGCGCCGAGTTAAGTATTGATTTCGGAACAACGAAACTAATAGGGGACCATCTTCACCCTAACCCACACATATCATGAAAATTTCATAAGAACCGTTTGAATATTGTGGAAATTAAGCTTGTTACAAAGATTCGCAGGCATACAGACACTGATTCACACACAGAGATAGAGAGAAAGATACGGAACGAAAGTTATTCAGAATAGTCTAAAACGTAAAATGCGAGTGGAAATCTTACCGCTGTAAAACAAAAAAAAATTTAAAAAACCAGGTGTTTGATTTTAGTGGAGACCACAACTCTCGAAAGTGAAAACAATGCTTCCACTACCTATAGGTAGACATGGGGCAATATAAGAGATGAAATTTATCATTTAGGTACTAATACTTCACTAGTAGGTACATCGCAAGGACAATAGTTAATAAACTCTATTTCGCAACGTTATAATAAATATTTAAAGTTGCTAAATTCCAGTCGTGGTATAAGAAAATTTAAAAATTGCTAACGCACCCTTCCGGACACACCCAAGAAGATGTGGACACACTTGTGGACGGAATCGGTTCATCCGCTTGGTTGTGCATAGCGTGGACAGAGAGGCAGAGTTTCATTCTTATAATACCATAAGCTTTTTCATTGGCCCAGTTTCAGATACTTGAAACGTTTTGTCACATTTGGTCACCAACTTACTAAACTATGTCCATACTATGCGGCTACATTATATGTTCTACTATAGTCTTATTGTTGATTTATGTCAATGTTAAAATAAGTGAGGAAGCTATACTACCGACCCAACTTGACCGACGTTTTATTTATGGCACACCAGAGAGTCTCTACTATCGCAACCCTTTTCAAACCGAAATTATACAAAGCCCTAAGTAGGCTCATTCGATTAGATTAGAAGTGAGTAAATGTTCTAAATAGTATAAAACCAACCACTTTAAATCTATTTAATGATGTTCAAAATATTTCCAACTAATCCTTTGATATTTTGAATGTAACTCAGAATATGTATTGTTGTCCAGAGCGTTTGATTTATGAAACAGGGAACCTACCTTGTGGGATTTATATTAATCAATAGTTCCTAGAGAAACGATCTGAAATAACTGAATTTGAAAGGTTCCACGTGATCAGAAGGCAAGTTTCAAATACCTCCATTCCGATGTCCGGGTACTAATTTTAGAGAGTGATTTGTTGAATTTTGAAATTGATTCATTGTTGCTGTCACCCGCAGCCAAGACTGCAATGTCATCTGCAAATTTTGCTGTCGTGTTATGATCATTTACCCAGTTAAGAGTAGTGCATATAGCTAGGCGCAGTCTATGGATTTATTGCCTGTTTGGTTGTTTTGATATCCTCCTCTACAATAACTAGGGGTATATTTAGCCGAGCTTTGTGTTCCTGAATTCCTTTCAGAGGTACCTTATTCACTTATGAAGGGTTTGGTGTAAATGTATTTGCTGTATAATCAGCAATCGTTAGCCTTGGTATGATTGGGTAAAAAAATAAACTAAATTTTCAAGGTTCAATGTAATCGATGAAGTGGATTCAGGAACTAATTTCTCAAATACCATCAAGTACTTCCAATCTTGAATAAACGTGATAATAATATCATCATAAACCAAGCTCGACAGTCAGTACCACAAAATTGAAAGCGCGTCTGGGTGTGTTATGATGTAATAAAATAATATCGAGTGGCACTAAGTAGTAAGTACACAACCCATGTCATTTCTACATATATTCACCTTGTCTCTACAATGAATCAGAAGTGCGAGTGGCGGCGTACATAATGGATAAAGTTTTCTCGGTGTGAACGGAGGGACACATACGAGCTTGAAAGGGTTAAGAACGTCTACCGTCTGCGACATAAGCTGCAATGATTTACGACTTCGAAAAGCGCTGGGGACACGAACTCCCTAGAAACGGAAGTAATTTAGTTACAACAACTTTAAGTTGGCATTGTCGAACTTGTATATTCTTCATCTTTTCTCTTCACGTCTACATTCTGATTCCTTGAAGCTTCGAAACTCCGATGGAAAGTAAATGATTATGTAAATTGAATGATTTGTTTTCGATAAATACTTAATTTCTCAACTTTCATCTAGGTGAGGTCTTTGACGTCACCAGTGCGCGAAACTTTGAAAAATCATAAATTTTCATAAATTCATTACTGCCGTGGACGTCATTTTTCATAGGATGGATTTCTTCCATTTAAATATAGTACCTACGTTATTAGGAACCATGGGTAACGCTCATTGAGGCAGCGAATGTTTTTGCAAAAGTATTTGCTGCAATTGTAGGATGACAATACTTTTCTTAATTGTCTATCTATTCTAGGAGTTTGAATGGATGTTCAGTATCAATAATGAAAATATTAGTTATACTCACCGATGATCAAGTAGAACACCTCACCATGCTGTGCAATATTGACAAATCGAGCCTATTACATACTTATCAACATTCACAGGTAAATTTGCTACCATGGCTTAACTCATCATGATGTTTCAACCACTGATCATTCCTTGATACGTTTTCGTTAAAACAACTGAAGGAGCCATTATATACTCAGGAAATTAACAACAGCGCATGCGCAGTTGGTCGTTCGCTTTTTTGCGTGTACCCGAAAAGATTTATGGGAAGCAATAAAGTATTTTTGTTCTTCCCATAAATCTCACTACTCATAAGCTACAAGTTAAGACATTGGGTAATTTTCACGGTTATTTTTTATTTGCTCAATAGCGAGATCTTAGGGAGAGCTTTCCGAAAAGGTGGTATATGATGGGTATCGGGTCAGTAATAACGCTTTCTAAATTAATTTTCACGATGACGTCATGGCTCCCGCCTGCTTGGAAAGAACCCTCTACTTCCTTGCACTACTACGTCACACGCGATCTCCCTACCCGTTTATTGGTCAAACTAAACAGTATTTTGAGCTAAAAGTTGCTACCAGAGGGTTTTAAAGTGCGCTGAATCCGAATCGGTGGTTAAAATTGTGTAATTACGACACATGAAATTTCCTCATTCGTAGCTTGCTAGTCTGTGCAAACATGAGTCTTAAATCCACAACAATCGAATATAACAACTGAACGAGTAAACAAAGCCGACCGACCATGCTAAACGTACTGGTTACAGAACCCAAGAGTGCAGCACAGGTAGAAGTTACGTGAAACACGTTGTTAGGACTCAACAGGTAGAATGATAGAAACGTACTTATGGGATATAAAAATGGGGGTGTCCCTGATTATGAATAGACTATTATTGCCCAGTAGGTGTATTGCATATAAACCGCTTAATTCGATAATAACCAGAATTGAAAAAATACTAGATTGACGAGAAAATTACTTTTTATTTGAGAACAACGATTTCCCGCGAGGAAATTGAGGAAAATCCCATATTTTCTGCTTGAAAAATTTGGTTCAAATTAGTGCGGGATAAAAAACGCACAAAAAAAGGCAGAAGGGCCAATTTAATGTTTTGACACTGAAGGGGATTGGACTGTAATATTTTTTTGGTTAATTTAAAACCAGTTTTCTCTGTAACCGCAGTGCGGAAAAAGAGTTCGTTCAGAACCACACCCAATGAGTGAATAATGGAAAACCCCTCTTCTACGAAATCCGGGAAATTATTGTACATAAAGCTAAAAATAAAGAACAGATATTATCAAACTACAGTGCGAAATGTAAACTGACCTTCCACAAACCTATCAGAGAATTCACTCAGATCTTTCACTACAGAGAACTTTCACTCCAGATCTTCAATATAACTTCTTAGGGTCTCCTGGTGGAAGTTGTAGCAACATCAACTTTACGTACGATATCCGCAAATGCAGTGCTTACCAGTGTAACAGTAGCCGTCATTTCCGAGAGAGCGCGTCTACCTCTCGCTCAGCATTGGGTTGAACGCCGCTTCTACTCGCGTTCTCCAGCTGCCACGATTGGGGATATAACCTCACCAATTTGATCGAGAGGATATTCCCTGAACGCAGCAAATTTCCGCGCTAGTAGAGGAAGAGGCTGTCACACCTCTCTTTTTTAATTTATTGCGCGGATTTCGGCCCTGGACCCCCAGCACCAGTTACTCTTAATATGTTACATCGGTACCAGATTGTCTGGTACCAGCCATGCGGTAGTTATCCACCGTTGAGCGATATTAACAAACGTATATCTGAAACATTGTGGTCAAAATTAAGTTATCGCCATCTCCAGATTACCAGCTAACTTCAACGAATACAAATGTTGTGCACTCCAACATAATTATGGAACCGGCCAAAATTCATTATTTTGACAAGCTCTTCAGGTAAACATACGATATAATTAAATCTTCAAATTGGGATGAAACAGAGAGACGAGAGAGAGATGCGAGATAATGAGATGATGATGTTCGACGTGAGATGAGTGCCAGTGAAACAAATAAACTCATCTCACTTAGAGGTTGGTCTTTATTGGATAAGTTTATTTGTATTTGGTCCCACGAAACGTTCGCAAACACTAGTCTTTCTTATGTTTTTCTAGAGGTGAAACTCCAAGCCGGTTAAATCACTGCCGTGGGCGAGACAAATATGAAATTCACTTTCATTATTCTCGGGATAAACCCAATTGAAGAACTAAAACAGTTACCGTTTATTTTTCGGTTGTTAGTTTTCTTTTCTTCCTTGCATAGTAAATAGATGCAATAAAACAAATCACTAAAGAACTAAGATTCTACCCTTCAGGAGTAGAATGCAAAATCTGAGGGTAGGGGGAGAGAAAGTAGCCTCCCTGCCAATTTGAACTGTTTCTAAACAACCCCTATTAATGGTAACAATAAATGATAATGCTACACATTATTACACCATGGTTTATTATTTGGATATTAGTTTTTTTTTTTTTTTTCGACTACACAGGTTCATAACTAAAAATACTAAACCGAAATGATGGTAATAAAATGAATATTATAGAAGCACATTGAGTACCTCTCGTTAAGAAGCTTTCAATTAATCATAATCCCAATCTTCTGCGACGACACATTGCCTGACTAGTTTCCCAATATGAAATAACCTATTACGTTTTAAATTCGTTTGATAATAAATGATTCCAGTTTGACTTCTATTTTACCAAAGATGCTAAAAATAAAACTAGTCTAGTTAAAATTAACTTTCAGGATCAACTTGATATATGAATAAGTGAGCAACATTTTATCATGTTTAGTTCTGATAAAAATCCCTTCTTCTCTTCAGAGTCCAGTAAATTTAACCAGACATTTGCATCATGTAGGATCATATAAAACCCAAGTTAAGATGAAAGGGTACCTGCTATAAGATACGTTGTACAGCTACTTCTAATTCAAGTATTTAACACATAATTAAAGAAAAAATTCCAGTCGAACAGCAGATCTTATGAGCTAATTTTCATAATTATCGTATTATGTTGTGTTACGTTGTTTAAAAATTTGAGCATTTGGATGCAAATAAATTATTAACTACCAATTCTCGCATAATAAACTCATTCTCTGCAATACTCTGCAATTCACAGGATATTTGAAATTCCAAGTTTAAATTTGGTAATTTCTGTAATTTTTCAGTAAATATTAATGGAATTTATGTGCATTTTCCATCATAATTTGGTGAATAATTTTTAGTCATTTCATAGAAATCATTTTTATAAATAGTATTTTCTTCTAATTTAAGTAGCAAGAATGCAAATAACCGGGGTTGCATGGGGCTTCTCCTCCAAAGCGTGCGATCCCAAAAGTTGAACGTTTTTTAGGAACTCCTCCAAAGCGTTCAGTTCCAAAAGTTGAAAGTTTTTTAGGAACAAAAAAAAAGTTCCCAAGATGCCACTATAGAATGGAAATCTCATTTCTTACTAAAGAAACAAATAGGAGGATACATACCTTAGGTTGTATGTACCTGTAAGCTTGCAAAACGAAAATCTTGAGTAGGCAATGATCCGCAACACTGAAAAGTCATGCGTATTAGTATCCACCTTCCTCATTCACGGCGCGGTGGGAACACTGATGGAAGGTGGATTGTTCATCGGTCAAAAAATAAACTTAGGTAAAAAATTACCTTGGAATAAAACCGCTTCGAAACACCACACGGAGGTTCATTTTGAGGTTATATTGTTATCCCTTATTTTTAGTTTATAATATGAATCCGAAATTGTAGTTTTCATTTGTAACCTAAACTTTTTCAAAACTCAATCTTGCAATACAAAAATTATTATTACCGGCAGGTGCCAAGCATTATTAGATAACATCACTGTCGATTGTCTAAAAAATTTATTTCAAACTGTAAAATGAAATACATAACAGAAGATATATAGTATGTACATTCTGTTATTATAAATATACTAATTATGTAGTATAATTATCACTGTAGTGAAGCGTGAAAGATTCTCAACAACCCCTCCGGCTGAGTATTTGTTATTCTATTTGGCGCAATTTTGTTGGATTCCACGTAACCCACGATTCGTACGAACTAAATCACTCGCGACGAATTCACTGTCTCAATTCGTTCCACAATAAAAACTGATATGCCAGCGGTACTAGCGAATTCTTCAGAAAATAGCACAATATTAATGGTTCCCTTGATCGTCCTCTTAGATTTTAGTTTGGGTTGATGTTAGGTACTTTTCGCTGGCCTAGTTTTTAATTTCCAATTTCTGTTTCTAATTTGAGTTTGCCCATACTTTTTTTCGTTTCGTCGTGAATAATTAGAGATTCCGTTTGGTATTTCGTAAATTCGTTAGGTATTTTATTCGCAAATGTCGTGGTTGTTTGTGGTAGTGATCCTGTGTATCGGAAACGGGCGTTGACGGGACCATGTATTTGAGTGTCGTTTTTATGCCATCACCACAATAATACGAGTTTTTCAAATTTTCGTAAGTTATTTTATTAATTTTCAGACAAACGTAGGTCTTCATGAGTATGTTTGTTCGCTGCCACCATTTCATTGTAACGATCTTACTAGGTGATATGGGGATATGTTGTTTTGAAGTAAACACTTAAATATAACTAGGTACATAGGAATCGTCATTTATTTGAGTACGAGTACATAATAAATATAGTAATATCACCACGAACTAAGGAACAGTAAACGTCCGCTGGGAGAGTTAAAGCGGAAAATAAGGTAGTGCTGTGTCATAACAATCCTCATTGTGACATCTCAATTTCAATTTCGGAGAGCCAAAATTATCGGCTTAGTTAACTCGAAACCAATGGAATTAACTTTTGGAATGATGTGAAATACTAGCCGGTAGTTTTACGTACTGTTCTCATACACAATGTTCCTTTGCCTTCCGCAAACGACCCTTCAGCCCCTTCAGCGTGCAAATTCTGAAATCTACTTGGTCAAGTTCGAACCGAACTTTTAAGGTGCCTACAGATCTATCACTCTACGTAAGTACGAGTAGTTTTAGTTTAATTACTTTGATATATTCACTCCTTTCAATTCAAAAGTCTCGAGTTTTATTGAGAGTATAACTGACTGTAGTTAAAGGTGGTAAAATAAACGAAAAAGTCACCTTTTCATGACCCTCCTTCAACTGATTACTCCTGTCCGTCAAAGTGAAGAGTAATAAATGGAAGAAAAAGAAGTGTCAACAAGTTCACACCAAATAACAAAATCCCGAAACAATTAAGGAATGGCTTGAAATGGAATATTGACTGTCTTGCAGAAATCAATAGAGTTATAGTTAACCGTGACAAATGAATAGAAAGTGGGCGGAGCCAACGCTGTGGGCGTTTTGGAGGACTCTCAGGAAATTCAAACTTTATTTATTTATTTTAAATCATAGAGACTCCAAACAAAGCCAAAAATCACTTTGTATTTCTACAGTTGTAAAAAAAAGTGTGTAAGTTCCTCATTGTTGCTTTCACTCCATCGTCACCATGTGTTATTTGTAGCTTAGGAGGTGTAACTGAAAATGGCTAAAAACCTGACAAACAGTGGACTGACAAAATTAGAGGAAACGATATGTCTCCTTACTGGGAGAAAGTTCAAGATCATTGATATATCTTTCCGAATGAAAAGCTCCCCGGGAAATGTTCCAAAATATAAAGTCGATAGGCCGAACCGCAACTGAGTTATCTGGTCCTGGTCTAAGTTAGCTGACCTGACAAATTCGTGTAAGACCATCCTAAGGAAGCTATAGTTGAAATTCGAGGTCAATAGGACAAACCACAACTAAATTATCTGATCAGGACAATCAGCTGATCTGACGAGCACCTATTCTAAAATTCGTTTGAGACTATCCTAAGGAAGCTGTGGTTCGAATCTCAAGTCGATTCGCCGAATAGCAACAGCGTTATCTACACAGACCATTCAGCTGATTTGACGAGCAACTAACATTCGTATTTTAAATTTAGAATGTTTATATCCCTAGGTCAGCCAGCAACAAAGTAATATTTTTTTCGTATTTCACCATCCCTCTAAACCCCTTAACTAATAGTGGTCCGTTCTTGAGGGCGAGGATCGGCCAACTAGATTTCAAACAGAGCCTTCATACAAAATTTCAAGGCGCTAGCACCGCGAAAAAATCCCAAAATACGTTGAATATTTTCGTCATATAGATTTTCAAATCAGCCCCAGCTCATGGCCATTATCCTCAACTCAATATCTTGACATTTGAACTCGGACACAGTGTTCGCTGAAAATTTTCAGAAAAAACTTTGCTTTACAATCCAATTTTAGGGTTTCCAGCCATTTTCGAAGTTTTTATCGATTTTTCAAGGAAAAGAAATTGAATGTTATTTTAGCGAATTTTTCTAGAAACCACCCCCATCAAAATTTCATCGTGATCTTATTGAAATTGACGAGGTAGTTATATACTGAT
The DNA here is from genome assembly GCA_030762985.1 of Adelphocoris suturalis. Taxonomy (NCBI): domain Eukaryota; kingdom Metazoa; phylum Arthropoda; class Insecta; order Hemiptera; family Miridae; genus Adelphocoris; species Adelphocoris suturalis. Next base: position 46,115,184 of record CM061048.1, read on the forward strand.
GTGCAAATTAACAGTGGTACTCTAATTATTTATATTAAGTACAAACTTTTAACTATAAATAATCTATTGGACTTGAACGTTACGCTCCAACTTTATTTACTCTTCCTCTCAACCAAAAGAACCTGCTTGAAGACTTTTATTTTTAATTAATAGCAATAAGTTTTGATCTTTATTGATGTCATTTTAATATAAAGCAAAAACCGCTCATCATTACCCCGATTAAAAAGTCACCTACTTTTCTAAATAAGGACCCTTCTCTTAAACTGAAACACAAAGGTAGTATTTACAATAGTGATAAGTCTGTATATTATCATTTCACCAGATAGGATGATCCAAGGCAATTTACATCTTCTGCCCCGCGTATATCTTGTGAAGCATCCCTGCGGATTAAGAGATATAACTCCAAGACAAATAGGTAGATTTTCCGAAAAGGAAGGGCGACAGCGAAAACACATCGCCCGGGTGGCGTCCGCAGGGTACGAGGACGACGCGAAACGATATAAAATAGTCTTCTCTCCAATATCCATTCCCTTTGTCACGGCCGTTTAGGTTTATCGCAGGGCTTTTCCCTTACAATGGCTCCCATCTCTCGGGAAATGACCGGGCGATTCCGAGGTTACCAGAAACCGCATCTCTTGACAGATAATCGCCAGTTTTTCGGGCATCGCGTCACCACCCTCTCGCCTTCCTTTCAAGTTTTTCTCTTTTTTTCCGGACTATCTGCGAGGACAAGTTGACCTGCGGGGTGTTTTTGTGATGCCATTCAAGGGGTCGGCAGCATCTCGGTTTTATTTCTGTTGGCTATTTATGTTTGATGGGCTTTTCACAACCCATGATCACGCTTAACGGCTCTTCTTGTGGTCTCTTCAAGCACCACTTTTCTATGGAACTTACCGCCCATTGAAATGTGATTGGAATCAAGTAAGTGCTTCTAACCTTTTTAAGTAGTAATGGGTACCTACATGTTGATATCACCTAAAAACATCCACAAAGTGAATGTAATGCAAAGCATCTACGTAATCCACGTATAAAAGATTGGATCGAAAGAATCCTTCATAACCTCAGATGAATATACCTAAAACTCTAGTAGTGAAGGTTATATTATACAACGGTAAAGATTAAGAGTATGCACCTATTTTTAAAACTGCCCAAATTTAACAGCATCGATAATAAGAAACTAAAACCTCACAGCACGAACTTAGACGCAAAATGTCATAGTATTAATAAAGTGACGAAAGTTTTTCTAGAGTACTTTAAAGAAGAGTGAAACTTGTTAAATTGAAGTAGATACATTGTGTACATATAAACTACCATCATATACCTTTTTGTCACGTTTTATAATTAAAAATGGGTGGTGTGAGGTGGAGAAATTTCGCTTTTGAAGATAAAAGGCAGGACTAATGTACTCCCGGAAGGGCATCTCATTGACCATATAGGCTAGCATAATCTATAGTTATGTTGAAATAGTCCTGATTTAAGTAGGTACTACTCATCTCGTATTATAAAGTAATGTTGCAAAAAATATTGGATAATAAAAAACAAAATGAGAAATTTTGATAGGGCTACTATTGCACCTGAATTGGTTATTTTCTCACTCTAACATTACCCCGAAGGTTTGCTAATTTTCTTTGAAAAATGGAATTAAAATCGGCTAAGCCAGAGTGAACAAACTTGCCAATACACTGAACATCGTACTGTATGCTATAGAAGTAGGTATTTAACTCGAAACGACCTGCCGTTGCACCAATATATTGAATGTCAGGAATACCATTATATTGAGGTATGTTATTCAGGAATTATTCGTCGGCTATTGCCGTATTTCGTTCGATGGATAGCATTTGGATACCATACACCATCATTTAGTAACATCCCATAACGGTAGCCTGATGCTATAATAGCAGGGCTACGATGTTCAAAGGGTTCTTTGATATGGAAATTCCCCTCGGGAAATTGAAATGGATCCCATCACAATTTCAGCCATTTCCCGTAAATGGGGGATGAAACGTTGTTTTTGCTCAAGCGGCTCATCCAGTTTATTTTTATTAAAATCAAATACGAAGCGACACTTTCATAGATCCTCCTTTTCCCCACGATATACATCCCAGGAAAAACTTAATTCCAAAATAAAGTTCAAATTATTCTCTTAGAGCTGTGGAAGAGAAAGGAAAAGCCCAATCGTTTTATTCAAACGTCAGTTTTATTCAAACTTCATCGAATATCTAGCAGACGCTAGGTATATTCTCAACGATAAAAGTGTATATTTACTGAAATGACATTCTCATTTGAATGCGACCTCGAGGACTTTTAGCACCTATCATTTATTTATTACATTCATTTTTTTTCTCTCTTATGAATAAAATCCAAACATGACAGATCACTAGTTGCCTCATTCCAAAATAAACGTGGAAAAATGCCATGGCATAAACTACCATTATGAACTAGGATATTATTTAGTTTGTGGACAAATATCCAAAGAACTCACACAGGGAAATTGAGTGAAAACTCACACAAAAAGTAACGCCGCATCCCTAATTTTTCAATTTTCTTATTTTTCATGTTATGAATTTTTGTAGAAAATAAGGCTACTGCAATAGGTAAAAAAATAACATTTTTCTTATATGTCTTGAGACATTCTGGAACGATTCCTCAAGTTTGCGTTTTTTATATACCTATATATGTATATATATATATATATATATATATATATATATATATATATATATATATATATATATATATATATATATATATATATATATAATTCCAGACGATAACTCCTCTTAGTATTTCAAGATTTCAAAAGGAAGAATGCAGCAAGTTTTGAGTACATCAAATTGATAAAAATTCGAAAAATGTGCTACAAAAATCGCTGGATAGGCATACTTACGTTCCGCCACCCTACAAAGGACTAGAGAGAGACTCAAGAGATGGACCCAAGAGATGGACTACTTGATGTTATGTATTTTTGAGATGCGAGTGAAGCGAGCATCTAGACTTTTGATCTAAGCAAAAAACTGATCTGTGTAAAATCTCCTAGCGACTGCAGCGCTCTGAATGCTACGCAGTGGGTAGTCGAAATAAAGAGCATGTCAGGGTCTTACCTTGTACCGCGCTACAGGCTAAAATTTTTGATTTATTGATTTGAACATTGGATGGTAAACTCAATAGACTGGAATATGCTGTGCATTTATTGGCGCCGATCCGACACGATGTGACCTCTATACCGACAACGTCGTCGAACGGAACACCTCAGAAATACCTGTTTTGTATGGATATCAAAAGTTGTTACATGTGTCGATTGAAACTACATTCGGGACGATTCGAATCGATGCAACGACAATATTATCGTCAACAACCGTCGACAATATCAGACGAAAAATCACTATCGATGTTTTTGGGATGCTACATCAAATGGATTAACCTTGTTCAAATCTTGATCCATCTTCCTTACAAAAAATACTTACCTACCAGATATCACTTTTTAGGACGTCCCTCTGAAGCTAGGCCATACAGTCAAGGCTTCTTATTTAACAGGGACGGCCTATCCAAGGGGGTAGGGGACAACCCAAGCATGAGAAAAAAAAATAACCACGTACAAATCCGTTTCACACCATTCTAAGACCGAATTCGTAAAAAACGATAGGTTTATGCCTGTGTGTATGTATGACCAATTTTGTCGACGCTGCCCATACCACAATTTTCAACCGATTTCCGAGCTTGTTTTTTCGTTCAATCCCAATTTTATTCTAGATGTCCAGCAAACCTCGGAAATTTTGGATTTACTGTTAAGGTGGTGGGGGTGGAGGGGATAATTACCGATTTTGTCAAGAGCTGCCCAAACTACGAATCTCTACCAATTTCCGTGATTCTTATTTTGTTCCATTAGGAATTCGATATAGTTTTGGAAAGTATGTCAGGATTTCCAAACTTCATCAAGAGAGGGGGTGAATTGAGGGGGCAATACTGATAAGTCATGGTTTTCTAACTATTCTCGTCTGATTTTTGTGATTCTTTTTTCGTTCAACTTTGAATTTAGTCTAGATTTTGAATATGTATCAGAGGTTTTAAACTTCATGATGGAAGAGAGTGAATGGAGGAGGCAATAGCGATAGATCGTGATATTTTGAAGTGTAAACTTCTATAGGCGCACCGCGTCGAAAAATTTAGCGGGGTGTGAAAACGATTTTACCGTCACGTTTTTTTCCGTCACGCTGTTTTGACAACCAAGCCGTTGCTGGGGAAATGAAACTTCTTTATTTTTCACCGGACAAAAATCGTTCTCCACTCGTTGGAAAGCTATCGATTTATCACGCATTTCTTTCGTACTTGTTCTTCTATTCATGTCGTAGTTTTATATTTATTTATGTTATAAATTTATATAGTAAACAATGCCGCTTGTTTTGTTGTCACTTGGTTGAGAAGTTAATCTTGCCTATAGTAATTGTAGATGCGCACCATAACAGGTACTCTGTTCTAATTTCGATTTTTAAAACATTTATGTCGTAGTTTTCAATTTATTTACATTCACGAATTAGCGGGAAGAAAGTATGTTCCATGTTTTAGCATTCCAGCCGAAGGCTCAAGGCGGAAAGTTACCGAGGGTCCACTTTTACTTTCCCAACATCCCAACAGAGTGGAAAGTCCAAATCGTCATAGAAGTTTACACTTCTCCCGTGTGGTCTTTAGCACACCTGGTTTTTTTTAAATTATATTCATATGACTTTTCGTGAATGTTTTTATTGTTTGTTCGATCCAGATTTTAATCCAGTTATGCAACCTCGGAAATTTCAAATTTACCGTTAGTGAAGGGGTTAAATGGTGTGAGGGGGGGGGGGGATTTCCGAGGAATCATTATACTTTTTTTTCTCTCTTCTATTTTAATTCTCGCCAAAATTATACACAATCCATTCATAGGGACGTCCCTGTAATGCATGCATTTCTTACCAATATATTTTGGTTTGGAAAAATTCGGGGAAAAATTATTGCACTCACTCAAACATCACAAGAGTGCAATTTTGAACTTTAAACTTGGGCTTCCGGAATAGACAACATTGAGCGCCATAATCGGACCTGATTCAAATGTAATTATCACTGCTGTAGTATAATACTACTTTCTTGGTTAATAGGCCGATTCAAGTAGAAAATTTGCCATTTAGAGATTCTGTTTTGCAGTATAGAAATCATGGCATAGCAATAATTTCGGTCGGACTGTTGGATTTTATTTTTGATAATATTTTGGTGATACTCCACACGTTTCTCGTCCTATTCAAACATAGGTATACAAAACGGAAGTTAGTGAAAAAACATTGTCTATTACCATGAAAAATTAAGAGTTACAATGTTAAATCGATTTCGACGGTTCATCACCAACAAAAAAATAACCCTATTTAGTTTGTTATTGTTTGTTACTGATGATGACCTAACCGTCGAAATCGATTTAACACTGTAACTCTTTGTTTTTCGTGGAAATAGACAACGTTTTTTCACTAATTTCCGTTTTGAAATGGGTTTCCACAACTTCGTCGCGAGTGATTTAGTTCGTAGGTATACAACTTGAAATAATTTATGATTCCTACAAAATTGGATGTAAAAAGTAGATAGGTATGTAGCTTCGACTATTTTCAAACTTTGAAAGGAACCAGGTCAGCGAACTCAGTAGTTAAGTATAACTTTGTTCTCCGCTCTGTTATATATACCATACAGCTATTTCCTCTTCCTAGGTATAGTATCGATCTATATGTTTCTTTATGACGCAAAGCGTATCTTTGGATACTAGTTGTGGTCGATATCTCCATGTGCTGCAAAAGGTAAGTGGTTGGTGGGACGTCATCACGCCATTCACACAGCTGACAAAGCGTTGAGGTGACAAGCCCAAACACAAGAACCCGAACAGATTAATGTCGAGGGTCAATTGCTTCTAATTCTCTGCCAATCCATCACTTTCCCTCGATGTCTAGTGGGTTTCTCTTTCTTTGTCACCGACGCCAGTCTCGGTTACACACCGAATCGACCGAAATGGGGAGGGAAATTTACATTGAGCTACAATACCCTATGAGACAGTTTATCTACTTTTATGACATATATATTAATATATTTGACGATGTGAGTCTCTAATTTGATTCGACTAGCATTTGTCAGCGTGCTTGTGCGCGTGCGTGACTGTCTGTTCTACGCTACAGGCCGCTAATTTGGAGCTATCAGCTTGAAATTTGGTCGGTAGACTCTTTAGACATCCAGAATCAGCTGTATAGTTTTTGGTGGCACCACATTCCCAAATAGTGGTGCCAAGGCGTCATCACCAATTTAAAGTAGACATTTTCGTAGCTATTGACTTAAAATTGTGTACATATATATATATATTGCCAATTCTGGGTGTCTAAGGAATCCACCTACAAAATTTCAAGTCAATAGCTACGAAAATGTCTACTTTAAATTTATATAGGTATATATATATATATATATATATATATATATCCTCCCTAATACCTTTGTTATGAGAAATTTAGGTAGTGTTTTACACAGAGGTGTATCGTTGGTCCGCTTACCATGTGCGACAAGAAGTTTGAAAGTCAGCTGACCATTGTTACATCTCTTTGTGAAACACTACCTCAATTCCTCTTAATAAGGGTCTTGGGAAAGATCGTAAGCCAAAGCCGTTTCAGCAAATTAACGTTCGTTTATCCTTAAACCAACCCTATCAATCCGACAGCGTTAATACCCGAGGGGTAACCCGAACGTCAACGCAAAATTAACCAATATCGGATTGTAATTTAATATCCGTAGTTTTTTTTCTTTTGCGGCATCGGTCTTTATTTCTTTTTAGCCATAATCACATTAAAAATTCACCATATATACACTGCTGTGAAAAATTAAGGGATCACTGTCGAAAAAATTCAGTTTCAAATTCATGATGGCTGAATCGTAAAATACCTGCCTACTGTAATAAATTCTGACTATTAGGTAAAAAAAAAAAAACATCCAAGGAAGGAGTTAAACACAAATCCCTGCTCAAAAGAATGATCCAGTGTGAATAATATGTATACAAATATGTTTCAATCGATGACCAGAAGCGTCGGATTGTGATACACAGCGTGACCTTATTTTCCGATCTCCGTTCGATTGAGAAAATATTAATTTACGACCAATTCTCTGTCAAGGCCTCATATTTGGTCATTTGTCGTGTGGGCTCTCCCACTTGATCTAGTTTGTGATGCCACATCGGTGAATAGTTAATGTAATAATATATGATAACTCAATTTGTGCATTGCATAGAAACGACATATAGGTACCGAATCACCACTTATTATGTAGGTTTCATTTTCATATTTTCTTGTTTTTATCGTTATAAATCGGTAGGAAATGTATTCCAGTGAAAGGCCACTTATCCAATCACGCTTTAGTAAAAAAAATTTAAGGTGCAGGATAAATGCTTCAGATAGCATTTGTTTGTATTTTATACGGAGAGTAAGGGTTCCACCTATCTTGATGCATAACAGGGGAGAGATTTACGATGAAAACGGAACTTTTTTCGTTAAGTTAAAATTGTCCTGAAGTGAAATTATAGTGTATAGTTTTATATAAAAAATTCCGAAATAATAGGAGTGGAATGCGTTGAAACCGTTGATGTTTACGTAATGTTACCACAGGTCTCTTTTATCATAATGTTTATCCCTTTGACGCCAAAAGATAGCCTGAAGAAAATAACATTAACGTTCGCGTGGACTAGGCATTGCTCCATTCCTTTAAAAAAAGCTTTACAACTACTTTACAAAGCTGAACGAAACAACTATATGTACCCAATTTAATTACCGAATAATCTAATTATACCTATATATTTTTACTTTGGAGGGTAGAACTGTTTTCTAGCCGCGTTTGCTTGTTTTTTTCTTTGAATACTTTTGTCTTTTTCTTCGCACGCTCTCGTATTTTTCTTCTAATTTGAAATCGTCTAGAATTTAAAGAGTCGCGCCGACATCAGAGAAAGTGCGTGGCCACTTTGTGGTTTTACTTGCGTCCATCTAAATGTATGAGAAGCGTTCAATTTCGTTCCGAGAGCGTCTGGGACTCGTTCGGTAAATTCATTAAACTCTACATGATGATGACATAGGATGAAGCCTGAACTATATATTTTTTCTCGAGCTGTATTCTGAGAAATTATGAGCTTTCTTTTGGGTTCAGTAAGAAGATTACTTACTTGTTAATTTCTGATGATTCAGTTATCGAAAAAATTCTTTCTTTCATAGTCCCATACGACCCAGACTCAACATCTGCTACTAAAGATGGTAATGAATCTGTTTCACGCAAGATGGAGACTCCTCTACAAGCCAGATCTGCCAGCGGGGCACATGCATCAATGAAGTTATCGTGTCCATGCTTCATTACGTGCGCCGAGTTCATGGCCACGTTACAGTCAAAGGCCGTTCAGTTTGTAACTATACTTTATTTTTTCATGAGTCTTCTCGATTGAATAGACCTTATTGGCCATAACCAACGAATATAGTTAAGATATCTTCGTAATCGTGGTGAACGAGCGTGCCATTCACGAGACAGAGTTCATGTGAACTCTTGCCATCAATTATATTACCATAATTTTTTTCAGCATATTAGCGAATTTTCGTGGAAAATGAAGCTATTGCAATGGCTCCGAAAATGTTGAAATAAACATTTTCTAAAATTTTCTTCATTGAAATTCGTTTTGATTCATTCTGAAACGAATCCTAGAGTTCAACACTGTTCCATATATATATATATATATATATATATATATATATATATATATATATATATATATATATATATATATATATATATATATATATATAATACACATTACAGACGATTACTCTCCTTACGATTGAGATAAAAATTCCGTTCTTGCGCTAAAAAATCAAGCTTTACAAGTGATGAGTTTGTTAATCAGCACTTTAAATTGGTCAATTTTCAATAAATGTGCTCAAAAGTCACTAAATATTGGTAAAAATTGCTAAAAATCTTTAAATGGCAGATCTGGCTTGTAGAGGAGCCTTCATCTTGCGTGAAACAGATTCAATACCAGCTTTAAGAGAATTGTAGTCAAAAAAGTTTATCAACAATGAACTAGAAAATTTAAAAATTTATGCACAAATTATGTTGAAAAACATACTTAATTTCCATTTATATTTGCTGGAAAATCGAAGAATAAAGGCTGAAATACAAAATTTCTCTTGAATAGCAAAATATTATTCAGAACATGTTTTTTTTTTTTTTTTTGCCATACATTTTGTAGTTGACGATTTCTTTGCACTCGTATTGCTCAAAGTTCATGACAATTTAACGTTGTAGTATACGATAATTTTTCAAAAATTCGCTCATATAGCCATGCTGCAAGACGGGAACATTTTTTTTTTTATTATGATAGGTACTGTTTAGTCAGTACAGATCGTTATGGACCGATTATTTCTCAAAGAAGGATGCAATCAAATTAGTTAAACATTCCACTGGGCTTGATGAATAAACGTACCGAGTTCAGTACCTAATGCATCTTGACAGTGATCGGCTCCGAACATACAGACAAAGAGGATTACGAACTGGTATATTTATGGATAGATTTGTTAAATTTGTCTGTATTATTCATAAGCCCTGACTCGGCCAAAAGAATTGGCCGTTTTGATGGGTTAGTCCTTCCTAACTGCCTTAATCCTTTCTAGATTACGGTGCAGTGCCGTGATTGATGTTGCGCCGCTAAGCTATTGCTTCCGCGTCAATATTTGACGGAGATTGATCCGATGGGCTCCCCTAGAAGAGGAGGGAGCAAGCCGGAAAATCTGGCAAATCGCACGCACCCTTATCAACAACACCAGCTGTGGGTAGCCCTAGTAGGTAAATTAAAAATAAAATTATAGAGTGCCAACGGCAAAATATTTTGTATATTTAGTTTTGTTGTTGAATTAACATCAATTAAAGTCATAACTATATCTGGTTTAGAGGTGCACTGACTCGTATAGGTCTTGTGCATAGGCCAGAAATGCGAGAGCTCTATCGGCGAAACGCGACGTAACGGTAGGTAGCTCTCCTGCTCTATTTTCCTCTTCAAAATTCTCACTGATGGCCAGGTTTCTCCGTGCGTGAAAGGTTCTCTTTCAGTTTCAAGACACATAGAATCTGTGTTGATGGCTGACTGAACGTTACCCACGTATTCATTGTATATTTTAAAATGAAAATAGATTCAATTCCAAGAAATTAGACATCATCCGCACTCTCTTACGATGAGTAGTTTTCATTCTATGATTTCTCAATTTGCTACACTGGTTACGTCACACTGGGCAGGGTGGGACCAGCCCAGTCAGGAGGGGTCCTTAGGCGTCACCAGTGTGCAAAACTTTGAAAAATCATGAAAAGAAAAATACCCATAGTAAGAGAAATAGGTTGATGCCAAAAATCTTCTTCCATTCTTCCATTCAAAAAGTATATGAAGTACTTTTTTCACACCCATGGGTATCGCTTATTGAAAATCTGTGATATTAAAAACGCGTTTTTCCTATCATATTACCTGCATTTTTTTCGTAAAAAGGAAAGAACGGAAATAAAACGTGGAAGTAGACAACTTTCTTCACTAACTTCCGATTTCTATAATGAAATAGATTCTCCAACTTTGTCGCGAGTGATTGAGCTTGTGTACGAATTGCCGTGAGTATTTTTAATAACACTGAAATACCTTTTATATTAGGGAAACCATTATAAAGAACTTTCTGAAGAAATTCTGTTCAAAAAGATAAAGACAGCAAAACAAAAATATACTTATTTATGCCATGCTGCTTAGCCTCCAAGAATGTTCGGTAATTGTTATTATTAGGTTTCATATTGAGTGAAACTGATGTACGAAGTTTTTTAGACTTATTTTCTTTGAATGATAGCAAGAATCCACTTCCCACTTCGATGAATTCCACAGAACTTCAGAGGGGATGATTGTGCCAATGTGTCGTGGTGCATGACTGGAACTTTTTTCTTTCCTACCTAATATTAAACGTGAACCAACAAATGTTATGCTGGTGTTAATTTTCATTGAATTGGTTAGTTACTATGATTCATGTTCGTTCATTAAAAAACCAAGAAGTGGATGGTAACTCTCGTTTCATATTCGAACATAAATATTTCGTTGGTATGATATATTGAAGTACATTAGTACTTACACACTTGACGCAAAATATAATGCGTGTAAGTACAGCTGTCGTACTACCGTTTCATATATATATATATATATGTGTGTGTGTGTGTGTGTGTGTGTGTGTGTGTGTGTGTGTGTGTGTGTGTGTGTGCGCGTGCGTGTGTGTGTGTGTGTGTGTGTGTGTGTGTGTGTGTGTGTGTGTGTGTGTGTGTGTGTTTGTGTGTGTGTGTTTGTGTGTGTGTGTATACTATTTGTTTTACTTATTTAGGTTTCGTGGCCGATTTTTATCTGCTATGAATTACATACGGATATGTAATAAGTTTATATTTACGTTACGACTACAGATACTAGGAATCATCCACTTCGAAAATTCTCCAGAAGCTACCTTTAGAAGTTAACTCTTACGTTGCGAAGCGTCAATGGGGTCAACATTACAGTTTGCTTGGTAGTTTCGTGTCGCCGACCATTCCAGTATCTTTTTCCTATCATGCATCCAACATGACGTGTAGATAGCAGGACGCAGATACGTAACCAAAAGAGCCTTGGCACGATAAATATCTCAGCTACAGAAAAAAGTAAATTACTCGCGTTAGAAATTAATTCAAAGCCAGGGACAAAAGTTCCGTTTGCCCAGTGTGTTCTGGCGGCTCGGGGGTATAATTTAGATCGCAGACGTGACTTTTCCAGGCGAACGACTAAATTCACCCCAAACACAATCCCTTTATCTTTATGCTTGTTTTAAATTATTATTCTTCCTAGTCATTGTTATGAAGATGAGACAGCACAATCAATAATACAGCAATTATTATATAGAGCATACTAGGTGACAATTTTCATCAGAACTTAAAGGTTAACAATATTTTAAACATAATAGAAAAGCGTACCGTATTTTTCCAGGTGATTACAACTCTCACTGAAGTTTCAAGATTTAAGTTCGCTTTACCGGTCATATTACAATGTTAATATGAATCTTCTAGTTGGTGGGACCCCAAATGAAATCATTATCTGATTAGCAACAAAAGCAATATTTCAAAACCAGTCCCCAGCACGTAGAAGTGATATTGATCAATAACAAGCGTGTACACACACAAGAATACCATCAAATCCCCATCGCATCACCTCTGTTGCGAATTAATTGAATGAGAGAAGAGATCGATGTTAATATTGGAATAAATCATAATTAATTATTATCGCCGAACATTTCTATTGTGTGCAATCAACCGTGACTGTGTGAAGTTCTATTTCCGTTCTTTCCTTTTTACGAACAAAATGCAGGTAACATGATAGGAAAAACGCGAAACGAAAACAACGAATTTTTATAGGGCGCCTTTCTCGGACATCAAAGTACGAATGAACTCTGAGCTCCAGCTAACGAACTTTACGAATCCCAGTTTTCAAAATTTTATATTCATCATGTAGGTATGTTGCCTTTCTTGATTCATAAAAATTGAAATTGTTTTAAGTAGTTTTTTTCCCACTTATATTTTACCTATCTCTATCAGAAAAAATGGTTCTGCTTACGCAAACTGCGTAAGTGTTTTTCAGTAATAAACCTTTTTTAATCGACAAAAATTAATTATAATCAATGAAAACGAATTTAAGGATTGACATAAATATTATCTTATTTAGAAGTTGAAAATATCATTAGAAGTCGTTGACTCATCATGGAAACAATTAAGTATTCTTTTGTGTTCAAAATCGAGACAGCAGAACCCATTGGGTTCATATTTTCTAAATTTCAGCTTGACTGGATATTTGATGCAGAATATCCAGCGCTTCAACCTCAACAAATCCCTCTTCCGCGCTTGCGTCTAAAATCAATCGTGGAAGAGCTCGTATTAAAGAGAAGGTGACTTTTGAATAATGCATCAAACCCGTATGAAGGTTCAACGGAGAAATGGAAGCATCAAAACACCTTTCTCGTCGCCCTAGAAAGCCGAAGGGAGGAATGAGGTCTTGGAACCACAAGAAAAGTGGCACCATTGTCAACAAGTTTTACATTATGCGGGACGAAAGCAGTCAATCTTCGCAAAACTCTTCTTCCGCATGGAATACATATATATAAATAAATATATATATATATATATATATATATATATATATATATATATATATATTTTTTTTTTTTTTTTTTTACCCACCAAAGTACTGAAGTTTGTTCCCAAGTTCAAGCCACATTTTCTCAAAGCGTTCCGAATCCATAGTATACATTTTACCGAAAGGTGTGGTTTGGGAAGAAGACTCAGAAAAATCAAATTCGTTATCTCTAAGTATCAGATATCTTGAGGATGTAATGTGAAGTCCAATGGTAAATATGACGTTGACTGAAGCTGGTAGTTTTACGTGCTCGATCCACCATATTGGACCAATAAAGGGGTCTTAATTCCGGGTCGGTAGTTTTCCCCCAAAAACACAGTGATATCACTGGATTAACACGGGATTAATTCGTGATCATCCGTAGTGTAACGGGTCATAAGTGGTTCATACTCGTATTAGTGGTACCTAAAAAAGCTTCAATAAATTACGGTTCTCATTAGCTATTGTGCGGATCTCTTACAACATAATCGATTTAGATTTATTATTTTCAATAATAACCAAGAAAAAAAATCATTTTCTAATCTCCCCTGAAAATTTTTTGGTTTACGTTTCAAGATACGTAGAATCCAAAAATCGAAGAAAAATGAAAAATAATAATAATTAAAAAATCCGTCCGTCCGTCGACGTCCACAGTTTTTCCTATTGGACCAACTTTTATGAAACTTGGGTTAAAAATCATATGCTTAGGGGCCCAGGTGATCCGAAAAACTTGACATCAATTTTTATCAACCCTAAAGGGTAACATTAGAGCACTAAACAATCAAAAATCGAGATCTCGAAAACTTTCAAGGCAACATTATTTTTTGCTTGTCAATGATGAATGAAACACAACAACTACAAAGAATCGATTAAAACCTTCCGCAACGATATACGTTGAACGAACATCAAAATTCGAACTTTCAGATTTCTGAAAGCGAGGCCATAGAGAAATCACGAGCTGCTGGTGAATCTATTGATTTGCCAATCAATCTCTAAATTCCATCAATGATTGCTGGAGGGTGGGATTGGAAGATATAGAAGTTGCTTGTAAATATCAGCTGATATAATTCTAGTGGAATCATCAGGTGATATAGTAGTTCCACTTCCCATGGAATTTATTCTAACTTGGCGAAATCGAGTTAATTAACCATTGCCCGTGCGGATTTATTAGTGAAGCATTGGTAGATCATCTCGTCTTTGGTTTCATCTCATAAATTGCATCCAAGTTTACCTGTAGGTAGCGGAAGCATTGTTTCCACTTTTGAGAGGTGGAAAAGTTTTAGTGCCCAAAAAACAAACTGTTGTTGTTTTTTACAGTGGTAAATTTCCACTTCCACTTTCAACGAGTCTAATTTCAACAGTTTTCATTCGATCTTGATGAAATTTTCAAGGGATGTGCGATTAATACTTTAAATAGTCGCCTATTACGAGTAATTTCATGCTTCTAAAATCATTAATTCAATCTGCGCATACGCAAACGTAAATTACTTCAAGCGTAGTTTGTTTATGCCCTAGTCGTCCAACCTTGCTGAAATTCGGTGCATAGTTGGGGTCGATGGTTTATTTATTCCATAATAATTTCAACATGATTGCACCATTAGTAGCTCTTACTCCAACTCCATTTAGGTGGAACTCCTTTGGGACACCTCGAAAACAATTACGAGGTACGGAGGCGCACAGCTGAGGGGCCTCTGAACCTAAATTCTTTCCTTCCTATCGATATACTTTTTTTTTTTTTTTTTTTTTTTTTTTACATTTACTGTAAAGCGTAAAATTGCGGTAGGTATCTTGGAACTTCAATGTTGTGAACCCTTTTGAGAGGCACTATGAATCATGTTCTGATCATATATTATATACAGAATTTAATAATTATAGGTCAGTGATCTGCGTAGAAGGGCTATCTAACACAGAAATAACAAACCTTTGTGTAATAATTTGCATGGTTTTTTAATTAATTGTTCATAGATTATAATAATTCTGAACTAGTTTCGTCTGACATAGATCTTTTGGTCACCCTGATACTTTATTCAAGATCCTTTTCGTCTAGGTGATGATGTGTTCTTCTGCACTTGATGTGTTCTTCTGCTGATCTGAGACGTTCAAAAGCTTGGGATAACATAATAGACAGGTCAACCGATAGACCAGTGCCAAACACAATTGAAGAGTTTATTCTTTCTCTTGCTTCTTTTCGCGCATCAACTTCGGTTCCCACTCATGTCGGTGTTCATTTGTCCCTTTAGTGAATGTAACACGCTTACACGTAACTATAACTTTACGCGTAAATCGCGTATAGTACACAGAGTTATAAGCGTATAACCATATGCATATGTAAAACTATAACTTCATGCTGAAAAGGTGGCCTCGATGGTCACCTTGGTGAGGTGACTTGCGTCTTTTTGCTGCGATGTCGGGATTTTCAGGAGAGGCTGAAGCGCGACCTTCTTACAGCCCTACTAGCGCTCTGACCCAGCAATGCTTCAAACCTCGACCACACATAGAGTGATATATTGTGATTGTTCCATAGCGTCAAGGTACACAGTGGCGTTGTGTGTAGCATTATGGATTACTGAGCAGAAGATCCCGGGTACGAGTCCTGTGTGCAACTAATAATTTTTACTTCTTTTTTCATTTTCCAAACATATTTTTAAATTTCATTTTGATCTATTCGCTCAGTTAACCTGTATTTTACTTGAAGGATTTGATTCAGGATTATTATTTGTTTTTTACCACCAAACTATACAATTCATTCTGATCTATTAGTCCAACTAATCTATATGTTACTTGAAGAAATTTCGGAGACGGAAGGTGACGGAATCAAACAATGATTTTCCGGTATTGCACATTGTTATAGGTTGCGAACTAGTTTGACTAATATAAGGATAAAATTAATTTTAATCAAACTGTAATCATTTATATGTACCCTAATATAGGAATAGAATTAATTTTAATTAAACTAAAATCATTTGAAAAAATCACAGAGAAGGTTTGATCGAGAGTATGCTATGGAGGAATCATGTCACTAAAATCTGAAAGAACCTTACAGAGCAACCGCGAGAGCGCTCTGAAGTTACCAATAACGCAACAAAGAGCCGCAACTTGGTGAGGTGCTCCAAAGGTAGTCGAAGCACTACAAGCTTAGTGAAATACGTACAACTCATCAACAAGTCTAGTGCATGATGATCTAAACACCCAACTATCCTTCTCGACTTCAAGTACCTACCCTCCTCCTCCTTCTCCAGAACTCTCCCGTCCCAGATACCTGATACAGGTTTTGTCAGTAAATTGGTATCGTTATCTGTAATAGGAGTGTCAGAAACTTTTGGATTCTATTTCTTCTAATGTTCCAAAAGTACTTGAAATTGATTTGGCGGGAGAGTGCTTTCACGCAATTCTTCGTTGCGAAGTGAAGTCTGATTGTCACTATCGATGCTTTCGAGGGGGGTAAACAGTGACTGCTCCAGGGATTTAGATGAGGGTATTGTTTAATATATTATTAATTTCTACATAAAAGTGGAGACATTTTTTTTTTTTTTTTCCATTCCATTCCACAGGCCTTCTGAACGTCAAAATCGATTTTTTGTGTTTTTCCGAAGAGTTTTTCTTTGGGTGAGGGAGGGGATTTTCATCGCCCTTTAAATGTGACCGATCGACATTCAAGAGGATTATTTGTGTTTTTCTACTTGAATTTTGATAAAGACATTTTCTAATTCCCCAAATCCATCCTAGAATTTCCATTCAGCATCTCAAAATACATAATTACATTTACGTCTTCAACAGTCTAAATATCACTGCAGGATTAGACAAAATCCAGTAAATGAAAATTCTTTCAACTCTTTTTGCTTGAGATTTTGTTCCTAAAATAGCTGATGGTGACGTAAATAAAACGTAAAACTAGATAAGGCGTAAAATGTAGTTTTGTACTTTTGTGTGCTGTATTCAAATCATGAACAAAATTGGGGAAATTGAAGAAGTCGATTCTGATACGTGTTCATTTTTTTCGATGCAGAATTGAGGAAACACGCCCACATCCAATATATACATATATATTGGCCCACACACACACACACATATGTATATATATAGAAACAAATATATGAAGAAAAAAAAATAATGGTGCCTGGTCCATTATGGGCTCTAGTATCCCTTATGTTCAAAACAAAGTTCCCTGAGTCACTCCATATAAGGAACTGTATACTTGAGAAAACTTTCTGCTGAAAATTACTTTTATGAAGAAACACCACAATAAACAAGAAACAAGAATTTCCAAAATCTCGTCACCACTACTCTTAGGGTTGTTGGAAACAACTTCTTGCTTCCAAGCAGCGATTGCATGATTTGTGGGGCAAGTTTGAGCGAATGATTAACCGCAATTCGGGTCAGCGAGCAAGTCGGGGTGGAGTTTCAGAATCAATTTATCCAGTTGACGGCAAGTTTGAGCCAAAGTGATCCTCAAGGTTTGAATTATCTTTCCTCAACTGCGTCTAACGCTTGAACAGCACGTGGCACAGGATCATAAGCTAATGCCGCTTAATGCGGTAATCGATACGACGAGAATATTTAAGTGACACTCGGTTTTCTAGTTACCCCTTCTATTTTTCGGATTGATTTTTCGAAAGTAGAAATTGAAACGTACTTGGGAGAGTAAAAGAAAAGTAGCTTTAGGCAGGTTTTATTATTTTCTATTCAGTTCATAACACGCATAACAAAACATCAGGAAGTACCTAATGCATACATTGCAGGGACGTCCCAATGCAATGCCGAAATGCAATCACTTCTACAGAGAAAACGTACTTTCTTTAATCACATGAACATTCTTGAGCATTGTTTTGCAGAATATGTTGAGAGAATTACAGGGGCGTAGCATGTCCATTCAAAACCAAAGAGTTTAAGAGCCAAGAAAATGGAAGGCAAAGAAAATCTCATTGACATCCAAACTTACTCTGCCTTTGCAAATTAAGTTCAAAGATTGTTCTCTCGCTAATTTTTGAGCCAGCGTCAAGAAAGAATACTAACCCTTTTGTGGGTGAAATAGCATTAAAATTACCGATTCCGTTTGTGAAACCACTTAATTGCGTGAAAGTGGTTTTTCAACTGTAGCGGCCATGAACAGTAAAAAATAATATTGTTCGCGATAAAGTGTTACGAAAGAACTCTTAAACTGATTCCATGTTTCAGCGAAATCAGGTATACCAATATAAAACAGGCATCTCCTTCACATTAGAATGTTTTAATGTTAATACAACATTGACCGATTATAATGGCATTTATTTATTTACCTTCTCACAATAAAAAGTCTTGATAACGAGGACAGTGTTAACAAAAAAATGATAGTAATAATACTACTAACGAATCTATAAGGCCTTAGAATAACCAGACTCCACGCCGTACATTCAATACATGCCTCCGTGCTGAGCTCTACTTCGAGTTTCTCGTGATCAGAGCCCCATTATTCCACCAAATCCCTCAGGATCGTGACTGTACGTCCTCGCTCCACGCAGGGGACGGATTTCAATTTGCAACAATGGTGAGGGACGTAGCAGGTTTCACATTGTTCGTCGCGAAAATTCACCTTGCTAATTCTAAATATACACTACCTACGTGCAAAATCCACTAATCGTTAATTAGGGTGTTAACCAGCTGATAAGAACAAAAGCCGTTGGCCCGATGTAAAAACGGAATTAGACACTCCTATTCCGTCCCGAAAGGCACAATATAAAAATAGGTCCCTGTAGATTGGAAGAGGAAATGCGAGAGGGTTGAGATAAATGGCTTCTCCCCCGTTTTTCTTTCTTATCTGCCGTTTAGCACACTTCCCCCACGGAGCGACCTTTGTCCGATCACCTTCACATGACTCGTACAAGTTGGCGCGCTAAATTGCTCAGGCAGAGTTTTCTGAGAGTGAATGCGAATTGTCTGGATGTGACAGAATTGTCCTTTTGCCGTCTTATAAACGGATTTCAAGGAATATCCCGGATAACGTCGCTCATTCTTGTCTAAACTTAGATAACTCCGAATTGTCAACAAAAAAGTTCCAGTCATACAGCATGATGGTATGAGCAAATTTTGGTAACATACAACCTTTTACGTATTATGTTGCATTGTTTTGAAATTAGAGCTTTTCAAGTGCATAGAAATTGTTAACTACCAATTTTATGGCAAAGAAACTCGTTCTAAATAGTATTCTGCGATTAAAAATAGATTTTGAAATGTTAGCTTTTTTTTCAGTTTTTCTCGATTTTTCAGCAAATGCTAATGACATTAAAGTACATAGGTATTTCAGCATAATTTTGTGTATGGATTTATGTTCTAGTTCATAATTAATAAACTACTTTCGAATAATGTTCTACTGAAAATAATAAATTTAACTATTTTGAGATGATTTTAGGGATTTTTAACACATTTTTTGAAATGTTAGCAATTTAATGTTATCAAAAAAATGCTAGCCAAAAAACTTATTCTTTCATATATAAAGTTGTATTTCTCCGCGCAAGAACGGAGTTTTTACCTCAATCTTGAGAAGTTATCGTTTGAAAGTTTCAGCCATGCACGATCGTATTAGCGAATTGTCGTAAATTATCGTACCTATTATTAAATTGTTCTGAACTGTGTGCTTTATGAGTGCAAGGAAATTGTTAACTATTAAGTAATTTTATGGCAAAAAACGTATACTAAATAGTTATCTCCCATTCAAATAGAGGTCTTGAGTTTTTTGGCTTTTGTTGCAGTTTTTATCGATTTTTTTAGAAAATTTTAATGAATTCTGATTACATCTTTCCACCTGTCAGTAAAAATTAAATAAATCTTGCAATCCCTCTCGTTTGATTAATTTTCTTCTAAGTTTACCCAAATTCTACAAAAGAAAGTGATGATATATCTTCATATATAAAACTTGAACCATCTTTTTTCGGAAGGAGGGGGGGGGGGGGGGCTGATGTTCGTTCACCTACTCTGGTGGTCTCATTCCATACATTGCTAACTCTAACAAAATAGCGGATGCTCTTTTCTCGAAAGTTACAAATACCGGTTTTTTAATATGTCAACCCCTGCGTTTCACACCTTAGCATGCTCAAAACTGATCCAGGATTTTATACTTATTCCCTGGAAATACAATTATTATGAATTTGATTATAAATAATTTTTTCCTTGACCGATTAAAATGCCTACTTTATCAATTA
The DNA here is from genome assembly GCA_030762985.1 of Adelphocoris suturalis. Classification (NCBI taxonomy): domain Eukaryota; kingdom Metazoa; phylum Arthropoda; class Insecta; order Hemiptera; family Miridae; genus Adelphocoris; species Adelphocoris suturalis. The sequence continues at coordinate 46,135,578 of CM061048.1, forward strand.
GGATCCACCGATTGGTGGTCTTGCCTGATCAAAGGCTACCTACTATGGCTTCAGACTGTTCACATTGTGGCAAGCTTGGTCAATTGAACTAAGAAACATGCAACAGAATTGTGCTTTTATCTTATAAACCAGAAAAACAAATGAATGCTCAAGTCTGCCCTTGAATGGTCCTAGATGGAATTGTTGCTAGATCAAAGGTTGTCCTCGGTGAACCAAAAACGTAAATTTCTAACAATCATAAGAAATTATGATATCAGTGTTCGCCTCGAAACTTCGCTCCTGCTATTTTCCTATCAAAAGGTATTTCTCTGTAACATGTCTTGATTATGATTAGCCACAAAGTTCTTTTATTCATATTTGAAATAAGAAAAGGCTGTTTTCGCCACTAGCGAACTGATAATCAATCATCATGACTTCGGACCGTTTTGATCGATGCACATCTTGTGATAAGGTTATGAAAGGTCTCAGGAATGATTACATTATTTCCTGTGCGAATAAATGTGGCTCGTTTATACATGGGATTTGTTTTGACAAATACTACCCCAGTGACGAAAATGAATTAAAAACCACTTGAACATGCAGATAATGTTCTGCAAAAAAAGATAACGACGGTGGAGCTTGCCCATCTGACAAAATTGATGGCGATCCCTTTATCCTGGAAGATATTGACGCTATGGATACACGCGAACTTATTATAAAACTTATGAGACAACAAGCATTTATATTTAAAGTACTAACCTTTTTACAAGCAAAAACGGCTGAGGCGAGTGCAGTATTGAACGAGAACTGTTCATTAAATCGCCGTGTGTCTGATCTTGAGGCCACCGTAAAAAATATGAATGAAATTTTGAGTAGACCTAGTAATGTGGACATTCCGAATAATCCGTTTAGAAAAAAAAATCGTAATACTAATAACGCGAATATTGATATTTTGAACGAAAATCGTAATCAACAAATTCTCGGTCGATCTCTAGACAAGAGCAAGGCATCCATGATAAGAGTGATTGCAAGCGATAATAATATCAGTGAAGTCTCCTATGGAACCGTTACAGCTTCCGATAGGGACATCCATGTTACTACGCCTGTTTCCCTTCGTTTAGTCTCAAACGCAACTCAACCCGATGATGATGATTTGACTAATTCGGACATAAATAACGCTAGACCATTATCTTCTGGAAATCAACTTGGGTCATCAAATAATAGTCGAAACATTGCGACAAATGAGACAAATGGTTCCGTTTATGATTGGAAGGAAGTCAAGACTCGTCGCCGGCGACCGAATAAGTGAACAATTGGCAGCAATAATGTCTGTTCTGAATCTGGTGTGCAATTATGTGCTGGACCTCAAAGAGTTTGGGTGTTCGTGGGAAAAGTTAAGAAAGGTACCGACCCCTCAACTTTAAAACAGTATATTGATTCTAAATCGTGGTTGAAAGTTTAAACAGTAAGGGTTTTTTTGAAAGTTATAAAGTTGGCATCTGCAAATATGTACAGGACTCGGTTATGGAGCCACAATTCTGGCCAAATGGAATATTCGTTAAGCGTTTTTTGTTCCGACGCTCTCAAGGTGCAGTGGTAACACCTTAATTGAGCTTTCGCAACCACACCTTACGTCCCTTGAAGCGTTAACTTTTCTCCACGCGAATTTTCAGGGTATCAGATCTAAGCTGAACGATATTAATCTATGTTTCGACGATCGTGATGATGTTAAACTGATGGGCACTACAGAGCACTGGTGTAGAGATGGTGAAATAAGTTATTATGCTCCGGCCGGTTTCAGTATGGCTTCCTCTTATTCAAGACGCAACACCAGAGGTGGTGGCTCTACAATATTTGTTAGAAATTCCATTCAGTTTTCTGAGTTACGTGAATTGTGTGATCTACACACCTCAAAAGAATTAAGGGATCACTTTTCCTTGTAGAAGTCGGAGACCCCAGGTGAAGTGGAACAAGTTACCGGACATTATATCTCACGACTAGGTGCCTCATGGAGATGGGATGCACCTTTTTTTTTTTTTTTTCCTTTAAATTTCTAATACTAAGAATGACCAACGATATCAAGCTCCAACTTGAGCCAAAACCGGATGAAATCTAAGCATTTTCGTAATAAAAAGTATTTTCCTCTAAATTTTTTAAAACAATTTTTGAGATATCGAAGTGAAACTTAGAGAGCGTTTATGGAGTGCCTTATTCTATGTTTTAAACAAATAAAAATCAGGAGAAAAAAAAAAAAAAAACACAATTGGGGGGGGGGGGGGGGGGGGGGGGGGGTTTATAAGGTAGGTACCTACTTTGGAAATTTGGAAACAAGTTTTCAATTTTTGACGAGTGAAGTCTCGTTTCAAAAATTTTCTTGTGCTGAACACGATGGTGAAGCCAAAATAGTGATATCTTCTTCCGCTCCCGGATCAGAGCTGATAACCATGGAGAAGCGCGAGTCATTCGGTTTCGGCCAAGTCGGAGCTTGATACCGCTAGAAAAATGTTCCCTTAATTCTTTTGAGGTGTATATCTTCGGAGGCGATTTTGCGAGATTTCAGCCATCCATGTGACTTCTATCAACACTACTGTTTGCTGCATTAACCGGCCCCCATCCCAATCTAATTTTGATGATTTCCTAGCCTGTATGGATCAATTGTTATTTCGAGCTTCGGGGAGAAATAACATGATCATCATCATGGGAGATGTAAATATTCATTTTGAGGACTCGAGTGATCCCACGTACACAACAAACAACCTTCGGTTTCGGTTACTCGTCGTGCGTTGAAGGCTGATAATGTCGGACGTCTGCATGAGCTTTTGTCTTCTGTTACTTGGTTTAGTATATACATGTGCTCTGATGTCCGTACAGCTGCCAAGGCCTTCTTGGACACTTTCTTGTCTTGTCTCAACTCTGCTTGCCCATGGGTTTCCTATGAGACTCGTTCAGATTCATACCGTAAGAAAAAGCTTATTTTCAGTACTGATTTAATTTCTCTTCGTAAACGTTATGTGGAATTAAAAGAGTTAGCTGAGTCTACTCGACGCATTGAACTGGTCGCTAAGGCTGGGATCGCCCGAGACACCTACCGACGGGAATTGAACAGGTTCCGACGCGATCATAACGATCATAGTATCTCTTCTTCGGATAATAAGTCGAAAGCCCCTTGGGATATCATTAAAAGTGAGTTAAACCAGAATTCCTGCTCAAACTTTATTCAGAACCCGAACCTTAATTGTTACGGATTTGATGACTTTTTCACAGCCGTGTTTAAACACTCTTCAGTTCTTCCGTCTTCTAGTTCCTTGTCTGCTGATTTCCTGAGAGCCGCTCCAGGGTTCTCAGAAGAGTTCGTACTAGCTCCTACATCAGTCGAGGAGGTGTTTTGTGTGATTCAGTCTCTGAAGAATAGTTACTCAATGGATTACTTCGGTATGAGTACAGTCCTCATTAAGAGTGTTGCCAATCTGATTATTGAACTCCTGACTCATAAACACAAGCTTCGCCGAGGGCATTTTTCCTGATTGTTTCAAATGGTGTGCAGTCAGGGTAAGTCCCAGACATATGAAGAATTCCGGCCCATTTCAAAGCTACCCGTATTCGCAAAGATCATTGAACATGTTGTTTTAAGGCGGATCAAGGCTTACTCCAAATGCAAGGGTATTCTACACGACCTTCAGTTCGGTTTTCGGGAGGTCAGGAGTACAACTGCTGCCGCTTGTTCCCTCATACTGCGCGTTTTGAGTGCTCTGGAAAACGGAGATTGGGCTATGAAGCTTTATGACCTTTCTAAAGCCTTTGACTTGGTTCCTCACGATTTGATGGTGCGCAAACTGGCGCACTATGGTTTCTCTTCATCTGCCTTGAGATTCTTCGATTCCTTCTTGAAAAACAAACAATACTTACAAACAACTGTTTCTTACAATGTTAAGAGTTCAGATGCTGCCTCCATCACATGTGGCGTTAAACAAGGTTCAGTTCTTGGCCCTTGTCTCTTCATTTTATTTATTAATGGTCTAGTTTTTCAGTTTGGCACCTCAAATAAAAATGTTTATTTGTTTGCCGACGGTATAACTGCTTTGATAATCGGTTCCTCTGACTCGGTCCGCTCTGGTGAATATTATTTATCCGCCACTATTGAAAAATGGTGTGAGGCAAATGCTCCATGTAAGCAAAACTCAACGTCTTGATTTCCATTTGAATGGCCGTCGGACTTCTTCTGTTAATTTTCTTGGCTTGATAATCGATAACCGTCTGTCTTGGGCTAACCATGTTGAACGACTTCTGTCAAAATTGGCCTCTGTGAATTTTAGGCTACGTCGCTTGACCATGTCTGTTTCATTTGAGGTACTTAAGTCTATACATTTTGCTTGTTTCATGAGTAGAGTCGCCTATTGCATTATCCTTTGGGGAAATTCTGGCCGTTCCAATTTGGTATTTAAGGCACAAAAGACAGCTATAAGAACGATTTTCAACCTAGGTTTCAGACAAAGCTGTAGAGGCCTTTTTGTCAAACTCGGCACGCTTACTGTCCCTAGCCTTTATATATCCTGAATTGCTTCTTGTATGTCAAAGAAAATCTGGGCACCTTTACAAAAGGATCTGACGTACATAGCCATTTCACAAGAACTAGAAATAAATTATGCCCGCCAACTGTTCGTCTGACTACTTCGCTGCTTGGTAGCCCTGATCAAGTGGGGCCTCGCCTGTTTGACCACTTGCCGGCTTCTATGAAATCACTTCCAAGTAAGGCCTTCAAGAAGAATGTTAAAAATCTATTAATACAAGCTGAACTTTATTGTGTGAACGACTTTTTTAAAATGTCCTATTAAGGCAATATCATCAATGACCATTATACCTACCATTTTATGATTCAAGTTATTTATTTATTTATGTGTTTATTGTGTAGATTTTCTTGTCAGCAGCCGAGGAATTTTATAAAAGTACTCGTGCTAGCTTTTTATATAATTTTTCTGTGATACAATTGTTGATAATATTATTGTTTACCATTAGTTATATTATTCTTCTTATTTTTGTGTTTGATATTTTGTATCTGGACAATATAATTTGCATGTTTGAATGCATATCTAATTGACAAATGTCACACATAATTATCATGTTTTGACAAATAAATAAATAAATCTTAAATCATAAAAATTTCAAGTTTCCATCAGTTTTGTTGACATGCTCAAAGATTGTGTTGCTTGTCTCCAGATGATCTCTATGCATTTCATTGGAACCGAATAAAAAGTGATTCCTGAGCCTGCACAAATGTTTTTGAATTCTCAACAATCATAATATCCAAATTTTTTCAAAAGGTAATGCCTAAATCTCAAAATTGTGAGGTTTGGAATCAAGATGGTCAGTCACAAACTGCATTGTTAACGTATTTATCGGCGCATACGCAGATATATAGTTTTCTGGAAACATGCTTCTGCTTTCAAAATAACTGATAATAAATTATATTTTGATGTGGCAGAGCAATTGTGTGCATTATGCCTACATAATACCAATACAACCATGTGGCATCGAAAGAAACATAGATACATTCCAAGTTTGAGACAATCGATACCGGTGAGTGATTACCTAATTTTACTGGAAGAATAGGAAAACAATCACGAAATTGAAATTTAATGATATCGAACCAACACGTTATACCAACATCGGCATAGATGAAGTACTCTGGTTTCAAAATGAAGCATCAACGCAACGAAAAATCTTGAGACATACTTTAGTGAGATAGACATTTTACAGCAATGACAATGGCAAATCATAATATCGAGATATATTGATTTAATATATTATAGTAGTGCAGTATTTAATTGTACTAGCAATTGAAATCTAAATTCAATTTGTTAACTAAAGAGTAACTATAAGAGAAGTGCCGACTTGCTAAGTTTATCTCATTCGTAATGATTGACTCTTCGTGACTCAGATTTTTCATTATTAGACAACAAGAAAAATAGATCTATTCAGGAGATCTTTTGATTTTATGCTCTTTTCAAAATGACGGACACATCGAAAGGTGAAGGAGAATCTTTAAATGAAGGTATGGAATTGGAGCGTTGAGAGAGTTAATGAATCGTCCTCGTTTGACTCAAAGAAATTAGTCCGTTTTAGGAAGCAAAACACGAAACCCTTGAAGGCTGTAGGGTGAAGTGATAAATTACTGACTGTTTTCTGATTTCGCGTTCAAACTTAAGGAATGAAAGAGTCCACCCCTTTTCCAAATAAGCTCAATAGTAACATAAAGTAAAGGTGGAAATTGTAGAAAATTAATGGAAAATGCTCAAAGGTCGTCTTCATTAATGCGCTTGAATCGGTTCACTGAACACATGGTCGAGAAAATGAAACGTGTGTAAATTATGTTCAAATGAGTCCAGATTGCCAAGAAATAATAACGCTGCCAAACACAAAGGCTTATTATTCCTTTATTCTGTACTCTACGCAGAACATAGTGAATAATTAATAAATGAATTCTATAATGCACTATTATCTGAATATAATTGCATAACGCCTGCCCAGGAGAAATTATTTAAATTAAATACAACTCCTGCTTTACTAGTGATGCAGACCGGTGATGACCTAGTAAGCCCCAAGGGGTGTTTAGAGAATGAAACGCTGTTGAGAATTGCTGCGCAGGCTGTATGTAAAAACTACAAGATGGAACTTTGGTATGGTTGCTGGGTTGACAAGAAAACTGGGTAGGTACCCGGCTGACAAATTGCCGCCGCCTGTGCCCATGTGGAGACTACTGTATGTGAAACTAAGTTGTGGCAGTACCTACAAACAGATTCAGTGCTGTTTAGATCGCTCTGGTGATGCATATTAAACCCCATGAGCTTCTGGACATAGACCAGGACGTGGTGGTGCATGAGTATGCAAAACATTTTGAACGCTGTTTCTCTTGTGAATCGTGATTATGATGTCTTGGGCTACTCAAAAGTGGATGATACCACCACCACGAGTGGTCGTGGAAGGGGAGAGGGGGTATAAGAGCGCATGGGACCTTGCTCCCTTTGACCCTAACCGTTTACAAATGGCCCATCACAAACAGTTTATGGCTCAAACCGTTGGTTTTAAACAAGATACACTTAGGTTATTAGCATAATACGTGTAAAATTGTCAGGTTCAATTTAAAACACGTTCAAAGCTGAAAAAATGCATTTTTTCTTCTCTTCTTACTATAAGGGATTTATTATTATATAATTACCATGTAATCAGTTGATTATAGTTTTCATCGCCATTTATCACACTTATTTGAAATTCCCGATTCGCGAGAAAAATTGCCAACGAGAATCCACATCCACATAAGTTGTCAACAAGAAATCCACAGAGAAATTAAATCTCGACTCAAACATTCATAAGATCTTAACTTCAGATGTATGTATAGATCTTATAGGTAAGTTCGACCATAAGAATAGGTAGATATCAACATCTACTTAATTGAAGAAATAGAAATTATGTATAAGTACAAGAGTATGTATAATTTTATAGAAAACGTTCAAGTAGGTACTGCATAGGTACATACCAAAATCTAGTAAAGCGTTGTTATAAATTTTAATAACATTATTTAAGTTTTATTTAAATAACTATAGCCCATAAAATTTAAGAATTGAAATATTTTTTGGAGCACTCACACAGATCATTGCATGAAACGAGACTTTTCCGAAAAGAGCAAGAGACCGTTCTACACATTCCTTTGCACAAACTAGGCGGGATGGAATCTTAGGGCGTTGTTGATTTCGTTGTGAAACGAGATGAAAATTGCCGTTTTGGATTTCGAATCAACTCAAAGGAGGCTGGATCCAAGGAGACAGGAGTGTTGACGATCGAAAGAACCCATCCAAATATGCGTCTGTGAAAATGCCCACAAACAATTAAGATATATAACGTCTGAAGTGCAAGAGTTACGGGAAACGTTTATAAATGAGTTCTTCTAGTTGGTCTTCCGATTCTATGGGTGGTTGTGCTAGTTTTTGTTTGCATTGCTGGCATCTGAATACTGTCTTTCTTTCTGACGGCAACTTTTGAAAATTTTCGTATGTATATTGCGCGCAGTTTTCGTCTAGATGCTTCTGGCAGACCTTGCACAAGATCGGATTGTTTCTTTGATTCTCAGGCAGTGGAGACCCTCATTTTGACAGGACACGCTCTTTATACCTGTCATGATTATTTCGGAGTCGGTATCAGTCTGTTAATCAGATTATTATGAAGCTGTTTAGTTGCTTTATCGACGGGTTAATCTGACAAGGGTCGTTTTTAATCGTTTTGACTAAGACTCACGATTTGTACTCTGTCTCCGTTCTGTTAGTAGAAGGTTGGGTATTAATAAAGTGACCTTAATCTATATACATGCACATAAATATTCTTGTATATTCAAGGTTGTGGAGTTTGTAGGTTCCTTTGTTCAATTTTGGGCAGTGGAAGCTTTTTTGTGGTGTTTCCGTTTTAGGTATATTGGTTGAATTATTTATTGGTGAGCTGCTAGGTTTGTTATTCTTTTGTAAATCTTATTGGTTTTTATTTTGTTGACTTTTTTGGGAGGGGGGGGGGGGGGTGTGGATGGGCTATTTTAGTGACTGCAGGCTCGTGCTGCCATGTAACAAGTTTGTTGAAGGCCTGTTATAGATTTTTTTTTAAATATTTTAAAGGGATTAATTTGATGGTTTATTCAAAGACTGTAGGTATTGCTCCAATGATTCTGCGAGAGTTACGGGAGTTTCAACTAGTACTAACTATGAAAGGATTTTAAAATAGAAAGAACACCGCAGGAATTTTGGATAGAGGGATCAGCCTGAGGATTCTCAAGAGAGGATAATTAAAAAGGTATCTATAATACTGTATGAAATCGTTCATGCGTAATTACGAGTTTGATCAAGAGCTTACCGTCTTATTTGAAGAGTGAAGAGTGACCAGGGGCGAATTTTTCGCATACTCAGGCGCCTCCACGCCCTGTCTAACAAGTATGTCTTGGCAGATACCATCGAACACAGTCCTACAAAAAGTTGCTCCCACCTGGATCCCTCATAGATACGTCATGATCCTCAATATAAAAATGGCGTCTAATGTATTGTTGTATCTTTTCCATAAACCCAGATGTCAAACAACAGTTTCTACTTCTTTGTGACAGGAGACCACCAGGGAATCAACGTAGGACAGACCCACTGTAGTTCCCCACATCATGAACATCTTGTTTATTGTCCTTAGAAAAAACTAGGATCTCTTCAATAAGCCCCTGTGACCCATCTTGGTGGTCGTAAGTACTCCTCCCCGTTCCGCCCACCCATTGAAAGGTCCATCCATCCCTTGTGGGTCCCTGATGGTCCTGCTAAGTACCTCACCGGCCTGGAATAGAAATAATGGTATTCTGTGAAATGCGCATTTGTGCAAGCGCATCTGAAGGTGGTGAGGCGCCTAGGAGCAAACCCTCTGAATATGTGTAATTTAGAAAAGTTTTTCCCAAGTCAAGAAATTACAGATCGAAAAATTGTAACAGAGTTACAAACCTCCTGTGAGGTCTATCGAGGTCCCGTCAGGGCACCAGAGATAGCGCTGTCGGCGTTCCGTTGATGAAACAATGGGCGCCTCGGCCGTTCTCGATCATTTTTGGCAGCTGGTTTGGCGTTGGATGGGATTCCAGGTGACTGGAAAACCAATCTACTACGTTTTTGGCATATGAGCCATGTACGGAGTAGATTGGCTCTGTTTATTACAAAATACACTCGAAATCAACATCGTTCCGAAATCTGTGCATTGCAAAAAGCAAACGAGAAGTTCTCCTGTCAGAGAACAACACAAAAATGTTCAACTTTCTTAAAATTAGAAAAAAAAGTCAGAATTTTAAAATAAGCAAGATGTGGTCTCATTACTTGAAAACAAAATGAAATAATAAAATAAAATAACATTTAATGTTAATGTGATGAATCTTTATTGTTTATGATTATTTTATAGATTCACATTCCATTTATTCTCTATTTTTATTTCTAGTCATTCTACATGTTCGACTCTAATTTCGAAAATCTTCCCGCGGTTAAAATAAGAATTGTCATTCTTGAAGCGAGGGAAGGCTCACTGATTATGCCGGATAACTTATTACCTGCACAAACCTCGTTTACTCACTAACTTTAATTTCTTTTTTGACGTTCCTTTAGAGCATTTTCTCTCAAACCTACCCTTATAAAATATTATTTTTGCCGCTAGCAGAATGTTATTGTTTGGATAAGAGCTTTCGACGGCAAGTTCTCCTATCGTCCCTGCTAAAGCAGAAGGACTTTCACTCGGAAGCCCCTTTTGTTATCTTTTGAATCCTCTGCCAGTTGCCTCCATATTTCAACGGTTTTGCCTCGAATGATGGTGACGTGAAGTTTGCATTGAGTGTAACTTGTTCCTATTGTGGACATAATCTCGGATCATGACACTTCTATCTGAAAGATATAGAAGTTAACTTTGATAGATCGTTGTGGAGCGGTTTGAATCTGTAGTGTTTTCAACCAAGGAAATAAGGAAATTTTTATTTCGCTTACTTGTTTCGCGTATAACCAGCTGACACTGACAGAAAGATTTATAATTTTATGATAGAAACATGATAGCTCAACAGCTAATTGGAATTTATAATATATTTAGGTAGTTACTAGCTATGTACTTTGGTCCCTAAGCCAGAAAAATCTTGAAGGTTACAAGATGTGGAGATTCCATTCTCCTTTATTGTGTGCGAAGCTATGCATTTAGAGTGGAAAAAACCCGCTCTTCATCAGGTCACATATAAATTATAGGGTCAGTACAATGTACACAGATGCAATCCAGGGTATTATAAAACACATGAAAATGCGTTATGGGCACATAGAAGTAATGTAATATTTTCCCCTTCCTCAATGGTTTTGGGATATGTAATGGTAATCACATACATTAGCGGCACTTGGGAAACACTTAAATTATGTGTGTTTGGCACATAGAATTCAATGTAATATTGCTCCTCTTCTCTGTGGTTTCGGGATCACATACATTAGTGGCACAAATTTGAATAAAAATACTTTATTAAAAGGTGTAATTTTCTCTCCCCCAACTGAGGGTACATGTCTGGAGGGCTTATGGCCTTCAGAGGCCGCAACAAGTAGGGATTTTTTGACTTCTAATTTAATAGAGTTATGTATTGAACTAGTAATAATAATAATAGTAATCGCTTAATTCAGAAGGAATATTTCAATACAAGATTACATCATATATTGTACAAAAGCATAGTCAAGCATGGATTTGCAAATCCGTCTGCCCGGAGTTCATTGCCTTATACCTTGTATTAGGTACGATCACTTAGTAGTCATGTGGCAATTAGGTGATAGTATACGAGTAATAAACACGTCCAGTAGTACAAGTAATTATTATCATAATTGGATATAAACATGTATAAATTCAAAAAGACAAAAAAGGGGAAAAGACACAAAATACTGACTAACAGAGATTTTCAATCGAAATTAAATTCGACTACCAGAAAAGATCGGTATTTCCATGCCATTCTAGAAAACTTAATCGAATTATCCCATTCCCTTGGGTTATTTAGTAAAACTAACAATTCATCTCTGGATATAGGCTTTTTTTAAATAAAAAACCTAAATTCTGAAAGTACGGGGCACTCACCCAAGAAATGAATTACATCCTCCTGAACTTGTAAGTTACAAAGAGAACAAACCTTCTGATTCCTAAACGACAACGGTTCACCATTGAGGTCCAACAAGTCCCCTCTCAATTTGAACATCCAACATGAAACGTACATTTTAATTCTTTCTTAGATGATGCAGTCATATCCATACAACCAAATCATTCAAGGGACTGATATAAAGAAATTCTCTTACTCGCTGCTCTCAATCATGCCGATGATCCAACATTTTTACCAATGTTGTCAATATGAACAATGCCACAGGAATCTCAAACCTACTAGCTAAACTCATCCATGAATCAGTCCAGTAGATCTCACGAGAACTAACTTCCCTCGAAACGACTTTTGGAAATCGTTAATCATCCACTTTCAAGATCTTTGCGACATATAATAGTAAATGTAGTTTCAGGGTATAACAAAATACAGGGAGTAGATTAGTTTCGATCAACAGCATATCTGTTGGGGTGTAGGTTGGAAGGTAAAATAGTTTTTTCAGGAAGAATCTTAAAACTCTTTCAGCAGGCTCAAACTCATCACAACCCCACACCTGTGCTGCGTAACAAAGAACTTACCGAGAGACGGCATTAAAAATCTGATGATTTGCAGCAAGCGGTATATGAGGAGACATAACAGCACCTCTCCAAACGCTATTCAACGCAAACTTGGCAGCACTTGCTTTCAGAACAACGCGTTTCGTGAAAGAAAGCTGTTGGGGTGAGCGAAACTCCAAGATAGCGGTACTCCTTTACTACATCCAGAACACTGTTGCCATAGGTCCATTTTTCATTTGCTGCTATCTACTCTCCACTCCTGAACACCATCACCTTTTCCAGATGGACAACGAGCCCTCACAACCTGCAATAATTCGCTAACCTATCTATGCCCTATTTCCACGAAAATATATTTCGTGGAAATATATTTCCACGATATATATTTTCTTGGAAATAGACAACGTTTTTCACTAACTTCCGTTTTGAAATGGGTTTCCACAATTTCGTCGCGAGTGATTTAGTTCGTGTTTAGTTCCTATCTATGCCCCCCAGAAGATCTTCTATTGACTTCGCCAGTAACACAATATCATTGGCAGACATCAGTGGGCGTATGATCACCCCACCCCCCCCCCCCCCCCCCCCCCCCAGGCAGTGAGAAAAAGAGCGGACTGAGAGGACAACCCTGCCTCAACCTGTCATAACATCGACATATTCTGACCTACCATCAACCCACACACCAGACCTAGAGATGCCATAAAAGTGCCTCAAAATTTTGATTAATTTAGAAGAAATGCCCCGGTTGAAAAGTTTTATATACAAAAAATCCCTGCAAATGGAGTCAAATGCTGACTTGAGGTCTACAAAAAATGCAAAACAACTTTCCCCTTCTCCTGCCCAGTGATATCTTAATCAAACCAGTGAGAGTGAAAATACAGTCAACTGTAAAACAGCCAGACCTAAATCCAGACTGATTTTCACTCAGCTAATTGTTCCTCACAACAACATTTCTCAACCTTGCAGCCAAAAGCCCTGTCAACAACTTCACATTTTTTTTCAAGAACGAAAGCCCTCTGAAGCTTGAAGCATCAATTACATCCCCTTTCTTATACATAGGAAATATTACAGATTCACCAAAGCTTTCAGGAATCGAGGGAAAATCGTACATAGCGCTGTAAATGCCCAACAAATGAGTCCTGAAGCTTTCCGGGGAGTACTTCAGAAATTCGTACGGAGTGCCATCCGGTCCCGGGGCCTTATCATTTTCAGCCTTCAATAAAACTGTATCAAATTCCGCTATTGAGAAAGGAGCATCCAGTTCTTCAACAACTAGCAGCCGTTCAACAAAATAGTGCTCAATCGCAGGCAGTTCAGGGTTCAGCAGTGCCGAGAAGGGTTCAATCCACAATGATGGAGCAATTGAGCCAGAATTTTTTACAGTATAATTTCTTAATGCATTTGCCAGCTTCCAGAAGTCACCACTATCTTTAACTTCCCTAAAACGCGACGGTAACACATCATAAAACTTTTTTTCCTTCTCAGCTAATAACCTCTTGTAAGCGACATTTGCGTCGACATAAGCTGATTTTTGAATTTAAGATCCTGTTTTTTGAGCAAGGCGAAGGCAAGCAAACGACTTTTCTCTGGCCCGATAACCTCCCAGTCAAACCAAGGATCCCTCGGACTAAATGTAGTCGACACACTGCTCCCGCCCGCCATACGTGAAATCAGGTTCGTAAGTCTGCACATTTCATCCTCTGGCTCCCCTATCACCACTGGCAATAACTTAATTTCCTCATTTAGTGGCCTCTGATAGCTTTGCCTATCAACACCCTTCCATTTGAACCATGGCAAACGAACTGGCTGCGACCGAGAGTCATTAGGAGCGCAGGCCTGTAAATTTACGCATATGGGCATGTGATCGGAGAAGGGCTGACTCGACACCGAAAAATCCTCAACCATATAGATCATATCCCTCCTCACATAACATAAGTCTATGACTGAGTTACTTGAGTCCAAAAAAAAAAAAAAAAAAAAAAAAAAAAAAAAAAGCTTCTCCCTTCCACATCTCCCGGCATTTTTCCATTTAATATTATCAATTCATTGTCATCACAGAATTCTAGAAATCGTTAACCCCTTCTATTAACTATTTGATCCTGAGATTTTCTTTTTTTTCCAATTTCTGAATGTTTGAATCGTCCATTAATTCCTGTTCCCCACCTATTCTCGCAGTATTGAACTGGTAGTAATATTAAAAAATGCTAGCATTCAAAGGTGAATAAAATTCTTCTTTAAAAAGTGTCATTTTCTCTCCACCAACTGGGGTTATGTCTGGCGGGCTTATGGCCTTCTGACACCGCAAAAAGTTGGGGTTATAACTTCTAATTGAATACATCTGTATACTGAACTAGTATCTGAACTAGTATCAATATTAAAAATTGCCACTATTTGGTAAATAAAAGGGAAAAGTGTGAAAACTTCTTCAAAGCAGAATGTGGAATCACTAAAATTCTGTAGTTCCACACTCTGCTTTCAAGAATTTTTTATACCTTTTTTTAAACATAATAGAGGCGATTTTTAATATTGAAACTAGTTCAGTACACAACTATATTCAATTGGAAATCAAAATCCCAACTTGTTGTGTCCTATGAAAGTCATAAGCCCGCCAGACATGTACCCCACGCACACAAATATTTAAGTGTTTCCCAAGTTCCGCTAATGTATTTGATTACCATTACATATCCCAAAACGATTGTGGGAAAGTAGAATATTACATTACCTCTTTGTGCCCAACACACATTTTTATGTGTTTCCCAAGACCCGTGGATTGCATCTGTGTACATTCTACTGATTCCATAATTTACACGTGGAGTGGAGGTTCTTTTTTCCACTCATAATGCATAGCTTCGCACATACTTAATAAAGGAGGATGAAAATCCAATGTCTCCACATTTTGTAACCCTCAAGACCTTCCTGGCTTAGGGACCAAAGTACTTAGCTGGTACCTTCATATGTTACAAATTTATCATTTTCTCATTGTAATATAGCGCTACGGTCGTTGATTGTCACAATCTAAAAATAAATCTTATTGAAAGATAACTAACTACCTAGGTATTTTTCTAGCGATTCAAGATGTTTCTATCAGAAGTCTGTGAATGTGATTGTAAATAATTTGAAGATATATAAACTGGTTAACTAAAAAATTGCTAAAAGTGACCAGTATCTCACTGTAAATCTACGCAAAACAGGTTTGCAAGAAACTGGTAATCGGTTTTTTGGAGTATTTTTTACCGAAATTTCATCATCGTAATTGTTGTCTCATCCTCTAGTTTTCGGGTTAGTTTGATATTTTTCCGTGAAAACCGATAGGATTACTGAATTTTTCTATCTGTCTTTACCGATTTCAGAAATTGTTCAGTGATTTAAATTTATTGGATTTGCATTTGAAAATCAAAGTTTTGAGAACCCTTCGAAATCAGAATTACATTGAAGCTCTTTAGCTCAAATACTTACCAAACCCACTTACCAAAACTGGAGGAACTTTTCCATGACACCCACCTTTCCAACAGTACGGTATATTTCGCTTTTACTTCGTAAACCGGCGGAAGATGAAGTGTGATAATTTTGTGGCTCACTACGAACCTACAAGTGGGGTGTTGGTTTCCTTGGTTTTTTTTTTTTTTTTTTTTTTTTTTTTTTTCCACGCTGTAATACTTGCGGATCTCTCTAACTCCGTTATAGTCGATAGTTACACTTGCACTTACAATTTTTCGGAATAATGTTTTAGTTCGTAATTTAAAAATTTCTTTTGAGCGATATTCAGCTGTAAATTGCTCCACCGTTTTTCTCTCTTCGAGCAGAATACCAGCACCTCGGAAGGTTCACTCACTCCGTCCGGGATCTTGGAGGCATTGATGTCCGTGTGGAGGCTCATTTGTGACTTGTTAGGAAACCCTTCTTCGTCCACCCATTTGTTTCAGGGAATATTATGTATCAAAGACTCCATTTCTGAAATTCGGCATCCCGCAACTCAGCACGGATCGCTTTTGAAGTATTACCCTGTGGATCATTCAATTTAGATCTGCGATCCCGTTATCCAATTTCCGCATCTCAAACAGCCTGAGCTTTTTGAAAATCTTGTGATGAGTATCATTAACCATTGACAGCCCTACAGTAATCGATATGTGCTGAAGATATGTTATTTATCGATATGTTATTATATTATGTTATTATTATAATATATGTTATATTATCGATATGTTATCTTCCAAGATAACACTCATCATACCAAAAACTCTAAATATCTTCGGGTACAGTCGGAAACAGTCACCGTAAGATGGAATGTTCCAGTCATACAGCATGATATGAGCGAATTTTCTTAGGTAATCGTAATATACTATGTTACATTGCTTTGAAATTTGATCATTTTGAAATCAATGAAATTTTTCACTTCCAATTGTATAACCAAACACTTGTTCTAAAAAATATTCTGCTATTCAACAAAGATTTTCGATTTTCTAGCTTTTTGGAGTTCTTAGTCGTTTTTCTAGCAAATAATAATTAAATTATAGTTCTTTTTTCAGCTTTTTTTTTTTTTTTTTTCCATAAATTATTAATGTTCCAGTTCATCGTAGATAAACTTCTTCTTTTTAAATTTTGACTAAAAACACATAAATTTGACTTTTTTTAGTAGTTTTTAGCCATTTTAATAATTTTTTAACACTTTTTTGAAATTTGGCCAATTTAATGTTTTCAAAAACTGCTGGCCAACGAACTCATCCTTTCATTTGGAAAGGTTGATATTTGGTCGCAAGAACAAAATTTTTATCTCGAGCCTAAGGAGAAAAGCGACAAAAGCGCAAACTTCAAGAATCGTTTCAAAATGCCTCATGACGGATTTTAAAGTTTTCGCAAAATTAGGATTTTAAAATTTTGGAGCCGTTGCAATAGCTCAATTTTCTTCTAAAATTCGCTAATGACAATCCATATACTAATCATCAGACGGGAGGACTTGCACTGAAATATAATTTTTAAGTGCGGGTTGTGAATGTAGGCATTTGTAGTTCCACTATCTAGAAACTGTAAGTGTGAATATTCACAAGATAGTAATATTGCGCGAACCCTTGATTTTCGACGGAGTTACCTATTGTAAAATGTTTCAATGGCATCGCTAAACTCGGACAGGAAAATTTAATCCCCCAGACATCCGAAACATAGAGGAAGACCGAACAACTTGGTAAGTCGGATCTCTTTCGAATGGGTCTTCATTAGGTTTTTGTCACTCAGAACTTTTTCGAAACATGGGAAGTACCCCGGAGAGAGCGCGGTCTCTCAATCCACTTCTTATAAGAAGGAAAAGCTTTTCAACGGAACCGCCAACAAAACTCGACACCTCTAGTCACTGGCAGGTTACTATGAGTTGGAAGTTCTGAAGACTTGGGACAACTTTTAAACAAGATACACCGCGTTTTTCATGAGAATAACACCAACTGGCTGAAAATTGAATGATCGGGGGAACTCCAAGTTTTCTAATCCGTTGAGGAATTCGTCTAGGATGCGTAAATTGCGTTTGGGAAGAAACACAAATATCACTGACGGAAATAAGCGACTCCGATTTTTGTAACTATGAAGTCGATTTGCACTAATCAAAAGTATAACAGAATAGCTATAGTTTAATACGCTCAATCCTCGAAGAGACCTCCTGTGTGATCAACATTTAAAAGGAAGAACTACTTAGTGTGTTATAATTATTCTGGGATTATTATTTATTATTATTATTATTTAAATTTATTTATGTGTTTATTTTTTTACAGAATTTTGATTCAGTAGACCAACTAATCCATAATATCTAAATAAATGGATTGTTTTAGAATATCCTTTTTTTACTGTTCAATTGCGCGAATCGAGACCACCAAGCTGTACACAACACTATTATTATTATAGTAAAATCTGAGCATGCATGCTTTCTAACATACTTTTTATGATTCTTACGTGGATGTTGGCATAGTTTGGGGCAAGTACAAAGAAAAACAAGGGGGGGGGGATGTATTCCTATTGAAATGAGATCCTGATTATGGGGACGAGTTCAGTGATGTTACAAAATATGTAGTGCTTTTTTGTACCGAATTTGACCATTTTTGTTGTACAACCTCACGCTTTTTATTGGTGGACTTCCAACAGCTGTAAGCGCTTTCCAAATACACATTCACTTCATCACTGTGTCATCATAGATTATCTATTGGCAGCGAGAAGGGTGTTTATTTTATGATAATTTCTGTATTTTTTCCGTTTTTATTTACCAACTATTGCGTTTTACTTCTCCATTACTATAAAACAAAGACTTATTTTAGAAAATGAAGAGAGAATGTGAATAACATTTTTGGAAAGCTGTTGCTATTGACGCTGCACCATCCTCCAATAATAAGAACATAGAAGAAAAAATCATGTCCACGCGGGTCCAATAATTGGGACCTATTAACTTTTCTGTTCCCACTATTGGACACCCTTATTATATTCTTTAGAAATCTGTCAAACAAAAACTTCTTGGCTGCACCCTATAGTCAAAGACCTAGAGTTCGTGGTAATACCATGTATATACACTATACAAATGAAGAGAAAAAGACGAAGAGCCTTAATTATGAAGAGTCATAGGCTTATACCAATTTTACAAGAAACTCGACCGGCCTTAACCGTGTCAATATCGCTGAAGACAGAAGAAAAAGTAAGATCTCCAATGCACATAACTACCATCTAGGATGTTTGCTGTAAATACAAAAAAAAAATTGTACAGAAACTTCTGCTAGAACGCTTATTAACTAGAACATTTGAACGAAGTGTCCAATAACTGGGCCCTGTCCGATAATAGGTACACTAATCCTATTATGTTGATGTGAGTCATTTAAATCTCAGAAGAAGTAGCCAATCATTTTTATTACGAGATACTATAAAATACGATTGAGCAACACACATAAATGTGACTCCACATAATATATAGGTACACTATCTGAAGCCGCAAACACTCAATCGAATCAATCAGCACTTTGATTTTGTGGAGTACCTACAGTATAGAAGATACACACCCAAGGGAGGGTTCAAGTTCGCAATCAAGTTGAGAGTAGAGGAAGATAGATTTAGCGTCGGAGGGGTCCAATACGTCCAATATACTTTCCGTGCGAATCCGTAACCGCAGCCTGCCCTCGCGGATTTCCGCAGGTCAATTTCTCGTTTCAGTTGTTGCAGTGAATAGGAAACGCTTTTCGTCGCTATTTTCAAGAACCCCCTTTCATGTTCCCTATGTGTGCGTTTCCGTGAGATGTACGTGTTGGCGAATGGTATTGTCTGTGCACCCACTCAACAAGTCGCAGAGCGAAAAAAAGGAAAAAAATAAAATAAAATAAAACTGAACGAAAGAGTCGAGCTATACTGTATTGTATCTGTGAATGTATTCGGGATTACTCCGATATATACCATTTTATCCCAGTGACTTATTTAATACTAGCCTAGTTTGTTCGCTCGGTATGGCTGTATACATCCGATGGTCTTTACTGTTAAGTGGGACATGTAGAATGATTGGGAACGGTGGATCATTGAGGGGGATTTGAAATGTTTAGGGAATGTTGCTCGCTTCGCTCGCTAGGGGCGGGATGTATAGGTGCGACGGGATATAAATAGTCCATCCCGAGTTGATAGGAAAAACAGTTGAAATCCGACGTGTATAGGGCACGGTGGTCCGCTAACTGATTCAAGGCCGTCTGAAATGCCGACGAAAACTGACTACAAGGCGGTGTTCCGGAACCTTGTACGAGTAGAAATTGACCCCCCGGGAAATCTGAGCTGATCGTTTACTCGGACAAGACGCAAATCAAACATTCAGTTTTCGGGTGTTGTAACAACCTAAAGTATGGGCTCAGTAAAAACAATTGGTTGAAACTAGACCCCAAATGGGGTAGAATGCCACCAACTGCACTTTTTTATCTCAACCCGTTGCCGAGATATGATTTTTTAAAGTTTTTTTCGACAAAAACACGTTTTAGACCGTAAAAACCTCATTTTCTCCACTATCGATACACTTTTTTCATCTTTTGACGACATATCTGAAATTAGCGTTAAATTTCATATAAGAATATTGTTCTCTGGATCTTCAGAAGTTCAATTCTTAAACCATAATCCTTGTTTGAACGTGAGGAAATTATAAAAACCAAGTTTCCTGAAAATCTTCGAAGCTGTACTGTCTCCCAATAAATAATCTTGAGACTTATCAAAACTCACAAATTTATTCTTCATTTAAAGAGCTTTCAAACGATGGAGTCGCTTTTGAAATTTCCTTACAAATTGGTGCAGTTATTTAACCTGGAAGATGAAAAAACGTGTTACCTTTTGGTAGTTTTTTTCTTAATGGACGGGCTGAGATGAAAAAACAAATAAAAACACGGCAACGGAAAAAACGCAATTTCAAATGAAAATTACTCCTGGATAAAGAGAAAATAAATTTACTTTCACATTTACATTATTGCTTCAAATGCAACTCACAATTTTATGTTTTCGAAGTGGCCCCCTCGACTGCGGATGCACGCTCTTGCCCTTTTTCGAACCGACCCCACCCTCACAGTGTGAATAGACGAACTGACTCATTTTCTTCAGTCAAAACAAATTCCAACGCGTTATAAGCAAAGTGATGAGAGACAGGGTTCAACTATTCAATGAGATTAGGAAGCCTTCGTCGTTTTTTACAGCCACCTTGTATTTATGTGTTTTCTCATCCCAGCCCGTCCATCAAGAAAAAAACAACCAAAAGGTAACACGTTTTTTCATCTTCCAGGTTAAATAACTGCACCAATTTGAAAGGAAATTTCAAAAGCGGCTCCATCGTTTGGAAGCTCTTTAAATGAAGAATAAATTTGTGAGGTTTGATAAGTCTGGGGCAAGATTAGATTGGGAGACAGTACAGCTTCGAAGATTTTCAGGAAACTTGGTTTTTATAATTTCCTCACGTTCAAACAAGGATTATGGTTTAAGGATTGAACTTCTGAAGATCCAGAGAACAATATTCTTATATGAAATTTAACGCTAATTTCAGATATGTCGTCAAAAGATGAAAAAAGTGTATCGATAGTGGAGAAAATGAGGTTTTTACGGTCTAAAACGTGTTTTTGTCGGAAAAAAACTTTAAAAATCATATCTCGGCAACGGGTTGAGATAAAAAAGTTCGGTTGGTGGCATTCTACCCCATTTGGGGTCTAGTTTCACCCAATTGTTTTTACTGAGCCCATAATTTAGGTTGTTACAACACCCGAAAACTGAATGTTTGATTTGCTTCTTGTACGAGTAAACGATCAGCTCAGATTTCCGGGGGGGTCAATTTCTACTCGTACAAGGTTCCGGAACACCGCCTTGTAGTCAGTTTTCGTCGGCATTTCAGACGGCCTTGAATCAGTCAGCGGACCACCGTGAGGGAATATTGCTCGCTTCGCTCGCTAGGGGTGGGTTTTCTCCCTTTCTCGGTGTGGGATGTATACATGCGACTGTATATGACCCCCATACCGTCGAGACCTATAGTCCTTGGTTCGGGTGGTGGTGGAAAATTTAAAACTAGCTTACGAGCCCATTCTATTGACAATTCCAAGGGAATGACAAAAAAAAAAAAATAAATAAATCTTTTAAAAGGGGCAAAACGAAAATAATTAATTGCTGCGTAATAATGTGCTGCGTTTTCTATGTGAGGAAGTTATACTGTCCCCCCAACTTGGCAGACTTTTTTTTCTGTGGGAAATGACTATTAAACGCGGCTCTCTATGTGAAACCACGAAAAGTTTAGTTTTAAGAACATTACAGTAATAACAGAACTGTCGGATGTTAAATGTTGTACGTATTTATTTTCCCCGTCTATTTTTCTAAAGGTAGGCCATTATAGAAGGTCTATCAATCCACAAGGACTTACTGTGGACTTATAATGTCATCTAATCATATGAACTAGTTATGAAATATTTCAATATTATTGAAAACAAGACTGATTCGTTGTGACAGATCGCTTGGAGTGGTGGCCATGTTGTTTTATACAAACTTATAACACGTCTGCTGAGGTCAGAGATCGCTGCCCGCCGCGACAGACCACGTTTTGTGTAGCAAAGGCTCTTGTGGAGTACACGAGGTTGGTCATACAGTGTCACAGAGTAGTCTCATTCGGTTCATTTAAGTGAATCGTATCTAAATCAAATGAAAAATGTCTACTGGGTACTTAACTTTTATTTTGAAAAATTTTTATATAATGATTTTTTATGTTTTATCCTCCAAAAGCTACCCTTGGGATTTATGGAGAGTTATGCTGAGGTTTCAAGCACATACCCGGCTGATATTATGATAGTAAACCGAATTGTGCAAACTTTGGCTCAGTACTTAGTTTCAGAAGACACATTTCATTCGGTTTAGGAATCTGTCGTAGTCCAACAAATTATTAGGAGAGAGGAGGATTACATTTTGCTTTCTTAGTCAATAATCATTCAATTAAAAAAAACTACTTAACACGACTTCATAAGTGTTTCACAAAACTGTCTTATAGTTTTCGAAGATCTGAAATCATTAATAGTTAGGAAACTAATCTTGAGTATGAATGAATGGAGTAACATTAATAAGGACCTAATCAATTGTTCAGCAGAAACCTTTAAATCACATTCTCATAAACCTAGCTTTTCAATTAATAATTCTTTTCAAGTGCAACATGGCATGAAAAATGATCACGACATTCCCAGATAGGTGACCTTACGCGTTCCTTTTCAAGGCGAATCCCTATTGACACTCCTTCCATACATAAAATGCTACTGCCCACGAAGAAGATTCCGTTTCTATAACTTTTGTAATGGGAAAGAGGCAGCTTGGCAAGCTACCTGCTCTTATATTACGGGAAAAGGATGAAACTCGACCGACTGGCTGAAAAGATGGGTATTTTCCGGGCCGTCAATCAGAGTGCCCACTAACCGCAAAAAATGGGTGTAACCATGAGAAGGCTGGACTGGAGAAGTCAAATTATTTCTTGTGGTACGTTTTTTCCTCCCTTACTCTCGACAGTCTTTCTTAGAGGCAATTTCATATTTCATGAATCAAGGCGAATGAAGATTACAAGTATCTAGTGTGCACATACCACCTACATGAATAATAATAACAATAATTTGGAATAATATAGTCTCCATACCTTATTTATTCATTTAACCCAATTAATTGGACGAAAGGTCAATATAATTGTATTATTTAGTATTACATTCAAAGAAAACATAGATTTAACGTTGTTAAAGGTAGGTCGGTATCTACACTATATTAACAGAATTTTTTAAATTACCATCACGTATAACGTTCATGTATTACTTCAATTCGTTATCTCAATGACCATAATTAAATAGTATGAATATTTTTTGTTTTTGCTCATTCTGGAATCAACTCTTTGATATCGAGTCGTATTCGAAACTTTTTTCTTCCCTGAGAAAGTGTTTTCGTTTAAGAAGATGCTACTCTTACAACACGGGTAGACGTTGTAGCATTTACTTAACAAGGAGAGGGAGAACTAAATTGAGGAATTGAAAATTCTTTGGTGAACAATATTATATCGCTGCTAACAAGAAAGAAAAGCTTACGCGTGTTAGAAGAAAATGACATTTCAGTCATCCCTTGTTTTCAAAGGTTTTGGAAGTTGCTTAGCTGAAAAGACATTCAAAACGACATGCAGCCTTCAAAAGTATATTCGATGTTTGGTTCATTAAATGTGGCTCCCACCTTATCCAAATCCCTCGAAATCGTTGGCTGTGCATGTTCTGAAGCAACTATTGATTCGAGAGCTTAGTATTTTATTTTATTTTGTTACTGTTAAGCCGTATCTCGACGTGAAGGGTCATTAGCGGCACTGAACAAGGTGTCAACAAGGACATTGCAAGGGGCACGATTCGAAGTTGAACCTCCGTCATTAAACGGATTGTCATTTTGACTCCACTGGCTGATCAGAGGGGGGAGAAAAAATGTCGTTATCGTAGGTATAGGTAGATCACAATGGATAACTTCGATGACCACTCTGAAAGGTTTACAACGGATAAGCAAAAGCACCTGAATATATCACTGATTAGATATATCACAGTTCACGATAGGCCCCAGAGGACCTCAGGTACAATACATTGTTTGGGCCAGATAGAACGTCTGCTCAACGAGGGACTCCAAGTTGGACCTGGAGGTCCATAAATGCATGGCAGTAGTGTACTGATCACCGCCACATTCCCCGTCTACTGCACTGAGGAGGTGTCTGCAGGTAGGTCCCTCCTCGGAATTTGGGCCACGGGAGGGCCAATCAAGCGTAGGTCCTGAAGGAAACCACCCAGACCAATGACTTCCAGGATCAAAAGAATGTCAGGACCCTCATGCCAGAAGAAAAAAAGCCACAATGCAATTCTTAGGATCTAAATGCGGACACTCATAACCCTTGGAAGTTTTATAAATATTGAATGAAGATCGTGGAAATTATTATTGACGCAAGTTTTACGTTCATAGACATTCGTCCAGTGACTACTATTGTGAAAATGGCAAAACGTATTAGGACACATTTGATGTTCTCGAATATTCTACATTTAGGTAAGCGAAATCGGACCTTTGGGTAAAGAGAAATAGACGTTGGAGAATTCAACTTGTTTCCTTATAATAAAACTGCAAGTCTTTATAATAATTATTGTATATTGGTTTTAAAATGAGGCCTCAACCTCTTGAGGCAAAACCTCTGAAATTATCTTCTTAATCCAATTATTATAATTATTACTCATAAACGGTGACTAACTCAATATTGGACTTCAATGCCGTTCTAAGTAGGTATATTTTTTTTTTTTTTTTTTTGCCCTACCTTGCCTATTCTCGAGTCTGGTCACTGTACTTCCTACCATGGCACATGAAAAGAGTTGAAACGATCCAGCATACATCTGTTGGCTACTTGGCCAAAAAGGCATACGATACGAAGGGGCGACCATCGTTATCTCCCTGGAAAGGTAATTCGTCTCGTCGGACCATATTGATAGGTATCCCCCCGTAGAAGTGCTCTCATCTCCCGTTATCATCGATATCTCCCACTACGAAAAAGAAGGCTGGCATGGTTCTGTGACAAATGAAATCTTTATGTCAAATTGCCTATTGAGCCAAAAATCGAAAGCCAAATCCAATCAAATTTTTTGGGCGGAAAGATAGTTTTTCATGCGCTCAAGCTCTGCAGATGTTCTTGAAATGAGTTCTTCGCAATGATTAACACAGTTGGGGTCTGCAATAAGCAGGAACTGACGCAGCTGCGTTTTCCGAGTTATTTCTTCTTTCTCTAGATTTATTGACTTTGAAGTGTTATAGTTGACCTTTTCAAATAAGTTGATTTTTGTGTATTGTATGTCGTCTTCGTACGTGCAGATTCAACTTGTGGAACAAGTGATTTTTCAAGAACCTACTAGACAGTTTTTCTTTTAGTTGGTGAGGTGGGTGAGCTAGATGAACAATCGTATGTTTTTTTGTTTATTGTAGTTGAGCATTTCCCAGGTGATTGAAGGGGTTCAATGAACTGGACTATAGCATTGTGGAATATAGCATAAACTGTCTTGTAACTACGGCACTGTCAGCTGATATAATTCCAATTGAATTTTCACTTCACGAAACCGGGTTTATTACAGCTTTTGTCACCTGTGAATGATTTCTAAAGGGCACGTATATACATGCCATTTTATATAAGGTAATTAGTTGCCAGTTGGTGGGTCAGCTCGTGTTAACGAAGAAAGTGCAGACGTGTTATTGATTGAAATTAATTTATCTCCGGTTGGCGTCTCCCCCTATGCAATATATTTAGTAATGTATAATAAAGAAATAATAAAACATTGTATTATAATTTGCAGCGTTTATTCACGTACAACCAATTATTACCCTGATTGCCCCTCCCAAAAACATCGTTCTACTTGTTGGAAAGCTCTGAATTACATGATTCCACATTTCAATGGGCCAATTTCCCCTCTTGAGAAATCCTAGCTCCGTTACGCTCTCACTGGATCAATCCTCTACCCTAATGGGTTTACTTCCAAGTTTAATACTCTGTTTATTTATTTTAATTTTTTTCATATAGTATCGTTTACTCAGCACGTAGCGGTGATTCGCTTTGAACAGCTTAAACATCACTATGGCTATCATTTTTGTCTTGCTTATTCCTACTTATGAAATAATATTTATAGTTAAAGTATGCTGGTGAACTATGATATTTTAGGAGTTGAAAAGTACCTAAAAATGCTGCAAATTATTACACAAAGTCAAGATAAAGACGTTCCCTGATATTTGGTGGTTTTTGCTAAATTTCCTGATATTTCCCTAACTTTTCCCGACGCGAAGAATTCCCTGCAACATTTCCAAGTCTTCCCTGACTTTTCCAGTTGAGAGCCACCCTGCATAACTACCGAATGACATGATGATGATTATGAAAATTCTACATCCTTGATTCCCGATACCATTCTCTGTACAAGGGAGAGAGCAAGTTTTATAGGAGGATATCAATACGACACACAGTGAGCGAAATAGCGAAAAACCTGACCAAAAATGTGAAAATGATAGTGGCTTTATGGGAGGAAGAAAACGTGTGAGTGTGAATTAACTGGTTCAGAAGCATATTTGACTCTCAACTATAGCTAGCAATACACGCCTTTTAAATGTCACCTTCGTTTTGTATCGTCAGGAACGTGCGTATTCATTATCTCCCATTTAGTAGTCCGGAGTGATTCGTCAAAGGCAGCTGCTATGGACACTCTTCCAGAAGATATGTTAGTGATTAATCATCACATCAAATGTTTAAATTCATATGAAGATAAGAGCAGTTATGTGGATTATAAGTAGGTACTTTTATTTTGTATCTTCAAACTATATTGTGACAAAAAGTTACAGATTGTGGCGTATTAAGCAAAAAATTTTTTTTCACGATTTAATAGTTAATAGTTTCCTTGCACTCAAATCCTCAAATTTCATAAAAATTCAACATTATTCAATACGATGATTTATGAAGATTCGCTCATACGGTCATGATGGATGACCGGAACTTCTTTTTTTTTTTAACCTTAGTCATCATACCAGCTGTACCAACTGCCAAACCATTTTTTCATTTTGTTCGTTTGGCTTTTAGCCCGCTCTAAATAAATTAATAAGTAAGTCAAAAAAGTTTAAAACTCAAAATACGATTGAAAATTTAGATTTTAGAGGGATAACATTTTTGCCTCTCAGTTCAAACTGCGCCGATCTATGAATTAGTGCGATAAAAAAAAAGTTTCTGTTGGGTAGGAAACTACTGAGGTCTAAAGCTACATATATGTATATAGGGGTGTAGGCTGTTTATATCGTGTATAAATCTGATCGGACTTTGACAGATAGTCGATCATATCTGACAGCACATAATTCACGGTCGACGTTTTACACTGGAAAAATGTAAGCTTATTTGAGTATTCTTCTTCCACCAATCCGAGCTATAATCCTCGTTTCCTGTGAATCAACCTGCAAATAATAATTTACGATTTTCCGACTAACTGTGAATAAATTATGATGAAGTAACTGTAGCTATGTGATACGAAAAAATGAGGGTAGTAAACCAAATCACCAGTACGTGAATCTGAAAAATTGAAATTAATCTATCATGCTTAGTAATTTTGTATGAACATTAGGTAGGTACAAGGTTGAAGGAGCATTCCCAAAATAATATAATTATTCTTCGGGCATAATCTGAAACGAGAATAGAATTATGGGCTTGAAAAGTTGAGCTCAATTAAATAACGAGGTACCCACCTTCTGCAAACCCCCTTAATAACATTCCTTGAAACCGTAAATAATGAGAGGTAATCTAGAATATAATTTTCTGTTGAGGATTTAAGGAATTTCTGAGGGCGAACTCTTGAGGTCTTTATTCTTATAATGCCATACACTTTTGTTAGAAAGTTTTCATGAATAACAAAAGATCTCATTCTTATTATCCCGATGTTACAGTTATTTAGATGAGTTCAAAACTAGGTTCTTTCTATTGTCATTAGTTCAAGAATATCATAAACTTGATACTTGTGGAAACAATGAATTGGAGCAATGTTGCCCAATTAAGTTTATTATAACTTCATCAATACCATAACCTCATATTTGTAGAACTCCTCCATGAGTTCGAATCTTCCCTGCATTCATTATTTAAGACATGGTAATAATTTATTGGGGGGTTGGACCGGGAGTGACCAATTCTTTTTAATTTTTATCATATGCACGTAATACCTCCCGCCTACTGCATTTACTCAGAATGAAAACGAATAAGAAAACCTAAATTGAAATGTAAAATATAAATTTCAACATTTGTTAGTACGTGTTGTTTGCTCTGCCACATCGTCCATCCTACTGAATCTAAATTTGGCACGTGAACACTAACTTAGCGGGGTTTGGTTAAAATTGGGTCTGATCAGCCGGGTACGCTCTGCTGAGGTTAATGCCATATCTAATCAACCTGTGAACCATAAATAAGGGAAGGAGCAGTGCGAAAATAGCTTCATCAGTTGAACAGCAAAGAAATTACATATCTCTGGAGGTCACAAAGCAATGATACCACTAGCCTTCTTGTTTATGTCGTTGTTATACGTGTCATTGTTAGATGACAACGTCCGGCAAAAAGATCTCCTCAAAAACATATTCTACGTTAAAAGAAATCATCTTTTCCTAGGAATATAGGAGGTAACTGTCTTTTTTCTATTGATGTACTCGTACTTACCTGTTGATATGGTGAGGACACAAATTTGAAACATTTGTTTGTTATCGATTTTGATAGTTTTTGACTTGGTAAATCGATTGAGATTGATTGAGACTTTCAGAGCAATCCAAGTTATAAGGAATTTAGGTGCCCCCCCAGAGGTGCAATGGGGGCCTAAATCCTCATAAAAAGGTAGAGGAGGTAAAGAGGCATCCCGTCAGAGAGATACCACCCCTAGTCATAGCTTTTAATGAGCCATGTTCGGGGAAGGTTGATATTCCTGTCACCAGAAAACCATCCGACGCCAAACCAGCTGTCTAAAACGATCGAGTACAGCGCGTGGTTCCCATTGATTCCTCAACGGGACGCCGCCAACGCTATCTCTGGTGCTCTGACGGGAGCTTGATGGACCTCTCAGAAGGTAACTCTGTTACACTCCTCTCCTTAAAGACATACTTGATTGAAGATCAAGTATGGTAATTGGGTGGAATAGTGAATAGCTGAGAACTAATGCTCATTCAATCATAAATAGCTGCATTGGCGTTTTGGATGGGGGAATAGAAATTAAAACTGGATTGTCAATGAAGCTTCATAAGAAGTATCTTCATTGAACAATCGGGACAAAACGGATGCTCAACTATGGAGACTTATACCTTAGGAAATCAAAATATATATATAGAAATTAATTTGCCCATCATTGGGGGACTTTAAATTAAATTGCCCAACTATGGAGACTTAAATGGCGCACTAAGCTGGTAATTGACATATAGCAATACTCAGGTGGCATGAAATTTAAATAATATAAAATGAATTTGCCCAACTTAGGGGACTTAAATTGTGCACTCAGGTGGCATAAAATTGAATGAAAATATGGTATATAAAATATAAAAAAGGAATAAGAGAGAAATTATAATTCAAAGATCAATGAAATTATTTATATACCAAAGGGTGATAATGGGAATTCCTTCTGGAACCCCGGGCCATGTTTCTTCTGAAACATTAACGCCCCAAAAATAGTGGATTGGACTACTAGGCGTCAGCCGTGCATAATCCAAACCACGCTCTGCTACCATATAAGGAATTTAGGTGCCCCCCCCCCCCCCCCAGAGGTGTAATGGGGGCCTAAATCCTCATAAAAAGGTAGAGGAGGTAAAGAGGCATCCCGTCAGAGAGATACCACCCCTAGTCATAGCTTTTAATGAGCCATGTTCGGGGAAGGTTGATATTCCTGTCACCAGAAAACCATCCGACGCCAAACCAGCTGTCTAAAACGATCGAGTACAGCGCGTGGTTCCCATTGATTCCTCAACGGGACGCCGCCAACGCTATCTCTGGTGCTCTGACGGGAGCTTGATGGACCTCTCAGGAGGTAACTCTGTTACAAAGTTGATGCAACGAAGACATTGTTGTCAACAACAGTCGACGATATAGGAAGGCACATCTCAAAAATACGTGTATATTGTTGTTTTGATATTTTTTCGGACGTTGAATTGAACGGATTAGGCCTGGTCAAAGCTCAATGTATCAACCTAACAACGTATTCTACGTTAAAATTAAACATCAATTTCTGATTTGCAAAATTTTTACATTTACTAGTTTGATTCCTAAACATAAGATGTATTTTTTTTAAAATTATATATATATATATATATATATATATATATATATATATATATATATATATATATATATATATATATATATATATATATATATATATATATATAATTTAAGGTTGAGAAATGACCTAGCTAGTCTATGTGTGGAGTTGTTTATTCAACGACGTTTCGGTCCTGGAGCAGGACCCTATTCATGTAGATAGTTTTCCTATACAAAAACAAATTAAGAAATTGAAATACCTACATCGATTTTTTCCAAAATTATAAATGACAGCCAGTAAAGTAATACTTATACTAAGTAATTTATGGTGTATCGTTTTTATGGCTATTAATGATTGTACTTACAATTTAGTTCTTCATTAGCAATAAAGTGGTGATTGCATTCAAGTTTGTTGATAGTCAACATTAACACTTAGAACTAGGAAATATGCATGACAGTTTGATAAGGGTGGATGTTAGAATGATGGTCTAGACTCAACTAAATTGTAAGTGCAATCATTAATAGCCATAACAACTACCTATACACCATAAATTACTTAGTATAAGTATTACTTTACTGGCTGTCATTTATAATTTTGGAAAAAATCGATGTAGGTATTTCAATTTCTTAATTTGTTTTTGTATAGGAAAACTATCTACATGAAAAGGACCGAAACGTCGTAGAATAAACAACTCCACACATAGACTGGCTTGGTCATTTCTCAACCTCAAATTTCTCATATTTGACTAGTCAGAAGCTCACCAAAATATATATATACCTATATATATACCTATATATATATATATATATATATATATATATATATATATATATATATATATATATATATATATATTCCTTTTTTTTCGTGGGGGACCTGGTAAGCGTTTCCACTTGTCTATCAACAACAGTTCTTCTTTCGAAATAAGATATGTCCTTCGACAGCTGAATTGGATCAACGGTGAAGTGAAATAGTGAGGTACGATCAGGAGGGTAACATGTAGAGGGCACACAGCGGAGTGAATATATAGAGCTGTGGACTACGGAACATGGAGTGCAGCGGACTGTTGGAAGTGGCTCGTAAAGATTCTCGATGTGACGTCTGCCCCCCAGTAACTCGATCAATTTGTAACGAGGACTCACTTTTACACCACCCGCACCGAGGTAAATGAGGCAGAGCTGGAAGGCCCCTGTACCACCCCATACTGTTCTTTCCAGCCCTAATATATTCTCCCACTATCACCATTTTTCACGGTGTTAATGCAGTGAGCTCCACCAGGTTCTTTGGTGAATTGAATCGTTGTTTCCTGCACCAGCAAGGCAATAGCTTTTATGACGATTGATTGAGTTATAGGTCAAATATGGGGCAACTACACCTAAAGAAATATCTACAGAGGACGTAAAACCAATTAGGGTATATTGCGATCAATTTAATATTTTCAACTTTTAATGTTCTTTGATACTTTTTGGGTTTGCTGTAGTTTTCAGTAAAAAGCAGGTTTCGGCTTTGGATTTAAACCTGCAGATTTCCTGCGTTGCCATAGCAGGAGTGGAGATAATCTGTGAAGTTTCTTAGGTCTGAGATTTGCTAGTACTTCGAGCGGAATTCCACAGTTTTTGACGATTGTTGACGGTTCGTCAAGAACTACGATAGATACAAATATACCTATAGCATAAAAACCATAGGCATCCAGGGTTCCTCACACGCTTATCTCCGTCAATTTACGAATTGAAAAACCATAGAAACTGCATCCCCCGTAATGTTTTGCTAGGAATCCAACCGTGACATTTTCGCGCTCCGCGCAATTAACATCAAGTTTGTTTTGTCAAATAAGAACCCCATTTTTTATTACAGAATTGGAATCTACTCTAAATTTAATGAAAAAAATGACCCATAATATGAATTATTGAGTGCGCAGAAACGATCCCAACCACGCGCGAATATAGCACAAACTGTGAAATACCAAGTTTTGGATATTTAATTGTTACACGAGATGAATGATTTCGGGGTATTATCACGCTGCACATAGTGATGTTCATTAATTGGTATTTGTAGCATCAGTTAGGAAAAACACTGAATAAACGGTCAGAATCGCACGTTATCAAACTAATCGTATACTCAGAAGTTTAGTAGGACTCAGTTAACGGTGTAACGGTGACTATTTCCGCAAAATATTTACAGACGAACTATTAGTTTCGTGGTTTTCATTGATTTCCGTCTTCATCGTTGTGAGCTTCTAAGGAATGCCATCCTTAACGAAGACATACGAAAAATATACTTATTACTATTGGAATTATTGAAACACAAAAACAACTAATGCAATATTGCTAAACTGATTTTCTTTTTCTTACAGATTATGAATTGCAGTGAGATCTTGCTCTTACTGGGGAACAGGATCGAGAACCTTGAATTCATACAGAATTGCACGAATAGCACCTTCGAAGATTATGAAGAAAGTAAGCAAGGCAAAAATGTTATTATTTTTAATTCAAGCACATTAATATTTTCCTGTGTTTAGTCCCCAAATATATATATATATATATATATATATATATATATATATATATATATATATATATATATATATATATATATATATATATATATATATATATATATGGGAAATAACGCAAACATCAGGAATCATTTCAGAATGCCACAAAGGAAACGATTTAATTTTTAATTTTGTTGACCCGTTGCAGTAGCTTCATTTTCTAGGGAAAATCGCTGAAACTAACTATATAAAGTTTATTATCATAAACACAAGTAAATTCACCGCATAAATTGGAAATGTTAGTCTAAAATAGGAGAATACATTGGAATATTGATTATGAAATTTCAAAGTTGAACCTATAGGAGAGAATATTACTTAATATGTGTTTACGGAAATGAAAATTATCCATAAATGATGATAAAATGTTTTAATACATTAGAATATTTCAAGAATCACTACATGTTAAATGAACGTTTCTAGGTGGGAAAATACAAGTTTGTTAATTATAAAAACAAGAAGTTCAAAGGATGCAACGCACCGAACTACGTAGTATCCCATAAAATTTCATTCAACGTAATATAAAATTATTTGACTACGGAATTTCACCATACATAACCACACTAGTACATTCTGTAGTATTCGAGTATGTACTAGATATAATTGATGTTACAATCTTCATTATGACAGGTTTAATTTAGTATTTGAAGACAAGCTGCCCGGATGATCTTTTCTTTTTTATGGCACTTTGTCTTTGCCTCCAATCAGCATAATTTGATTCTACGAGTACATACCTATGAGTTCCTAGATACATATTATGTGAATAAATTATTACCTACTCGTTTATTCGAAAGACTATCAACAGAAAAAAAGAAGTCTGTCAAGTTGGGTGTGGTACATAGCTTCCTTGTTTACCTATCATCTTCTCCCAACTGTCATCCAAATTTAAGCGAACTCGAACCACTAGAGAGTGAGAGGATGGAACATGATGGAATTTACCAATGATACAAGCATGTTGAAATTGATATGTGATGGTCAAATCGTCATCCCCCCACTATCATCCAAATGAGCGAGATCGAACGACTAGGGCGTGAGGAAATGATGCTTGGTAGAATTTACGTTTGCGCATTCGCCGAGTGAGGTATTGAGTCAAGAACGATAAAACTGACAGAGGACCGTCTACACACACTCACACAGACAAACACACACTCACGGAACCAAAGTTGTTCAGAATGGTCTAAAGCAGGGGTGCTCAAACGGTCGATCGCTTGAGTAGATCAAGCGGTGCTTTTTGAGTAGATCTCGAGAAGAAAAAAATTTTTAATAAGTAGGTAACTAAACTATAAAAATTTATTACGTAATAACGTAAATTGTGAATTCCATCCGTGCACGTAGCTTGCAACGGCGGCTCTTTAAGTAGCAGTAGGAAGATAGGGAGTCAGCTGAACACACTGATTTAGTTCTTCACACGGACGTCAGGTGGTTGAGTCGCAGAAAATTCCTAGAAAGGTTTCAAGAATTATTGCCCGAAATAACAGCTTTTCTAGACGAAAGAGGTGATGACACTGAGATGTTGAAAAACGAAAAATGGCTGACTGATTTGGCATTTTTGACTGACATCACAATGCACTTAAACACCATTAACTTGGAGCTTCAAGGTAAAGGAAAAACTATTATTGAGATGATTAGCGCAGTAAACGCATTCAAAAGTAAATTGCAACTTATGGTAGATCAACTGAAAAGAAAGGATCTGAAACATTTTCCGTCTTTGAAAGCAAGGATTCCTCAGTTGAATTATGATATACATATGAGGCTGAATTATCAAATATTTTGGGCAAATTCGAAATGCGTTTTTATAATTGCAGTAAATTGGCAAATATATCATCATTTATGAGTTATCCTTTTTCATGTAAAAACATTGAGGAATTAGCTACTGAAGTAGCAAGTCAGTTTAATATGAACTCATGCTCTGTTGAAAATGAGTTGGTGCAGATTTTATCAGATATACATCTCAAAGCTACAGCATCTGATACAAATTTCTGGTGTTTTATATCTGAAGATAAATATCCGAATCTAAGGCAAATCGCCCTTCAACTGACGGCAATGTTTGGGTCAACTTACTTGTGCGAGTCTGCATTTTCTGAAATGAAGATAATTAAGTCAAAATATCGCAATCGACTAACTGACCATCATATGTAATCATGCTTGCGATTGGCACTCAGTGGTTACGCACCATCTTATGAAAAGTATGCTGAGGACATGCAGTGCCACGCTTCAACATCCAAAGTCACTCCTTAGTTGAGTTTAACACCACACGTAACTCTTTTGTTTTGCAACAACGAATAAACTCGCAATTTTGAATAACTAGGAGTTTTTTCATTGATATTGTAGAGAAGAACTTAAGTAAACCTAACC
The DNA here is from genome assembly GCA_030762985.1 of Adelphocoris suturalis. Lineage (NCBI taxonomy): Eukaryota > Metazoa > Arthropoda > Insecta > Hemiptera > Miridae > Adelphocoris > Adelphocoris suturalis. The sequence goes on from CM061048.1 coordinate 46,170,945, forward strand.
CAAACCTTGACTAAAATAATGTAAATTGTGCGGAAAGCTAATATCTATATATGCTACGGTACACCCTACCTAGGTAGGTAGGGTGTATCGTGTATGTACGACAACCCTGCATCACACATAGTTGCAGCCTCTCAGAGTCGATCGTAAGTAGTCTAAAAATATTGAGGTAGATCGCCAGCAGTTCAAGTTTGAGCACCCCTGGTCTAAAGCGTAGAATGAGAGCGGAAATTTTGATTTTGGAGACCAAAATTTTGTTTTCTCCCGAAAGTGAAAACTGCTTCCGTTACCTTCAGGTAGACTCGGAAGCAAAAAAGGTGCTGAATTTCATAGCGTTATATACTACTATGCATTACACCTAAGTATTGCAGTTTAGTATAACGCCTCGTTCCAGGAGTATAACAGGCACCTTTTTTCATGATTTGAAACTGTCAAAGTCCTTTTAAATTTTGTTCAATCATTAGTTTTACATCTCGATTCTTCATGCCATTAGTTATCTTAATAAACCGTCTAGTGATATGATGTCAAAAGCAATCTATTTGGAATAAGCTCATTTAGAAGCTGAATGTATTATTTTTCATAGTATTATTCGGAGAAATAACCTCATTGATTTAGACTTGAATAGAATCAGTTATACGAGTAGGTAGGTAAGATAAAGGTAAATATTCATAGAACCTCCAGCTGCTTTCGTCTACTTGAACCCGAAATGCTAAAATTATCATTATTATCCCACTAAAATTTTAAGTTATCTGAATTATTTTTCGCCTCAAAGCTCACTCTCAGTTGATGAGAGCGGACCTAACATGCCATGTTAGGAAACAGTACTGTCATACAACAGTACCTGTCAAATGAAAGCTACATTTTGAACTCCAGCACCGTAGGTAAAACAATCGGAGTATTTATTACAATCGATGTTGAATGAAAAAATATAAAATTTCTAATAGATTAATTTATGTACTTAAGTAGTAGAAAAAAATACGAGAAATTTTCAGTGCAAAAGATTAGTTATGTTCTCGCAATAGGTCCAGAGGTTTCCATCAACTGCCTCATATCGCATATGTATGGTATGATTGAAAAGTACACAGCTCCATTTTTCTAGCTACATATGAATCAGTTAAGAACGAAAAACTGAGTGGGCAGTATAGCTTCCTCACATATTCAAACTAGGACGTATGATTAAAAAAAAACTATACGATTGAATAACGACCAAACGATCAAACAAAATGATTGAATGTTAAATAGAACAGTAGGAAATATAAACCCACGAAAAAAACGTTCCGCGTAGAAAAGATGCCAAGCCACGAAATGCATATCAACCACTTTGGGCCAAGCCAATAGTCGGATTCTCTCACCCTTTTAGGCTGCGTTTGGGAGTGAGACGTTTTTTCAACGGCATGGTCGATTTTCCCCTATCGCACAACCTTACTGGTGAGTGTGGCGGTATAATCACACATCTCACCAAGACTGAAAACATATTCCAAAAGTTGAATAATAATATATTTAATTTATAAAATACATGGGGATTTGAACCCTTTAATGTTACCGTGGATTAGCAATGCGCCCTTTTGCAGCCCACTTAAGCTCTGCATTTGTAAGGCGTATACGCAACACAAATGCCATTGTATGATATGATTTCAAGAAAACCACATTCACAATGGAATGGAAGTAATTTCACACAATGGGATTAGAAAGACCTATGAATCAGTGTTTATACTTCGTACTGGTCTCGTCGTATATGTAGTAGAGCTCAACAATAGTAGCCAATGTGAAGTGGGTTCTGATCCTTATATACTAATGAAATGCAAATCAGGAAAGTCCGCTTGAAGGAGATGATTCCCCATCACCGCATTTGGAGAACAGCAATGGTATTCATTGTGTAATTGTCGAAATTCGGTCGAGACATCGAAGAAGTGTCACTCCCAAACGATCCATAGTACTTCAAATCACCCTTTTGTCCATACGCGTGCAGCTTTCCATAGTATGTTCAACCGAGCACAATCTATTCCTATGAGTGAACGAAATGTAACCAAAGAAAAATCCATTATCAAAAGCATAGTAGCTAGTAGTGACTACGGAGGAGATCTCGTTGATACCAAATGGGATAAGGTTCTTAGGAAAAAGAGTAGAGATAAAGTTTCCAATCTGGTTAGGGAAGATGTAACTTTGAAAGAAAAACAATGGATAAGTATACCTTATTATGGGAAAATTTCTGATTACATCGGCAAAATTCTATCATCCAGGGGTTAGAAAGTGGGTTTTAAACTAGAAAGAGTGTTAGAGCATCGCTAGGTTCCGTTAAAGACTAAATTCAAGTTCAGGATAAAAGTGGGATTTATAAACTAAAATGTTCTTGCGGCTATGAATATTGCGGTCAAACTGGTAGGAAATTTGGGGAAAGAATAGAAAAGCATCAGGAGAATTTCAGGGAAAATAAGGGTAGGTCATTTGCAAAACATCTTCAGGAATCCAATCATAATTATAATTTTGATTTGACAGATAGGTACACAGTTTGTAGAATTTCTTCATTTTTTTCCAAAGGGAGTTATGTTGAATGTACTTGAAAAATTCGAAATTATCAAAAGAGACAGATCTGGTAAATGTTTAAATGAAGATATCCCTCAGTATATTTCACCATTGATAAGTCCATTTCTGTACAGCTTGGAATTATCCCTTCAAATTGTTGAAACCAGTAATTCTTCCCCTCAGATAAAATTAAAAACGTGAAAAATGAGTTCATGGTAGCGGAGTCTGAAATGGTGTCTAACAACCAAGGAAGGTTGTCTATTGCTCAATCCATGAGCCGTCGGTCCTTAGGTGTAGTAGTGATCAGGTAACTATCAAACTGCCATCCCGTTTTGAACAAGCTGAAGTAGCTGATGCGCATACGTGAATGTAAAATTCTTGAAACAAGCCTTAACTCGACAGCTTTTATCCGATTATGATGACATTTACAGGAAATGTGTGGATTAGGCTGATTTTTATGGTCCTCTTTCCGGTTCCTAACTCAATACTCAACTCTACGCATGTGCAAACGTAAACAGAATCAAGCTTCAGTTTCTCGTTGACTAATTGACCGATTTTTACGATTTATGCTACACCTTGATTTATTTTTCTTTGATCTGCACATTCATGTTACGGATTTGAGAATTCCGTACCCGACTTGGCAGACGTTTTTGAAATAAACGCAAATTTGAAATTGCGCGTGTAGGCTTGTAACAAATGTGCGTAGTAAATTGCATTTAGTCATTATTTCCCCCCAATGGGAAATTTCATTTTTTATGTCTGATTCGAATTGTGTTCAAAATTCCACGAAAATACCCCGTTACTCGGTATTTTGAGTCGTCTCATCTGTGCATCTTCAATTACTACATTTTGAAAAATGAGCGTTTCAATTACTACAATATGATGAATGAGACGAATGAGGTGAAAGAAGCGTATTCTTCAGATTGAATCACTTGGTGATGATGATTTTTTATATGCACAGTAGGTATAATCTCTGGAAACGACCAGAATTACACGGTCCTCCCCAAGCCCGCAGTAGCTATTCGTTTTTTCGGCGATTTTTCAGGTTGATATTGTACAAAAAATGAATAACACTAATTTACTGGAAAAAAAACCACCCCAAAATAATGATTTATTTGAGGCAATTAAATACTTGATAATTTACATTTTAGCGAATTTTCGTAGAAAATGAAGTTTTTGCAAAGGCTCCAACAAATTTTAAATCAAAATTTTTGAAAATTTTCTTAATTGAAATTCTTTTTGAGACATTCTGAAACAAATCCTAGAGTTTAACATTTTTTCTTATTCATATATGTCCTTTCAGACAACTCCCCTTAGGTAACGGTTAAAATTTGTTAAATTTATATTTTTAGCAGAATATAGCTCAAATAAATGTTATTAAATAAAAATTAGAACATTCAAATTAAAAAAAAAAATTCATTAAAATGTGCTAAAAAAATCGATAGAAACTCCAAAAAAATTAAAAACCCCAAGTCTTTTTCTGAATCGCAGAATATTATTAAGAACGAGTTTTTTCCATAAAATTGGTAGTTTTCTTTTCCCTCAAAGTCCTTAATTTTCAAAACAATGTAACATAATATAGTACGATAATTTACGAAAATTCGCTCGTACGATCATGCTGCATGACTGGATCTCTTGAAATCTTTTTAGTGATTGCGCTCGTTTTGTCGGCATAGTTTTCGAAAAACTTCTCCCAATGCCAGAGGGGGTGTTAACGTTAACTGAACCTAATATCAATTTTCCTGTTTCAGATAACTATGACGTTCCGGTAGCGATAGTGGCACTCCTTTTCGTATTCTACGGCACTATATCCGTTATCGCAGTCGTCGGCAACTTTCTTGTCATGTGGATCGTGGCCACGAGCAGGAGGATGCAAAACGTCACCAACTGCTTCATAGCCAACCTCGCTATGGCTGACATTGTCATCGGACTCTTCGCCATACCATTTCAAGTATGTGGGCATTACCGTAAAAGTATTCTGTAGTAATTATGTTTTTCTTGGTTGTTTCCAGAATTTCATATGGTTCTAAAACTTTTTTCACTCACGATGACTACATCTTCAAACGCAATCCAACCACATCTTAGGTTTCGAAGTTCACCTAGCCTAGCTATGATATAAATTAAAAAAAAAACTCATTTGGAACCTGAGACATGACCATCTCAGATTTTAAAAAATTAAAAAAAAAAGCGCTGCTAATTATTACACAAAGGTTTATGATTCCTTTGTTAGATAGCACTTCTACGCAAATCATTTGTCTATAATAGATTATCAAGCCGTTAATGGTATAGGCCCCTCAGCTGATCAGTGTGCATCAATCAAAAAGGAGCTCTATTTCAAATGGCAGAACCCTAGGTTGTCTTCAATAACCCTTGGTGCGGAGTATAAATAGTACAGAGGGAAAATAAATACAATAATTAAATAATACATCTACACACTACTAGTCTTCCTGATCTAAGTATAACTACGTTTGAGAAGGTAGATAGATACCTACCAATTGGAAATGTATGAGATAAATTACCACACCTACCAACACATCCCTAGTCCGGATCCGTGCGGGCAATTATTGTTAATAAATTAAATTTCGCGCAATCAGAATCCCACTGGAATCAGTTGATAATTCCGTATAAATTATTTCTGCTGATAATTTTACTTTTTTGCGTCAATTGAAAGGCTAGTTTTATGCGTATCAATCCTACAAATACTTAACTCTCTTCCGGTTTAATGGACTTGCTAATTCAAAGATTCGCTAGCTATGCATGATTCGCGCCCGAAAATTCAAGGATTTTTTATGTTTTTATTTTTTTATTTTTTCGAAGTTCTAGCCTTCAGGGAGAGCAAACGTTTAGCGTTCCGGAAGGTTTTAATCATTTATTTTGGAACACATCAAAAAGTGACAGCCTACAAATCATCACTGCTACCTTGAAAGATTTCAGAAATTTTGACTTTTCTAATATTTCAGCACTCAAAGGGTTTTAACGACCCTTTAGGGTTGATAAATTCATGCTGAGAATCTAGAATTAAATAGACCCCAAATGTGATTTTGAACCCAGGTTTCATCAACTTTGGTCTAGTAGTTTCGAAAAAAAAGTTTTAGAAAGCGAAAGGCGGGCAGAAGGATCCCCCCCCCCCCCTCTCACCCTCTTTCCGATTTTTGTATTTTAAGCGTCTTGAATCGTAAACCAACAAACTTTGATTGGGGTGGGGGTTACTTTTTTTCTCGTGGTCGATTACAAAGGTTGATTACTGAAAATAAATAACGAAAATTATTCGAATACGACAAGAGCAATGAAGTAATGATTAGATTTTGCAGTAACGGGTTAAAGAATTAAATTTATGGGGAGAAAGTGTTCAGAGCGAATAGGGTACAAACACTCCTAAATATAGCATCACAATTCTTTGAATTGCGAATTGCTTGGCATTGCGTTTCGGTGAAGAACAATGATTTTCTTGAGTTGTCTTACACTATTTCTTAACAACATCCAACAATCACTCTAGTAGAGGATCGCACCGTTTGTCAGTGAATGCGTGTTTTAGATGGTTTCGATCTGCAGTGAACACTCTGTTGTTTTCCATTGTCTCTCTTATTCGGCTGATTTATTGCCATTAGGAAGCGCTTGACAACTAAATGTTGTGTTCTTTGTTACTAGATGATACATATACGCGTACATTGTTGCATAGTTTTAAACCCATAGCTCCTAACAGAACTTGAATCATTCAAATGGGCAGTTATATTCCTTTGTGATTAATGTGACTTCTCGGGGTTTAGCACGGTGAATGAATGTATGAAATATTGAGGCTTTTCCATAGAAACTTGGCATTTTGTGAGAACTGATTAAGATTTATTTGTTTTATGCTCACCACTACAGAGTCAGCAACACGAATTCGCAAACAATTCTTCTTTTAAACACATTAAAGTGGTCAAATTTCAAAAAAACTTATAGGTATGTTGGGTAGACTTATTCTCCACTCCTCATCTATACAGAACGTAGATTGGGAAGGAGGACCTGCCCCTTTTGTGTGCAGTTGAGTCAGGTGCATGGAAGCGTCTTTGTTTGTCAATTGAGTATAAATAGTTTCTCGCAATTAGTGGCTGTTACGTTACCATCTCCACAACCTTTTCAAAGATATAGAAGATGATATCATACCCTTCATTTGGAGACGCGGATTTATTTCTCCTGTGAATCGGTAACGATCAAAAGCTCGTTGTTTGAAAAGAGGCAATAGCGATTGTTCTTTGGAGCCAACGAGAGCAATCTACAGTCTAGTCTTGTCTTGTCCCGTGAATTGGTGGCTGGGGAGGCTTCCATCATTACATCGTTGGAACATCGTAAGTCAGTGCAGTTTTTCATCGCGTACTACTATTCCTTGATTTGTCAAGATGCCGTTGGAACAAAAAAATCCAGAAGGATAGTTCAAGTCCCATGATAATTAATGTGCCCTAGTCACCAGTTTCTCAATATTGTCCCGAAGCAGAGCCGTTTTCGTACTACTTTGAGCGCCTAAAGATATTTTTCAGTCGCTTAAAAATATCTTATTCAGGATAAAGTGCTTTTATATCGATACTGACAAGTATTAACTTCTACGAGAATCTTTAAGCATGAAAACGTACAAGAGATGGATGTTTAATGAATGTATGAATGAGCTTGAAAATAAATTCACACCACAAAGGTGCATCACAGCTGAAAGGTACAAAATTTATCGATCTAAATCAATTAATAGATGAGTCGGTGAGCGAATATATTGCTATTGTATGCTATTGTAAAAGTAATTCTTTGATGTGCACCTTTGGTGAATTCAGGACAAGCTAGAATGCGGTTTAAACGATTTTGCAATGACGCGGAGACTTTTGTCGGAAGACGAAAATCTTAAATTTCATAATGCGTGTAACATGTAATATTGTCCTTGAATGGAGCGGGTTCAACAAGGTGCCACAACAATCAATGATGAACAGGAGAATTCGGGCACAGCGTTCACGCCCTATAACTCTGGTACAGTGTACATGTACAGTGGTCAGTCTAAGAGAAGTTTGTCAACAGAGTCGAACAGCCATCAAAGTGGTCAGTCCTCTACAAATATTTTTCGTCGACGTTCACCATTAATGCCTCGTCAGTCTCCGTCAGTTCGTCGTCGGTTGTTTCCTCGTGACGTCAAAAAACTTGTGTCCAGTGTTTTCGATCACAAGCCCGAAAATTGCTCCGCGAAAGAATTGAAATGTTTTTCTTGTAACCAATGTAGTAACACATCGCGATTTTGTGACTCAGTGCCAAAAGAGCATTCGAATTTTGTTGATGTTTATTGTAATTCGACATGTGAAGCAGCCGACCCATTGTATGTAATGCTCAGGTTGAATGAAAGTGATACGTCTTTCTTTATGGATACAGGTCATTAATCGTGAGTTATTCACAAAAATATCTAATGAATTCAAACTAATACCCTACATTGGTCAGCTGTTTGCCGCTAATAAGTAAGCTTTAGACGCTATAGGCATCGATGAGGTTGAAGTTGAATTTGACGGATTTCCTTGTTTATGCCAACATGAAAGAGGGCCCGAAACCTATTTATCATCGTGCATATGACGTTCCGAACGCTCTTAGAGTAGATGTTGAACAAAAATTGAATTGTTTGGAACCATAAGCTAGCTAGGTATTATGTGTGGGGTAAATTACAGTTATTGGGTCTTCTATTGTTGTAGTTCCCAAAAAGGATTCGAACAAAATACGAATTTGTTTTGATTTAAAAATTACGTTCAACCCTCAAATCCAGTTGAACAATACCCTATTCCGCGCCCTGATGACATATTCAACAAATCGATTGGGTGTAATTATTTTGGCCAATTAGCTCTTACTAACACTTTTTTGTAGTTAGAAATCCGCAAGGATAGTCAAAATATTTGATTCGCAGGTTAGTTTTTGGTGTGGCTAGTTCGTCATATAAAAATGTATTAATAGGTGTGCCACATTCATTGATAATATAATATTGGGAGGCAAAACCGTAGAAGATTTTATTGAAGCTTTAAAGACGGTTCTGACCAGATTGAAACGATGTAACGTAAAATCAAAATGTGAAGAAAATGACTGTTTTAAAGCTAGAGCTGTTAGGTTTCGTATTATCCATAGAGGGTAAAAGTCCTCCCCTAGATTGAAAGATCCACCCCATCACATTAGAAAATTACTCAGTTGGAATTTTTGTTATTAATGTTGAAGTTTTATAAAAATTGTTTGCACATGCCTCTGACCACGTTGGAACCTGTGAACATATCAAAAAGTGCATAAAAAAGCAATAAAAATAGCTAAAAACGGCCAAAAATCGTTAAAATCATTTATTTTATTTATTATTCAAAGATCTTTTAAAGTTTACCAAGTTACATTAGTCACAAATGACTGGGTGTTTCCACCTAGGCGAGGTGGTACTGCGTTGTGTCTTGCGTCATTATTTTTTAGTGAAAGATTTCTATGGGCTCCTCTCTCCTGCAATGACGAAGGGCTGTCCTTGGAACTGCAAAGTCCAACAACTTTCCACAAAGTCTAACAACGACCGCTTTCTGAGTCTTGCTCCCTCACACCCAACCAACCTTCTCCTAGACACCTTGAACACTGCTACTGCACTTTCGAATTCACTGTTCCACTCTTACCTGCTGTATCATTGGTTTTTATTCCAAAAACTACTTAAATTCTGGTTACAAAGAATTCGAGGCTATTGACTTTATTTCTAACATTGTGACGGTTTCTGCCTTAACTGAGAACTCCCCTCACCAATGCTATTGGTCCCACTAACCCACCAGGAAACTAGCTTGATTGTGAACTAAGTCGCTTGCGACAAAGTTGTGGAAACCCATTTCAATGAAAAACAGAAGTTAAAAAAGAACGTATATTGTCTATTTCCACGAAAATAAAGAGTTTTTTGCAATTTTAGATCAATTTCGACGGTTAGGTCATAATCAGTTAACAAACACTTGCTAGGTTACTGTTAACTAGTTATAATAACAAAGTTTTAGATCAATTGCGATGGTTATGTCATCATCAGTAACAAAATAATAACTAGGTAGTTATTATTAACTAGTTGTAATACCAGAGTGTTAGATCAATTTCGATGGTTAGTCATCATCAGTTGCAAACGATAACAAGTTATTGTTAACTAGTTATAAAAACTAAGTTATTGTCTAACAACGTCGAAATCGATCTAACGTTGTGAGTCTTTATTTTCGTAGATATAGACAACATTCTTCTTCCGTTTTTTAGCTTGAATATGCTGCGCTGACTGAATTTTCATTTCACCATACAGCCTTTGAGCTAAAGTGATAATTAGCTAGCTTTTACTCTGCTTATGAAAATATCCCCAAATAGGAGCCTTAGTTCTCAACAGATCTAGCTATAGCCGTTTATAATTTAGGGTAATTGTAGAATCATTTAAATTGTTCAGTCATCGTCATATAAATAGTCGCTTGAAGTGTAAGTCAACATCGTATCTGGAATGAACAAAAATTTTGACAGCTTTTTGATTATTGTATTTGACTCTGATAGTGTGGGGTTCTATAGGTTCAGATCAAAATAGATACAACCCTATGACGCTTTACGGAAATAGTTGCTGGTGAAAGTAGTAAGTATGAATCATCAATTCTATTGGAATCAGCATCTACTCATTCACATTGTACTCCATTCCAAATTTCAGCTTCATAGATTGAATAGCAATGAAACTAGCTCCGGAAATTACTCAGTTGATATAGGGGAGCTTCAGTCATCATCATTTATTTGTACATGTTCCTAGAGGCCTCCATTTTAAATTAAAACTTCTTAAGTTGAATAGCAAAGAAATTTTCTCTGTATCTCACTGTATCTCACTTGGGGGCTCTAGGCTTCATGATTCGTTTCCTGACGTCCCAAGGGTTCTCCAATCCAAATTTTAGAGTTATTCCATAGCTCCATAGGTTCAGTTTCAATAGGTATTATACACTAGATGTGGTATGCCCGTAGCTCTGCTAGTTGTACAGTCACAGAGTTATTGTAAACAGGAACATGTTAACTAAATTGAGAGCTTTACAACGAATGGTGGACGATTTTTTGTGGGTTAAGGAGGGAAGAAGGTGGGCAAACGTATCAACGGAGTCGTTGTATGCGAAAATGATCAGAAAGATTTCTTGACGATTTCGTGTGTCATTTTTTGGAAAATAGGTCTCCGTAAAAACGTATTCCACGTTAAAACACCCGATACCCACTTCCCATCATACCCAATCCTATCATGGAACACTTCTGCCTACGTATTATAATGATGACCCAAATCCAACACCGATCGATTTCTGATCGTGAAATATTCTCAATCAGGCCTTTACGATAGTATGATCATGCCGAATGAACAATTTTGCCGGATTATTGAACGGCGTTACTTCAAACTGTATCAAAAACAGCAAAAAAACCGAGTTGCAATTGTATATCTGAGTATCGTTTGCCTAAGCTTTCATTTAACCGAGGTTGAATAGACCTGAATTTGACATTCAATTAACTTGTGGTTTTCCCAGACTTCCGTTCCGATTCGTGGCTATCCGAAGTATGGACGATTTGACATGGCAATTGGGTGTGTATTTCCATTGAAGAAGGTCAAGTCAGGAAGATTCTGCTGTTTATATTTAATCTGAAATATAAACTAGATAACTGACATTTAGCGGAGCCAACACCCCGTGGGGTGGGCTGAATCCACTCGGGTCTAGTGGGAGGGTGAAAAAAGAAGAACAAACTCGGCGCTGTACGCCTCAGCAGGGGACCAACCCCTACACCCCCGGTTAGTTTTAACCAGAGCTCTACTGGCTAAAATGAAAAAAAAGTCTCGCAAGTAGGGTGTGATACATAGTTTCCTAGTATTCAGCAACATGAATGTATTGATCATTGAAATGTTTCGAATGGTCATGACAAATTCCATAGCGGAAAATAGTGGCATAAAACGTAAAAATCGGTCACTTAGGAAACGAAAAAATAATTCTTGACGTAAATTACGGTTGTGCGTGCGCAGAATGAAGTAATGGTTTGAAAACAATGTGGTAGGGGAATAAATGCAGCTTTTTATTTATTTATTTATTTGTAGGGGACATATATGAGCGGTTCAGAATCAGATAACAACTTCAATCAGCAAGAGAGATTTAAGTAGTGCACATTCCCTGATAATGTCATCAAAATACGGTTTTGAAGATTTGTTGCAGAAAACTATGGGACATTTAGCTTAGGACCAAAACTTAAAACTTGTTAAAAGAATTACGGAATAGCTCGTGCCCAGCAGGCACTAATGATACAAGCATGTTGAAATTGATATGGAATGATCAAACCATCTTCTCATAACTATCCTTCAACTTTGACTGAGATCTAGGGACCAAGCGTAACAAAATGATTCTCGGTGGAATTCATGTGCGCATGCGCAGAGTAGATTATTAGTTCTGGAACAATGAAACTAATAGAACTACCTACATCCTAACCCACAGATTCTCTGAAAGTTGAATCAAACTGGGATGCCCCAAAATAGCTCCATCTAAATAACCGCACCGTGAATCGATTAGAAAAGATATTAGCCTCAGAGGTTCCGAAGCTGATCTGAGTCCCTCCTTACTATGTAGTTGTATTCCAGATCTTCAAAAACATCAGGTTTCGTCATCATAATGTCAATTAAGAAACAAATTAGGCTCAGAAGCCCCACAGCTATCAATGCGCACTGATACTGAATTCTTGATATTACAACGGAGGTCCATTTCAAATTACAGATCCGTGGGTTGACATCAATGTGCCTAGGTAGATAAAGGCACCAGTAGAGGGAAAAATAATGCAATTAAATTAAAATCTACATTTTACTGGTCACCCTGATCTCAGTATAACGATATTTAAGTAAGTGGGTACCTACCATCTGAAAATATTATGAATTTGATTGTAATAGATCATTGAAATGGTTTTAATTAATAATCATCAAAAACTCTATAATAGATCATTGAAATGGTATTTCCCGACCCTGGTCCGATGTTTTAATAATCATCATAAAAACTCCATAGCGGAATCGCCTGTTGGGTACAGTCAATCGGGCAGTTTCGCTAGATGCATACGTAAAACGTCAGAAATCGGTCATCCACGAGTTAGGTAAACGGGAAACTATTAAAATCGTTTTTGCTTGAAGTAATTAAAGTTAGCGCATGCACAGAATGGAGTATAGATTTGAGAAAAAGAAAATGGTAGGGGACAATCTGCACCCTAACCCTCATATTCCCAGAAAATATCATCAAAATCTGATGAAAACTAGAAATTAACCTTGTTCCTGGGATTTACTCAACCAATTGCAATACAACATAGGGAATTATACAGGACTTATACTCAACAAACCCCCAAGTTTGAACGAAAACTGACAGAAAGATTATGAAAAATCGACCATTCAGGAAATTCACGTTTACGAATACGCTGTTTCGGTTCATTAGTCTCGGAGTTTCGCCTGGGTCAATCAAATCAAGTTTTGCGCAAGGCAGTAGTTATTATTCAACTTTTCACAATGTGATTCATATGGCATATTCCTGTAACTTATATCCAGCTATTGTCATCAAATTCGGACTAAAACTTGTTATAGTTTTGGGTGTGTCAAGGATTTACCACAGACAGACGCGGAACGAAATATGATCTGCAAGCTCTGAAACGCAAAAAACTAGTTGAAACTTTGATTTTGGAAGTCGAAATTTATTTCGTCTTGTCGCACGAACACAAAGTATCAGTAACTTTTAACGGAAATTTGGAATTAGTTTTGAAACAGTCCAATTTTTTGCCTAGTGCATATGCTATGACTGAATTGTAGTAGGATATTCAACGTTCTTTCTAACGGTGTCCTTTTTATTGGTTAAAAGTCTTCATGGTGCCTTTTTCGTTGGAAATAAGATGTAGGATTCTAATACAGAAATAGTAGACTTAGTGTTATGATTTTCTGCGCTTTTAATCCTTTTCTATCAGTTGACGTCTATCGTGCGACGTCGAAAATACTACTTTCATACCCTTTATACGAAAATACTATTTATGGAATGAAACGTGTTTCTCGTTTTTGAAAGGTAGGAGATAACTCACAGCTATAAATCCCACTGGTGAAATAGGTAGCCCATAAAAAGGTTTTTCCCTAGAAATAAAAAACATGCGAAGAATAAAAAGCAACCGGAGCTTCGTTGGACAGCGGAAGAAAGGATATATAACATCCGAGTGCTAACGGGCAACAAGGAGCGGAACAAACATATAAAAGCTTATAGATTTGAATACATGGTCCCGGATGGTGGTAAGATCCCAGGGGCCATGGAGAGAACAGAGTAGAGTTGAAGTTGAGAGCTACATTGCTCACAAATGGGTTTCCGTCTTGCCGAAAGCTCGTCGCTCATACCATGCTGTAGAAATTGTTTGGAGTTTTATAGAATGTGAGTATGTTAGTTATTTTACAATAATCCGTCTTGCTTACCAGAGATATAGTCGTAAGTTTGGAAATCAGGCATGAATATGACTGCACGAAAGTTGAGCTGGTAAACACGCCTCCTTCATTCCAATTTAGTTTTCTCTTCAACTTTTCAGATGGTGTCAATAACGCCGTTCACAACTGTCACTTATTTTGAAGAATAGATTTACTTTACATTTTACCTACTTATTTCTCTGAATAAAATGCATCATAAATGCCGCTAATGACCCTCCCGGTTGAGGTGCAGCTACAATCATTAAATTAATAAAATAACTTGCGGGAGCTCCACCTCCGGTTTGATCCACATATAACCTGCGAGTAAAACTGGAAAACATGGAACATGTTTTAGTCTCGTACCCTGTGATCCTACTCTTATCTTGTGTTAAGAAATAAAAAAGCAAAAGAATTCAGAATGATAATTTCACTTATTATTATGTATTCGTATGTCGCCGTGCTGCCAATGGGTTCAAGATGGAAGAAATCTATGGGGGTATGTGGAATAGATTTCCATTGATTCTAAAAATATTATCTAAGGACCATATCACCAAACATGAACGACTTTGGAAAATACAATTTCTGACAGTCATTAAAGCTTCACTATTTTCATGTTGAATAATCCTGCAGATTTCAAATGTCACAAAAAATGTTTCATGTAGTAAGCTTCCAAACGGTATGGTAAGCTTTGCGATTTCGTTTCGATGTGGTTAAGAAATTCAAGTTAGAACGTGTGTCTCGGTTGAGGTAAAGCACAAAGGTTCACATTCCCGCTTAAACTTCTCCACCGAATTGAAAAAATAGCACAGTCAATAATTGTGGAAACTTTAATGAAATTTGACTAGGTATTTTCGGGAATTTTTAAGAGAGGTAGTACAGTTTCAAGAATTTTCAGACATTTTCATTTTCCAAAATCATTCATGTTTCAGCTAGTAGTATCTTCCTGAGACTTCGACTAGGAGTCTTTTAGGTCCCTGCCTTTTCTAATTCTCTCCTGGTAAGCAATGGCTGGAATCTCTCGTTCCTTACTTCTACAGGCATTCAGTTTCCAACGTCGCGTCGTGAGCAGGAAAGACCTCGTCGACTATTCTCTCTTTCACTTCCGTGGGTCCATTCCTTTCAATTTCTGAAAAACAAATTTACACCCTAGTCCCCATGGGTCATTTTCAATTTCCCCGCTCAGTTTTCTCCCCCCCCCCCCTTTCTTCTTTTGAGCCTTAATCTTAAGTATAGCTACTGTCAGGGCCCGTTTTGCTACTCTGGATGGCTCGGATTTGAGCTGAAAGTATGCCGAACCTCTCCTGGCCTTCTGAGATAGCCTCCGATGCCTGAAACAGATTTTCCTGAGATCAGCTATTTCATGGTTCAACCAGATGCAGGCTTGTGATCTTTCATTGTTTTTTTCCCTGTTTTGCATAGAGCGTTTCCAAGCATAATGTTAACAGTCCCATTATCGTTGTCACAAGCTGCATCGCCATGGCTCCTCCAGTTCTACCCTGCTTTATTATGCCAATACTTCTTTTACTCAAGCGGATGATGCCATCAAAGAGGTTGAGATTCATCCTCTCTACATTCCAGCGAAGGAGTGGGACAGTTCCTTGTCTGGCTATCTCTTCATCAATCTGGAATTGGATGTATGAGAGACAATCTGATACCGAAAGAACTTTATTTTATGTAGCTTCAGACTTTAAAAAGTAACTATACTTTTTCTGGAGATGCGTATTTGTCGTCTGTCCGTCCTCTCGTCCATTCTATCCAGCACTCAGTCATCAGATCACCTAGAAACTTACAGTTTTCTCTAAATGGTTGGGTAGAGTTAAGAGTCTATTTATCCTTTTGAGCAAACTAATATAGTTCCACCGACCAGGAGGCGAAATATTGATCATGATAGTGGCTAAACCGTAGTTAATGAAGTGGAAAATGTCAAAGAGAGTTGAAGATGCATGCGATACCGCGTAGCCACACAAGGTTTTGCCTAGAAACGAATTATTGACACTTTGCGTCAATCTGATGGGTTTCGTAACATATTGTAAATACAGGGTGTCCCCAAAAACTAAAAAAATTTTTTTATCGCTTAAGCCATAAAAAATGAAGGCGATTTATCGCTTATAAGCCTTCAGGTTCATTGGGATAAGCTTATTCTTCTCAACTTATTCTTATTCTAATAATAAGCTTATTCTTCGCTTATAAGCGATAAATCACCCTCATGATTCGGCAGGAAACGTCAACTTTCCAGAGATATCTTACATCCCAACTTCGAACCTCTGTTTTGATGATACTTGGACTCCTCTCGTCTAGGAATCCTCTTGGATTCACTCGCAAGGAATAATTTATTTTTCTCTTGAAAACTTAGAAGAAAAAAACGAGTTGCACTAGCGCGAATCAGCGTTTAATAACTATGAAAATTCAACACACACACCTCGGAAGACTATTTATTGCTTAAAAAACTTATTTCTGTTCTAGAACCAAAAATTTCAACCATGTATCATGTTTTCTCCTCGATATTGATTCGAAATTCTATGAAAACATCAGAAATTAACAAGCGGTTGCAATCATGTTCACAATATCAATTATTGAGAATGATCACCTGTGTGTAAACAATTATTTATATAACCATGCTCATAACTCAGTTTGTTGGACACGCTTGCTGAACGGCTTGCGCGGGGCCGAAAAAATTAAATAAGGGGTCAAATCTTCATGAAATCGTGTGTAGAATCCGAATATGGAATAATAAAGGGGGGTTCCAATTTGAAAAAACAAAGTTGATGTAGGTTGCGCATAGTCGCGCAATTGCGTGCTGCGCAATTTTGTCATTTCTGAGATCTTCACAAAAAGACATGAAGTTTGAGAAAAAAAATTGTCTTCAACGGGCGTCAACGTCTCATTGGACACCCTGTATACAATAATTCTAAAAAATTCTACTATAATACTTTAAAAGACGATGATCCGATTGAGAAGTGGACACAGTTTATGCAACCATCATCTGGTCAGGTCAAACCTGTCCAAGATCTGATGAAAGCAAAACTCTTAAACATAATATCGTCTCATCATGCCTGGCCTACACCGACCTTCAACAGAACTTTTTACTGCTGATTTACGTCTTCAATGCGATTTTATGAAGTGCCCAAGACAGTAGAGACTAATAATAATTGTATTGTACTAAGACATTAAATTTCGTTTGGCTGAATGTACGTCTTAATATGCAGTACCATTAATGAAAGGGGGGGGGGGGGGGGGGTAAGAATTTTCTGTCAGGCACGGGAGGAGAAGAGATCCATTGATATTACTATCTATTAGTAAGTATAAATACCAGAGGACAGTGGTATATCTTGAAGTAGTTTCTGTCAGCACCTCAAGTCTGCCAGTCGAATTTCGTTTCTTTTTCACCGGCATTGTATCTAAAACATGATATTATTTAAATGTTACATCAGAATTATCGGAAAGCATCAAGAGGCAACAAAACACCAAAGCGATGCTGGAGTTGAATTACTAACAAATCTTCGATGCAGAGCTCGTTCATCAAACTTTACATCGTGATTACACTAAGACAATTTTTCGGGAGAAGAGAAAATACTCAGTAATGGAAAAAATAATGGCATTAACTGATATTCTCGAGGAGGCTTCTAACGCTCTTCATGTCGTTTTATCCATTATCAAGGCTGTCAATTGGGGGAAAACTCGATTTTATCGCAATCGAGATGTCACATGTAATGTGGAACCTGTTCCCGAATCGATTAAATTGAATTGCGAACCTGGAGGATTAAATTAAAATCATGTTGTCATAGGGCAACACTGGTAGGGAGGCGGGGGAAGGGTTAAAAAATCGTATTTAAAGTAGGATTGAGACAGTTAATTGCGCTTAACCGTGTGGTATATTCTACTTGTGGTCAGTTTCTCCAAAAAATTTATCACACATATCTGAATCCATTATACGTGAATAGAAACTTGAATCTGAAACAGACATTTCTTGATGAAATAGCACTCTAACTGACCTACAAAAATTACATGAATTTCCCTAATTCTTAAGATTTGCTTTCAGTTCGGCTCTAAAATAATAACCCATGCGTTGGAAGCGTTCCGGTTAATGTGGTTAAAAAAAATTCCGTCAACCATAGTGGCATTGTGATAAAAACAATAGGAATGAACAAAATCAATCCGACAAATTTTTATTCCAGTTATGCTTAGAGCTTCGGTATTGACATTATACTGCAGTATGTGAAATATTAACATTACAAGGGCTATCCCTAAATTTGAGAACGATCTGGAATAGTTTGAGCGTTGAGAGCTCTGTATTCCCCTACTGGGCGAACGTCGCCATTGAGCTTGGTACTATGTGCAGCGGGATAGACTATGGTGTCGGAAGGCTCAGTTGTGCCATCTTTAACTAGCTCTTCGAACTACTGTTTAGTTTGTTGGAAGAGAACTGAAGGTAGGCGACGGAGGAATGTGTGGCATGGAGGTCCTGTGGTTTTGACATGGTGAAATATGGGGTTAGGCTCAAGGTTGGGTGCCTGATTGTAGTCCTGAAGGAGCCTGTGGAATTGAAGAGCAGGTGGGTGAATTGTAGAGCAGCATGATTCGGAGGGAGAGACGAGTTGAACCGTGCCACCGACGAATTTCTGAGTTGAAGAATCAATCAGTCGTTTGTTCTTCAAGTCGACTAGGAGCCCATAGTTATCAAGAAAATTGGCTCCGATGATTGGTGATTTGCCATCTGCTACAGAGAGTTCCCATTCAAAAGCTGGGAGAGAAGGCAGGTGTACTGCAGCAAGGTGGGAGCCTTAGGTTCGGATAGTTCCACCATTCGCCGTGTAGTAAACATGTGGAGAAAGCTTAGTACGTCTTAGGAGAATGTTTGATAGTAGAGGGACGTCACTACCTGTGTCCACGAGAAAGGCAACTGGAGAGCAATGGCACTGGATGAAGAGGCGGTGTTTAGAGGTGTGGAGCACGGACGTTTGGGCCATGCTGACTCGTTTCCCAAAGGCTGAGAAGTTTTCCAGGCACACGGCTGGAGGCAGTTGCGTGCTACTGGACCCCATTGAGCGTGGTAGGAACAGATAGCTGGCCTAGAAGGTCCGAAAAGGGGGCTACCTCATCGAAATTGCTGTCTGGAGTGAGTAGTTGAAGCCTGTAGTCTCGAGAAATACCGAGGTTGCGAGGCAAAAGGTTGAGAAAAGTAGGTTCTCAGTGGTGAGTACTAGGACTCCTGAAGTGGGTAGTGCGTCTCCTGAGGTAGGTGGTAGGTTGTGAAGTAGAAGGGCGTGTCACTGTGGTGATATCCTGTATCAGAAAGCTGCATCATGAGAGGAAGTAGAGGCTGCATTGATAGAAGGCAGACTGACTTGAAGCGGAATTTGTTCTGGGGTGTTAGCCAATTTCGTGGTGTCCGTCTCCGAGGTGGAGACGTCAACTGGCCAGATAGAGTCAGGTAGGACCCTAAGAAAGAGTTGATGAAGAAGAGAGGGCGGAGTGCCGGTGAGTCTACGGAGGCTTGTAGCGTAGGCTGAGGGTGCACTGTCATCCAAAGGGGTAAAAGTGAGGAGCATGACGGGATCTGTGCCATCAGAAGGCTCATAGGTAGTCCGTAGTCTTGTACAGAGCGTACTGTAGGCGGAAGAGCTGGCTGGGTCGATCTTGACACCTAACTCGGCTGAATTGGAGTCGAGAGCCAGGAAAGCTCGCCTGAACTTTTCTGTCTCTGTATTGAATCCCTCTGAAGCACACGCCAGGTATAGCTGATTGAGCCAGACTGAAGTGTTGGCCAGATCAAAGGGGGGCAGCTAGACCAGCATAGGTGCAGTGGAAGCCTCCGTGTTCGTCATTTGGAAGATGGTTTTTGTGGATGTAGCAAGGTCACATATCAAGTATTACGCTTACCAGTATGACAACATGATGCAGGAGAATGAGAACAGTTGGTGAGATGCAAATGGAATGATTTATTTGGCCTCCCTGGGCATCTTTTACGCGGAGCAGCCCGGAGGGGGGTAACCCCCAGCAGGGCCAAAGTTTACAATATCAAGCTCCATGGGTCGGGTGTTTACATCACAGAATTATAAAGTCCAAATACACGGAAACGATGAATGCATTTTTACTTGGTTTTTGATTTACTTCAACTCAGCACCGACCTATCAGTATAAGCCATTATTAATTTATATTGAATTGGTCATATATTTCTGGAGTCATGCAGTTGAAATATCTACGGAAAAAACAAATCAAATGGAATTTTAATAATGTAGAGCGGTAATATTTCCCTTCCCAAAAGCAATCTCGGAGCGTCAACTGTAGTGGAATGAATATAAAATAGAACAAATGAAAAACATAGGGTATTCTCACCATTTTTCGTAACATATATATGGTATTCGTTACGTACATTCGCAATAGCCTCGCTTATCATAAGAACTCGCAGATTAAATTTCGAACTCGACGTTTCGCTTATGGTTAATTTGTTACACAAACCGTGAATTGAGTAGTCTAACGATTATCATAAATATCGAGAAGGCCATAATTTTGAGTAATGCAGCATTCAACAGTAGACGAAATGATTTAATCAATTTTTTGTATTTTTAATGACCTTGACTGCTCTAGTCTGTACTTATTGAAATTTTCAAGTCTTTGCTTTGGCACATAAACTGAAAAATCGTCACGAAAACTTTCTCACGCGATACCAATAAATGAAATAGACTCACTGTGTTGCGTAGAGAACAATCAACTGTTTTCTTAATGACATCTTTATATATAATTCCGAACGGTCTTTGAAATTGTGAAGAACTTCGCGGTCCGATTTCAGTGTTAGACGGCTCATTCGAATCAGCACGGCCCCAAGTTTGTTGCAAAAGTGTCGCCGTTCGTCTCTATAGCCGCCTTGATCGTGTTCTAGGCGGTCCTTATCAACGAGAGTTGTTTATTAGGCTGTGGCGGTAACAACAGTTGCCATCAATCCACGGTAAGTAAGAAACGTAGTGTAGTTACTAACATCTAGGAGAGTTATTTCTGAACGAAGAAATTGAAACTGAAGAACTTAGCGGACTTTATATATAATTCTGAACGGTCTTTATATATAATTCCGAATCAGCACGGCCCCAGGTGTCGGTAAGTAAGAAACGTAGTGATGGGGTCTTTTCTGATCAGCTGAGTGAGCTAAATTCTTTCCTGTTCACTGTAGGAAGTTGAAATTTGATAACTCTCTGGAGTGAAGTGATGGGGTCTTTTCTGATCAGCTGAGTGAGCTAAATTCTTTCCTGTTCACTGTAGGAAGTTGAAATTTGATAGGTAGACTCTCTGGGACATTAAGAGACGAGTGAAGTGATGGGGTCTTTTCTGATGAGCTGAGTGAGCTAAATTCTTTCCTGTTCACTGTAGGAAGTTGAAATTTGATAACTCTCTGGAACATTAAGAGACGAGTGAAGTGATGGGGTCTTTTCTGATCAGCTGAGTGAGCTAAATTCTTTTCTGTTCACTGAAGAAGTTGAAATTTGATAGGGAGACTCTCTGTTTATTAGGCTGTGGCAGTAACAACAGTTGCCACGGTAAGTAAGAAACGTAGTGTAGTTACTAACATCTAGGAGAGTTATTTCTGAACGATCTTTGAAATTGTGAAGAACTTCGCGGACCGATTTCAGTGTTAGACGGCCCCAAGTGTCGCCGTTCGTGTCTGTGCTTATCTTGATCGTGTTCTAGATTAGGGCTTTCCAAGCCCTAACAGGCCTCTAGTAAACTAAAAAAACGTCACGGAAAATTGCTCACGAAAATATTTTGATGATTTCCGCTTACAACCGAGTCGTTGCTAGGGAAATGGTACTTCGTCGTTTTTCATCTTCTCCGTATGTTATCTAGTGCGAAGTGCGTAGCCAACAAGCTGAGTTATGCATAGCAGGTGATCCAAATATCGCGAGAACGGTTTGATTTGTGAAGCGGTGGTTAAATCATTTTAATAGGTAATTTCTATGCTTTACACTCTAGGAAGCTGTGATTTCGTATGTAGCCTCTTTAGGACATTTACTTGACGATGCCCAGGGTCTGGATCAGATGAGTGGCTCTTAAATCTAATTTCTATGTTTTACACTCTAGGAAGCTGTAATTTCGTATGTAGTCTCTTTAGCACATTTACGTGACGATGCCCAGGGTCCGGATCTGCTGTGTGGCTCTTAGAGCTTGCATACGAGTCTGCAACACATACTTGTCTTCAACTAAAGACATAGAATGTCCCAATGTGTTGCAGACTCGTATGCAAGCGTTTCGTTTCATAAACTTTCAATGATGAGTCTAAATCCGACAAAATTTCTAAAATTTTGAAAGTTTTAATACAATTGAAAAAAAATTAGTACTTTCGGTAGAATCTGCCTAGTAATAAATACAATAAGAAAACACACATGAAAATGTCCCAATTTGTTGCAGACTCGTATGCAAGCATTTCTTTGCTAGTTTAAAATTAAAAATTTGGTACGAACGTTCACATCACTTTTTGCTCTTCTTCATTTTAATAAATGAACAGGGACTTACGAATAAAAGGTTATTCAAGATGAACATTTATGTTTCATCATTTTTTAATTTATTTTCGCAAACGTAAACGAATGATGAGAAAAAATGGTTTAAATCGCATCCCAACTTTTGTTTCGTGTACATGAAAACGTAGAGGTCAAAACTCGATAAACGAAAAATCAATCTGACCCCCACCATCCCAGTCGCTTTTTTCATAACCTTATACTAGTTTTTCTCTTTCTCGCTCTCTAAATGAATCACATATGTATAGAAGATCAATGGAATGATCATTGGTGATCTGCTAGATGCACAGTGAAAACTAGTGGCGGTGTTGTTGAACTTATCGTTCTTTTCCCAAGATTGGTATTGCAATGCGCTATGTAACTAAACGTATCGTTTTTACTTTTAGAGAACGCCTTAACTATTGTGAGTTTGAAGGCACACCCCATGACACCAATAATTTGAATACAGACCTCCATAAATTCAATACTCCTTCTACTATAATATACGCTTACTCACTGACTTCTGTCCTTTTTCGCTTATAAATATGTTTTTAGATGTATGAAGAACCGGATACAACCCTTTTCCTCCCTTGGACTCTTCAAAAGCTCCTCAATGGTTAGGAATGACGTGGTTTACATCAGCTCGCATTCCCCAAACGTGTCGGTATCCGAGTGTAAACCATTCTTCAATCGGGGGGATATCTCCTTGAGAAAAATGGGCCTACACGTTTAAAGGTGGCAACTTCTTTTGCGGTAGAGAGTGAAAGTAAGAGCATGTCGTTAGTCACTCGTGGGACAGATGTGGGACGAGCGGTCCATCACCTCCTTCAACTCTTCTCATCCTATCATTTTACCTACCAAGTGCAAGTACCTACATAAGAAACAGTTTTTTTTTTTTTTTTTTTTTTCAATCTTGTTAGATAATTCCGCAGAATAGTCTACGATGATCCACACACAAAATTCTATCTTAGGCTACCTAGAACTCATTCAAAACTCAATCAAATGGTTTTTGGTGGTTTTCTGTGTAACACAGTAAAACCTCACCAGAGGCCAGGTTGATCGGCGACATTAGATGATGGGAAAGCAAAGTATTGACTGACTCACTCATGTAGTTTCCATTAAAAATTATTCCCACCGTTTTGGAATCTGAAAAGCTAAAAATACAATTTGCTTTTCACCTATCCTAAAATATCACCTCTTTCAAGAACCTAACAGCTAAGTGATGAGAGTGAATACTACCTAAATGACTTTATATAGGTAGGCGGCATTATTAATTGCCCATATTCTTCAATGAAAATCACAAAAAGAAACTTTAAATTAAGCTAATTTTCCAATAAATTGAAGCTATGTGAATGGATCTAAATCTTTTGAAAACTTCTGTTTTCTTTTTCGAGATCATGTTTGAACATCTAAAATGTTGAGAAAAAAAACTCGCCTTAACTTTCCGCCTTGAGCCTTCGGCTAAAATGCTAAAACATGGAACATGCTTCCTTCCCGCTAATTCGTTAATGTAAATAAATTGTAAACTACGGCATGGGATGTTGGGAAAGTAAAAATGAACATTACTTTCCACTCTGTTGGGATGTTGTGAAAGTAAAAGTGGACATTACTTTCCACTCTGTTGGGATGTTGGGACAGTAAAAGTGGACATTACTTTCCTCCATGTTGGGATGTTGGGAAAGTAAAAGTGGACATTACTTTCCATTCTGTTGGGATGTTGGGAAAGTAAAAAAATCCCACGCTACTTTCGTTCCAAGGTTTCGTCACGTTTTCGCCCAGTTAGGTGATGGCTAAAGCATGTTCCATGCTAAAATTCATAATATGTTTACATTATGTTCCTATAGAAGTATGCCATTCCAGACGGAACGAGTTATAAGTTAAATGTTTCAAAGAAGAAAGTTCAATTTTTTCGAAAAGTGTTCTAAATTACCCAGAATATTGCGAAAAAGCTGATAGGTAAGTTTACATTCCAACTTTTGAGCATTGGAAACCATCCTAGTGCCACAAACTTTATTAGTCCGAATTTCCATAGCTGTAGGTTGTATGAAAATCGTATTAACAAATACACGCTATTCGCTTCATTTCATTATAAATCAGTTATTATTCATTAATTTCGTTTTTATTTATACATTTTCAACATTTTTGCAAATGACTGCCTAGAATTACATGGAATATGAATTTGGTGGTGACATAGCGCTCTTACAAAGGATTAATTAGTGTATACTTATCGCGTTCAGTAGTTCATTCTTCCAACTACAATCACCACAGTAACTTTTGTTAATTTTCCGTCATAACCGCTCGATTCAACAAAGCTGCCATTGGAAGTTCACTCTGAGAAATCTAGATGGAAAAGTTAGGAGCTCTTTCACGATCCGTCATCCCTTTTCCTTCGGGAAACGCTTCCCCACCTCTCATCGGGCGAGATTGAATTCCTGCGTCTTACAGTATCTAGACTCAAAGCTAGCTTTTCCGAATATCTCGTGAACTTATTGAATCAGTTAGCTTCCTAAGTGAAAAAACGTTTGCCAAGTTGGGTGTGGCACATAGCTTCCTCGTTTAACTATCATGAATGTATAGATCATTGAAAAGTTTTAAATGATCTTGAAAAATTCCATAGCGGAAAACAGTAAATCAAGTAGTAGCGTGAAATGTCATATTTGGTCAATTAAGAAACGAAAAAATGATACTCAATGTAATTTACGTTTGTGGAAGCGCAGAATGGACTGATGAGTTGAAAACAATCAAAAAGGTACGGGGCCTAAGCCAACACAATTTGGAAATAAGGTCCTTACAAGTATTTCACATTGGCGCATGCGCAGTAGCTTTACATTATACACTACAATTATGATGAAATTGATATAAGATGATCTAATTGTCATCCCCCCAACAATCATCAAAATTTGAGCGAGATCGGACGACTAGGGCGTGAGAAAATGATGCTTGGTACAATTTACGTTAGCGCATGCCCAGAGTGAGGTATTGAGTCAAGAACGATGAAATGGATAGAGGACCGTCTTCCCCCAGCCCTTGCCAAATCGGGTGAAAACTGGAAAATGAGCTTTATTACAAGGATTTGCGGACACACGACAGACAGACTGACAGACAGACTGACAGACGGACAGACACACACACACACACAGAGTTCAGTTAGTTAAGTTGTTCAGAATGATCTAAAATTCAATGATCAATGATTCTATGATTCAATGTTCGTTTTCAGCGAACATTGTTTCAGAATGTGTGTAGCCCTTGAACAAAGAGAATAGAACAGCAACCCTTTTGGTGTCATTCGATTCATTGAATGCTGCAAAGTGGGTTATTATTGCTGAATTAGATAGCCCTTTTACGCAGATCGTTGTTCTACAATTATTAAAGTGCAGGCATATCATCAAAACGGCCACCTTTAAAGTACCAGGACCCCACAATTTTACGCCTGTTAGTAAAATTAGATAGATTAGAATAGATAGTTAGAATAGATTTAGGAAAAAACGGTAGGTCTAAATCAGCCATACTCAACCTGCGGCCCACGGGCCGCAAGCGGCCCACCAAGCTTTTCTGTGTGGCCCTCATAAGCTAGGGTCACTTTTTGTCCGATAGAATGAAATTTACCTACCTATACCCGTTTCCTCCTCTATTCAGTCATTTTATAATTCTTCTGTTTTCGGTTCTGTTTCACTCCTATTTTAACTTACCGAACTGACTCAATTCATTTTTGACGAAATAAATCTATACTACTAGCTGCTCCGGCTCGCTACGCTCGCCTCCACGTCCAGCCGGGGGGCAAGCCCCCCGGACCCCCCATTAAGTTGCTCGCTTCGCTCGCAACGTGTGGCATGTAGGGAATATTGCTCGCTTCGCTCGCAAAGTCTGGCATGTAGGATATGTTGCTCGCTTCGCTCGCAAAGTCTGCCATGTAGAAAATGTTGCTCCCTTCGCTCGCAAAGTATGGCATTTAGGGGATGTTGCTCGGTTCGCTCGCAAACGGTAGATCTCTAAGGGTAGGTTTAACTTCTGTAGGGGAAGCTGCTCGCTTCGCTCGCAAACGGTAGATCTCTAAGGGTAGGCTTAACTTCTGTAGGGGATGCTGCTCGCTTCGCTCGCTTGAGGAAGTTATACTGCCCACCCAACTTGGCAGACGTTTTTTTCAGTTGGGAATTATTACAAACAAATTAAATCTTATAAAACTACGTGGAACCACGAAAAGTTTATTCGGGGATGTTGCTCGCTTCGCTCGCAAGGTATACCTGTATATGTGTAGGACAAAGTCCGTATTTATTATTTGAAATGGCTCTCGCTTCGCTCGCAAGGTAGGTACCTATGTAGGCATACCTGCTCGCCTCGCAATGTTGTGACATCGAACCCTTCACGTCAATTCTTGAGCCTTCTCTCGTCCACGGCAGAATCATTTTAATCGCTTTGCTCGCTTCTGCTCGCAATTTGACCGAGTTCTCGTCACTTTTTTCGATATCCGATTTCGGATTCAGATTCGGCGGACCCAAAGCTGTATTTCGCCCGCGAAAACCGTTCCGAAAAACGTACCTTTACGGGGTATATTTTAATGGGAAAAAACGTGGTTTTTCGTCGGACTTTTTGAGAAAACGGGTCCGTACTCTCGCATTTTTTTGACGCATTTCCCGATACTTTTTTCGTGATCCGATCGCGCCGTCGTCTTCCTCGTAGGAAAACCTACGAAACCGGTATTTTTCCGGAATTTTCAACGGCCGTTTAGAGGGGTAGGGGAAGCGGGGAAGTCCAAAAAGCGCACATTAATTCTTACTTCGACCCCCCTCCCGCCCTACGGCCCATGGTTCGGGTGGGATTAGAAAATGTGAAATTCGCTCGCTCCCCCTATCGGAAAATCTCAAGAAGATCCCCCCACTCGTACACTCCCCCCACTCAGCCGTTTGGCCGTGCATAGACACGACAAACAAACAGACAAACAAACGGAGTTTCATTCTTATAAATCTCTATCTCTATTATTAATAAGAATGAAACTCCGTCTGTCGCTCTGTCGCTCTGTCTGTCGTGTCTATGCACGGCCAAACGGCTGAGTGGGCCGGATCTACGAGTGGGGGGATCTTTTTGGGATTTTCCGATAGGGTGTATAAGCGAATTTAAAATTTTCTAATCCCACCCGAACCATGGGCCGTAGGGCGGGAGGGGGGTCGAAGTAATAATTAATGTGCGCTTTTTGGACTTCCCCGCTTCCCCTACCCCTCTAAACGGCCGTTGACAATTCCGGAAAAATACGGGTTTCGTAGGTTTTCCTACGAGGAAGACGACGGCGCGATCGGATCGCGAAAAAAGTATCGGGAAATGCGTTAAAAAAATGCGAGAGTACGGACCCGTTTTCTCGAAAAGTCCGCCGAAAAACTTGGTTTTTTCCGATTAAAATATACCCCATAAAGGTACGTTTTTCGGAACGGTTTTCGCGGGCGAAATACAGCTTTGGGTCCGCCGAATCTGAATCCGAAATCGGATATCGAAAAAAGTGACGTTAAGTTGGTCAAATCACGAGCGGAAGCGCGAGGGAACCGTTTAATATTACGTTTTTGATCGACCCGGGCCGCCCGTTTCACAACGTTGCTTACCTGAAGGGACCCTCACAGGGGGGTTCCCATTTGCACTTCTAAGCAATACCTTGCGAGCGAAGCGAGAGCCATTTCAAATAATAAATACGGACTTTGTCCTACACATATACAGGTATACCTTGCGATCGAAGCGAGCAACATCCCCGAATAAACTTTTCGTGGTTCCACGTAGTTTCTAAGATTTAATTTGTTTGTAAGAATTCCCAACTGAAAAAAACGTCTGCCAAGTTGGGTGGGCAGTACAACATTCCCAAATAAACTATTCGTGGTTCCACGTAGTTTTATAAGAATTAATTTGTTTGTAAGAATTTCCAACAGAAAAAAACGTCTGCCAAGTTGGGTGGGCAGTATAACTTCTTCAAGCGAGCGAAGCGAGCAGCATCCCCTACAGAATAAATACGGACTTGCGAGCGAAGCGAGCAACATCCCCTAATAAACTTTTCGTGGTTCCACGTAGTTTTATAAGAATTAATTTGTTTGTAAGAATTTCCAACAGAAAAAAACGTCTGCCAAGTTGGGTGGGCAGTATAACTTCTTCAAGCGAGCGAAGCGAGCAGCATCCCCTACAGAATAAATACGGACTTGCGAGCGAAGCGAGCAACATCCCCTAATAAACTTTTCGTGGTTCCACGTAGTTTTATAAGATTTAATTTGTAAGTAAGAATTCCCCAACAGAAAAAAACGTCTGCCAAGTTGGGTGGGCAGTATAACTTCTTCAAGCGAGCGTAGCGAGCAGCATCCCCTACAGAAGTTAAACCTACCCTTAGGGATCTACCGTTTGCGAGCAAAGCGAGTAAAATTCCCTAAATGCCATACTTTGCGAGCGAAGCGAGCAACATTTTCTACATGCCAGACTTTGCGAGCGAAGCGAGCAACATATCCTACATGCCAGACTTTGCGAGCGAAGCGAGCAATATTCCCTACACGCCACACGTTGCGAGCGAAGCGAGCAACTTAATGGGGGGTCCGGGGGGCTTGCCCCCCGGCTGGACGTGGAGGCGAGCGTAGCGAGCCGGAGCGGCTATAGTATAGATTAATAAGAATGAAACTCCGTTTGTCTGTTTGTTTGTCGTGTCTATGCACGGCCAAACGGCTGAGTGGGGGGAGTGTACGAGTGGGGGGATCTTCTTGGGATTTTCCGAAAGGGGGAGCGAGCGAATTTAAAATTTTCTAATCCCACCCGAACCATGGGCCGTAGGGCGGGAGGGGGGTCGAAGTTCCGGTTAATGTGCGCTTTTTCCACTTCCCCGCTTCCCCTACCCCTCTAAACGGCCGTTGACAATTCCGGAAAAATACGGGTTTCGTAGGTTTTCCTACGAGAAAGACGACGGCGCGATCGGATCGCGAAAAAAGTATCGGGAAATGCGTCAAAAAAATGCGAGAGTACGGACCCGTTTTCTCGAAAAGTCCGCCGAAAAACTTGGTTTTTTTCCGATTAAAATATACCCCATAAAGGTACGTTTTTCGGAACGGTTTTCGCGGGCGAAATACAGCTTTTGGTCCGCCGAATCTGAATCCGAAATCGGATATCGAAAAAAGTGACGAGAACTCGGTCAAATTGCGAGCAGAAGCGAGCAAAGCGATTAAAATTACATTTTTAATCGACCCCGCCGCCCATTTCACAACGGAAGGGACTCGACTTCTACGCAATACCTTGCGAGCAGGCCAACGCACGCGCGCGTATAAGGATGGAACTTTTCCCTTTCGAGCGCCAATTCAACAGAATAAATACGGGTTTGTCCTACACATATACAGCAATGCCTTGCGAGCGAAGCGAGCAACATCCCCAAATAAACTTTTTTGTGGTTCCACGTAGTTTTATAAGATTTAATTTGTTTGTAAGAATTTCCAACAGAAAAAAACGTCTGCCAAGTTGGGTGGGCAGTATAACTTCCTCCAATATAACTTCCTCCTGCAAATCGAGACCGCCGCCGTTTCACAATGTTGCTTACCAAAAGGCACTCGATGACTCATTTCAACAGAATAAATACGGGTTTTTTCCTACACATATACAGCAATACCTTGCGAGCGAAGCGAGCAACTTCCCCTAATAAACTTTTCGTGGTTCCATGTAGTTTTATAAGATTTGTTTTGTTTGTAAGAATTTCCAACAGAAAAAAACGTTTGCCAAGTTGGGTGGGCAGTATAACTTCCTCAAGCGAGCGAAGCGAGCAGCATACCCTACAGAAGTTAAACCTACCCTTAGAGATCTACCGTTTGTGAGCGAAGCGAGCAACATCCCCTACATGCCATACTTTGCGAGCGAAGCGAGCAACATTTTCTACATGCCAAACTTTGCGAGCGAAGCGAGCAACATTCCCTACATGCCAGACTTTGCGAGCGAAGCGAGCAATATTTCCTACATGCCACACGTTGCGAGCGAAGCGAGCCGGAGCGGCTAGTTATTAATAAGAATGAAACTCCGTTTGTCTGTCTGTCTATTTGTCTAATTGTCTGTCGTGTCTATGCACGGCCAAACGGCTGAGTGGGCCGGATCTACGAGTGGGGGGATCTTCTTGGGATTTTCCAAAAGTGGGAGCGAGCGAATTTAAAATTGTTTAATCCCACCCGAACCATGGGCCGTAGGGCGGGAGGGGGGTCGAAGTAAGAATTAATGTGCGCTTTTTCCACTTCCCCGCTTCCCCTACCCCTCTAAACGGCCGTTGACAATTCCGGAAAAATACGGGTTTCGTAGGTTTTTGAACGAGGAAGACGACGGCGCGATCGGATCGCGAAAAAAGTATCGGGAAATGCGTTAAAAAAATGCGAGAATACGGACCCGTTTTCTCGAAAAGTCCGCCGAAAAACTTGGTTTTTTTCCGATTAAAATATACCCCATAAAGGTACGATTTTTCGGAACGGATTTCGCGGGCGAAATACAGCTTTGGGTCCGCCGAATCTGAACCCGAAATCGGATATCGAAAAAAGTGACGTTAAGTCGGTCAAATCGCGAGCGGAAGCGAGAAGAAGCGTTTAACATCAGAAATTAATTTTGCCGTGTTCGCGAGAAGGCTCTACGAAGTCAGGGGTTCGATGAGGCGGGGCTTGCACCTGACGAAAACGGGTTGCGAGCAGGTACACGCACTTACGTCTTGAAGGGTATACAGGTATACCTTGCGAGCGAAGTGAGAGCCATGTCAACAGAATAAATTCGGATTTTTTCCTACAAATATACAGCAATACCTTGCGAGCGAAGCGAGCAACATCCCCGAATAAACTTTTTGTGGTTCCACGTAGTTTCATAAGATTTAATTTGTTTGTAAGAATTTCCAACAGAAAAAAACGTCTGCCAAGTTGGGTGGGCAGTATAACTTCCTCAAGCGAGCGAAGCGAGCAGCATCCCTTACAGAAGTTAAACCTACCCTTAGGGATCTATCGTTTGCGAGCGAAGCGAGCAACATTCCCTACATGCCACACTTTGCGAGCGAAGCGAGCAATATTCCCTACATGCCACACTTTGCGAGCGAAGCGAGCAACTTAATGGGGGGTCCGGGGGGCTTGCCCCCCGGCTGGACGTGGAGGCGAGCGTAGCGAGCCGGAGCGGCTAGTACCAAAGAAAACCAACGTTAAAAGCGGAGACACTGATCTGTCTCACATGGTTAAAAGCCTGTCACAATATCAAAAATCACATTAATTTTGTATTACTATGATTTTTGTAATTTTGATTTTGTAAATATACTTCTTTTTTCGAATGTATTTTACAGTTCTATTGTACCTTGACTAAGGTATTTGTAATACCTGCTTTGTGAACTGTGGCCCGCTTCAACTACGGAACACACAGATGTGGCCCGTGAGACAAAAAGGTTGAGTAAGGCTGGTCTAAATGGAAAGAAATCAGGCTCAGAGGTCTCTTAGCTGATCAGTGCGCCTTCGTAACTCGTAGTTGTTTTCGAGGTGTCCCGAAGGAGCTCTGAAAGTCGATTAGAAGATAAATTAGCCTTAGAGGTCCCACGTCGGATCAGAGCCTCTCCATCCTTTGTAATTTTATTGTAGATACTTCAGATTTCAGCACTATAAGGCGATTAGGAATCAAATTAGGCTCAGAAGTCCCTCAACTGATCAGTGTGCCTACGCACATTGAGACTGTTATTCCAGATATCTCAAATGAGTTAAATTTCAAATCTCAGCCCTATAGGTTGATTAAGGAAGAAATGAGCTTCATGGGCCCTTTCTTTTTTTTTGACATGGATATGTCTTTTGGCTGGGGGTCAAGGAATTTTTCGCGACACTTTTTTTTCTCCACACAAAATGCAACGCTCCGGCACTTTTTCTATTGATTTTTACGTACAACCAATGCGTTACTATCGAAATGTAACTCCCTTAGTTTTCGTAGCAGGAAAATCGTTCGCCACTTTTTGGACTGCTCTAATTTTATCATAACATCTCATGATCCCTAAGCCATTGTTGGGTCAAGGAAAGCTGATTTATTACGCTAAGTTATAAACTAATATTAATAAGTAACCATAATGAACTAATAATGCGAAAAGAAGGCACTATATAGTAGGTACTATTGAGTAGTAGGTACTTGTAAGCAGTAGTTACTAGACGGTGCATAGAGTTTTCCCTATCATTGGAACTAGCTGCTCTCGATCCATAGCGATCTCGATCCGGTTTCCATTCGAGTTGGCTCTCGTCGATTTTGTTAATACTGTCGGAACTGATTTCGTTATCCAATTGGCTATCAGCGTTAAATGCGCTCTGGCCCAGAACGCGATGCAACCCCTTTAACCCTGCATCAATGCAAGGTCCCCCTCAACCGTTAATGTTGAATTGTTTAAATTTATATATATATATATATATATATATATATATATATATATATATATATATATATATATATATATATATATTAGCATGGAACAGCGGAATATTGGGATTTTTTACTTTCCCAACATCCCAACAGAGTGGAAAGTGATGTCCATTTTCTCCACACAAAATGCAACGCTCCGGCACTTTAGATTATCATTAACTCGAAAAGTGAAGGCTAGGTAGAACTTCTATTGATTTTTCACGTACAACCAAGGCGTTACTAGGGAAGAGTAACTCCCATAGTTTTCATAGTAGGAAAATGGTTCGCCACTTCTTGGAATGCTCTCATTTTACCACAACATTTCATGACCTCTAAGCCATTGTAGTGTCAAGGAATGCTGATTTATTACTCTAAGTTGAAAACTAATATTGTTTTGTAACCATAATGGAATAATCTTGTGAAAAGGAGGCACTAAATGGTTGGTATACAATATTGAGTAGTTTGTACCAACTGGTAAGCAGTAGGTACTAGACATATCCATGACCTTTTGTTTTTCCCATCAAGGGAGAAATTAAAATGCTTGATTTAATGTCGGGGAATTTGATAGTTGTTGTACAAATTACACTTGGCGACCTGAAAAAAATTGTGCTATTACTTTTTCATAACAATGAAATTTTTAATTTGCCCGAAACAGTAGAATAAATGAATAAACAGATATTTTGTTCTTTCAGTTTCAGGCTGCGCTTCTCCAACGGTGGGACCTGCCGGAGTTCATGTGCCCCTTCTGCCCCTTCGTACAAATTCTTAGCGTCAATGTGAGCGTATTCACGCTGACTGCCATAGCAGTGGATCGACATAGAGCTGTACTAGACCCACTGAGGTAAAACAAAAAATTAAATCCCACTCTCCTTAAATTGCGTAGTTTATTTGTTATTTCATTAAATTTCCTTCAAATCAGAAGAAATGTTTATTAAGAATGTCGTGTATGTAATTCTGAGTTCGTTCGTATGTTGGAATCGGTGTCTTCACCGATGGAACCAGTTTCAAGAATTCATGAAATCCAGTCGAGGGGATTTATGGTAGTCTTTATAAAGCACACCCCTAATCAGAAAATCTCGGCTATATTCTTATAGTTTTTTACAACCACGCCGCGAGGGTTATTCAACTCAGGAAATAACTGAAGTCCAGGCTTTTGAGATAAAATCACGTAGGAAGACAGCTGCGACGAAAATAGATTGCAATATTGAGGGGTTGAAAGAGCTCCGCGTAAGCTCAGTACTTCCCCTCTTCCTCGCGAAATAGAGACGCTTACAAGAATTCTTTGCCACTTCAAAGAATACTCGTATATGGACCCGTACAATGAGAGAAAAAGTGTATCTTAACAATAAACGTACGATTGAGAAATTTGTTGTAATTCTCAGAACACATGTACTTGTCGTAATTCATACTCTCTAAACAAAGACCCTTTGCAAATCAAATAGCTAGGTACCTACCTGTATTAACACATTCTCGGAACAGTATTTCAAGCAGTGGCGTAGTTTGTGGAGGGGCGAGGTAGGAAGAGAATGCAGAAGCTCGACTTGAAACGGATGTTGTATGGATGAAATTATTAATTAGCAGCTGCTAACTTCAGTCCCTATCACCTTCGATTAGTAGGATGCAGTGTATGCAGTTCTGCAGCCTCCTTTCCCCTCATGAACTTCCCCTGCAGCTCACCTAAGCACGTTCGGAAGTTGAATTCATTGAAGTTTGTTGATATGTCATATATACTATATATAATACCAGTTGTGGTTGAATTCCCGGTTAAAATAAAGGTAAAATAAAACAAATAGGTAGGTGGAAGCATACATGGGCAGTGGTGATTGAAATAGTCGAACGTAGCAATGTTTCTGTTTGAACATCGCATGTCTCTTATTTAGTTAGTCGGTTTACAGTTTGTTGTCACTCGTTCTCATGGTCGTTTCCATCGTTTCATATCCCGTATTTTATTTCACGTAGGTATATCATAAAATTGTCTGAAAAGGAAGAATAAATTCAGGTCTAACAGGATCAGTGTTTTTCGCGCTGTAGTAATGATTTAGGATAAAAGTGTAAGAGAGAAATATCGGCAAATATTATTTTGCGGACATTAAGTCTCGTATTAATAGAATATCTTAAGCCTGATGCTCCCCAGTTCATCGGTTTTCGTATTCATCATAATTTTTAAAAGTGCTAATTAGTAGTTAATTCTACGAATATTTTTTTTAAACAGCAATTCGCTCTAATAATAGGTAGGAATATGAGTATGAAAACACATGTAACGTAAAATCATGAAAAACAAATAAATAACGTGGAAAATCATTTCCCAAAGGGTAACATTTCTGTATTATACAACCCTTTTACGCAAATATCTGGGCTATAATTAACTCTGATTATTGTATATTCAGTTCAGTATTATCAGTTATCCTCAGCCATATCTGATAAAATTTGAAACGTTGGCAACATTTGACCTGACGAAGCGCTTTATGGGGTTTTGGAGCCACTACGTTTAAGTGTTGGGGCGGGTGGTAAGGGATGGGGCAAATATGAAATTCTTTTCTTATTGAATAACCTCAAGAAACTGACCCCACGCACCTCGCACCCTCCAGCCTATGGTTCGGGTGGGGGTACAAAATTTTAAAATTGCTTAAGCGCTCTTTTGGACAAACCTAATAAGATCTTATTACTTGCAGACGAACTGTTTGGCCGTGCATAGCATAGACAAACAGACGGAGTTTCATTATTAGAATATTACTAGTGTAGTTTTCTCGCCCACTCGGGGTTGGATGTATAGAACACGGGGGAGTTTTATATGACAGGAGTTTCAAATTCCATTATGGAGGAAATGAATGGAGGGGGGTAATCGAAATAAATCCTAATGTTTCCACTATTCTCAACGGATTTCCGATACTTTTTGTTGAATCCAGAGTTTTGTCCAGTTATTCAACAAACCTTGGTAGGTTTAAATTTAATAACGGTAGAGGTAAATGGAGAGGGTAATTCCGATAAATTGTGATATTCATTTTTCTCGTCTCTTCTATTCTCCCATTCTTTTGTTTTTGATCTTTCGGTTTAGATGTGCTAAAATTCGGGAATTTTTTTTTATGCCGGATTTTTGGGAAGAGGAGTGATAGTGGGGGAAATGAAATCCGCTATTTACGTAGTTCCTCGCAGCAATTATAATGTTACAATGGAGGAAAACGTGGTAATGGAGGAAAAAAACTTTTAAAAATGTCATATCTTGACAATGGATTGAGCTAGTACGGTTCGGTTGACAGCATTCTGCTCCAGTTTTTCTTGCTTATCTCGCTCTTCAAGCTGATTTTTTCTTTCACACTAAGTCATGGACACCATCTATTAAATGTATTTTTAGATGCGAGAGACGGGGGAAATGAATATCACAATTTATCGGAATTACCCTCTCCATTTACCTCTACCGTTAATAAATTTAAACCTACCAAGGTTTGTTGAATTACTGGACAGAACTTTGGATTCAACGAAAAGTCTCGGAAATCCGTTGAGAATAGTGGAAACATCAGGATTTATTTCGATTACCCCCCTCCCCCCCCCATTCATTTCCTCCATAATGGAACGAGAGACAAGAAAAACTTCTTAGGACGGAATCTAATAGGTTTGATGCTCAACTAGACTAAAATTAGAATCGACAAAAATGAGTCGTGAAAATAGGTCAATAATTGTACTCTGGGCAGGGTCGACAAAATTTGTTGAAGAAAAGAACGTTTTTTAGCCCTACCTCTTCCATTTCCTCCCGTTCATGATGAAATTCAAAATTCATCATTCATCAGTTTTTTTTTTTTTTTTTTTTTTCACAACTAGCCTGAAATCGGGACCGAACGAAAAAAGAATCTTTAAAATCAGTTGGGAATAAATTGTGGCCTGGGCAGTGTCGACAAAATTATCATTTATATGCCTTTTCGAGGAGTCCATCGTCACGCGAGTTGAGTACAGGGGAAGAGCGCTTTTGATGTAAGGACATAATCATCAGGCCGTCATCGCAGTACTGTTTTGACTAATTTTTCCACAGATTCGGTCTTAGAATGGTCTGAAACGGATGACTATTCATCGGTTATTTTCTCTTTCTCATGCTTGGGTGGTCCCACATCCCCCTGGATTAATTTCAATAGATCACCCTTCAAATATTGACTTTATGAGCTTAGCTTCAGAGTGAAGCCCTTAAAAAAAACCTATTCTGCGCACAGCTGGAAATAATCCATTTTTGATTAGGATGCCCAACATTGGACGACTCTGTATTTGAATTTCTAGTTTCAACATCTATTCACGTACTTGATACAAGCACACAGGAACTACATAATATACAACATTAAACATCAGCCGCCCATCATTTATAGACACCTGAACAAATCCTTTATTTCAACCTCGCGTGCACATGGGCATTATACAGAATCGACATCGTAGCAATAATGGCTCGAACCTTCCAAGGAGAGTGAGGAGGTTATGTAAAAAGTTCTCGAGCCCTCCATTGTGTTCACCCCTTCATACTTATTATAGAACCTCATATACCAACCGGCCGGAGGGTTTTAGAGAGAAAAGAGAGTTGAGCGAGATTAAACCAGAGAAGATGTGAGTTGAGTTTGTTGAAGCAATGTATAGCGTTCTAAAACATGGTGCATCCCTAGTGGCCGATGAAGTCTGGTAGGAGATTCCAGACTAGTGCTGTGGTACATTAGATGAAAATGTACAGTAGGGAATATATGTATTGATATTTTTTCATATTCTCTTCTGTAACCCCCCCCCCCCCCCCCAGCTTTAATTAGTTAGATTAATGAAACGGTATGCTCTTGAGTTATCGAAACTTAAGAGCGAGCTCTTTTGATGGATCTCTTCAATAGGAAAAGATCTACTTGTATACGATCCGTTTACGTCCATTATGAAATGGGTTATAGCCACCTCAATGAAAAGATAATCTTAGAAAAAAAAAAAAAAGAAACTCGGCCCTTCGGGCCTCGCAAGGGGCTCCGCCCCTTGACCCCGCCAGGGCCCCCCTGGACCCCCCCGGATGTTATTACTTTGAGCCTGACTGCTAAAGTGTAAAAAACATGGAATCATGTCTTAGCTCCTCGCTCTCACTTTATTATTTTTATTTTTATTTATTTATTTTTTTTTTTTTTAAATATTCTTTATTGCACCAAGTATTACCTACTTATTAACAATATTATTTTGAAAATATGGACTTTAATTCAAAACTAAGATACATCACTGAGTTTTGTTGATTATGGTGGATGTTTCACTTCACTGCTTCACAAGTAAGCAAGGTCGAGTGGTTTGGTACGCTTCAATCTTCTGATGATATCACTTGTATCAAGGAGTTGGACAGCTTCCTCGTTGATGTGACATCTTAACCGCTGTAGGTGTCTCACAGCTTGTCGCTTTATATCATCGTTTATTGTTTCAATCCGAAGCTCATGATGGAGACGTTCGTTTCGAAAGTACCATGGTGCATTGACCACCGTTCTTAGCACATTGTTCTGGAATTTTTGGATGATGTCTCGATTTGACTGAGCCGTACAGCCCCAAAGCTGAGCTCCATAAGTCCAGACTGGTTTAAGGACTTGGTTATACAATGTTAGCTTGTTCTGGATTGACAACTTCGACCGTCTCCCCATTAGCCAATGCATTTTTCTGACTTTTAGAAGGAGTTCTTCCTTCTTTTTCTTGACATGGGCTTTCCATCTAAGTTTGGCGTCCAGTGTCATGCCTAGGTATTTGGCTTCATTAGCATTCGGAATAACTTTTCCCATGAAATGTACCGGAATATACTCGATTCTCTTGTTGGTGAAATCGACATGTACCGACTTAGTTTCATTTATCTTGATTCTCCATTTTGCTGTCCACTTTTGTATGCTGGATATTGATTGATTTAACTTGTTGGTGGATTCAGTGTTACATTCTCCGACTGCCAAAATCGCTGTATCATCTGCGAAGGTGGCTGTGGTGTTCATTCCAATTTCTGGGAGATCACTGGTATAAAGGACATACAAGAGCGGTCCAAGAACACTCCCTTGTGGGACACCTGCCTTGATTAGCTTTGGCTCTGAGTAGGCGTCTTCTTGCTTTATTCTGAAATAGCGATTGGTGAGATAAGACTGAAGCAGCTCAGCATACTTTATTGGTAGATTTTTGCGCAGCTTGTAGTTGAGTCCCTCATGCCAAACTTTGTCAAACGCCTGAGCGACTCTAGGAAGACGGCTGAGCAGACTTTCTTTTCCTCAAGGGCTTGTTCAATTATATGTGTTATTCTATGGACTGATCGATAGTGGAATGTTTCTGTCGAAAGCCAAACTGGTGCCTTGGGAACAGCTTACGTTCTTCGATTTTACTAGTCGCTTGTGGATTAGTTTTTCAAATAATTTTGATAATACTGGTAGAAGTATTGGTCTGTACGAAATCCAGGTTTAGGAATCATTATGACCTCGGCAATCTTCCACAACTGAGGAATGCAACGGTGTTTTATAATTGCATTAATAATCATGGTTATTTTTGCAATGGCTTTACGCGGGAGATGCTTAAGGATCTGACCAGTGATAAGGTCGTAGCCAGGAGCCTTTTTTGGACTGATTTCCTTATCGATTATGAGCTTAATCTCTTTGATAGTAACGGGTGGAATGTCGACATCTTGATCAATACCATTTGCGACCTCTAGAGTCAGTTCATCTGTCATAGCAATGTTTGGGGTGAATATGTTTGCTAGGTAATCAGCAAAAATCGCTGCTTTGTCTTGATTACTCTTAGCCCAACTCCCATCGGAATTTTTTATGGGTGAAGCTTGTATTATTGGTCTTTTAAGATATTTGGTAGCCTTCCAGAGTGAGTAATCAGTATCACGATGACTTGTGAGTCCCATGATATAGTGCTCTTGGGTTTCTTCATTGATCTCCTGTGTCAAAGACCTCAGTTCACTTTCTGCCTTGTACCATTCTGATTTATGGCTGGGTACTCTAGTTACTTGCCATCGTTTTCTGGCCTTGCGTTTTTCTTTTATTGCAGTGACTATTTCCCGAGGGTAATTGATCCCTCGGAGTCGCCTTGTAAGTGTTGGTGTATTTTCCCAAGCAACAGTTTGTATACTGCAAACAAGATGCTCGAGCTCGTGTTCAATTTCTTCTGGTGATTGTAAGGACTTACTCAAGTCGATATGTCTGCATATTTCTTGCTTGAAGAGCTCCCAGTTGGTCTTCTGATTGACTAGGGCAGGGTTGGATGGCTTCTGAATGATTCGATCACTGAGTGTCAGTATGATGGGTGAATGATCTGAACTGAGATCAAAGTTTTCTTCGACTAGCAGGTAGTTCGCTGAAATGTTTTTCGTAATGAAAAAGTCAATCAGATCGGGTGTCTTGTCGGGGTCTTGTGGCCAGTATGTTGGTTTCCCGGTTGAAAATGCTTCGCAGTTTTTATCATTGATTGCTTGAATCAATCTACGACCTTTTCTAGTAGTTAGTCTTGAACCCCAAAGTGTATTTTTAGCATTGAAATCCCCTCCTAGGATGAAACGATTCCCAAGTTGGGAGAGTATACCCATGTATTCATCGTATGTCGTTTGGTGCCTCGGCGGACAATATATGCTTGCAACATTAATCATGAATGAAGTGGTCCTGATTGCAATGGCACATATCTGGAACGCTTCAGTTTCTATTTTGACTTGCTCATGGTGATAAAGGCTTTCTTTAATCAATACTGCACTGCCGCCGCGCGCTTGATTGCTTGGATGAGTGGCGTGGTAGCACTTGTAGCCTTTGAGTCGGAGGTACGATTCGTTGGTAAAATGTGTCTCAGAAATGAGACAAATGTCAATCCGGTTGAAGTCTAGAGCCAACTGAAGCTCAGTTTTTCGTGACATGAGCCCATTGGCATTCCAGCAGAGTATTTTGACACTGTTCATGTTGATCTTTCCGGACGAGTGCTTTCGATTCTACGAACACGCTCATCCAGGTTGCTGATACTCTGGCTGAGTTTTGTGACTATTTCGAAAATCTGATTTATTTTTGAGTGGGTGTCTTTGTTGACGGGATCGACCGATTGCCCGGTTGGCAGTTGTTGTAGCTTTTTCTGATTTTGCAGAACTTTCGAGTATGACAGGAGATTAGAGACCTGACTGGCGGCCACCTGGGCTGTTTTTTTATTACAGAGTAACGGCTTTTTTGGTATGAATGTTTCTTTATTGGGTTTTACTTGCTCTAACTTTTCCATCTGTTGTTGATGAGGAATTTTCTTGTTTCTATTAATAGCTTCAATAGCTACTGGGCAACCGCGATAATTTGCAGTGTGGTCTCCAGAGCAGTTGGCGCATTTTGCAGGTGTATCTCTGGCCTTGGTGCATTCTTCAGTGAAGTGGCCCTTAGCACACTTAACACATCTAGGTGGCTTGGAGCAGTAGTTTTTGGTGTGGTTAAATTCTTGACATCTTTTACATTGGGATGGATGTTTCGAAGATTTGATCGGATGCACTGTCACACGCCCTTTGAGAACCTGCTTAATTTCATAGATTTTCTCGGGATCTAAATCTTTACGAAAATCGACAATGCACATATCTAATGGATTTTTAGATTTCCATTCGAGTTTTCTGTCTACTTGAAGTACACTGTGGGAACCAAATTGGTTTCTCAGATCATCAAGGACCTCCTCATTTGTCCATGATTTGTGGATTCCTTTAATCATGACTTTGATGGGCCTGTCCTGTTTATTTTGGTATGTATAGTACGGAATTTTTTTGTCCGCAAAACACTTAGTGATAGCACGAAAGCCATCTGAATCCATCGTGTTAATTTTGACCACATCATTTGACATAGTTATAGAAATGATCACGACGATTGAGCTCATTTGTGAGATGATCTCAATCTGATCTCCTGACAAATTCTTGTTGTTGTTTTGCTTGGGCTAGCGCTCGCGATATCACTTCGAGGACATAGAAACTTTATTATAGAAATGATCACGACGATTGAGCTCTTTGTGAGATGATGATCTCCTAATAGAAACTTCCGAGTAAACATTCACTTTATTATAGAAAGAGGCTAAAGAGGCTACATACGAAATTACAGCTTCCTATAGTGTAAAGTATAGAAATTACCTATTAAAATGATTTAACCACCGCTTCACAAATCAAACCGGTCTCGCAATATTCGGATCACCTGCTATGAATCACATAATCGAAACACCAGCTCAATGAAACGGTTGCAATCATGTTCCCAATATCAATTATTGAGAATGATCACCTGTGTGTAAACAATTATTCATATAACCATGCTCATAACTCAGCTTGGTGGCCACGCACTTCGCAGTAGTTAATATAGTATGGTTGGATAAATCGAGAGCTTTCGAACGAATGGTCAACGAATTTTGTGGGATGAAAAACGACGAAGTATCATATCCCTAGCAACGACTCGGTTGTAAGCGGAAATCATCACAATTATTGGCGCTACTTTCATCTCACTTTATAGTCTCACTTTTCGGCGGGGGATCCATCGCTAAAACATGATTCCATGTTAAAAGAGTTGGAATATCCAAGTTGAGTATGAGAAGTATATTTCCCAATATAATTTTCTGATAGACCAATTCATCTATCTACTTTTCAGATCATCATTTATTGGATTTCTCAATCAGTCATGTTAACACATTCTGAGATGGCTGTGACAGCCAATGGTCTCACGATAGTACAAAAAACACAGCAGTTTTTGATATTCAGAGCCAAAGTAGGTTAACTGAAATGACAAATTTAGTAATTATGTCAATTACAAAATTCATTAATTAAAATAATTCACCAAAATGGGTGAAGTATTCATGTACAATATGCTTTTTCAGTGCTCTTTACATCCTTCAATGGTGTGTTAAGTGTCTAGTGGAAATGATAGTTCAGAGCCAATAAGAAAATTGAATCGAGGAGATTTTCATGACACTCCCGTTCGATTGGTATGAAGTCCGGTGAAGGATGAGATTACTGACGGAGAGGTTATTTTTAGCTCAAGAGAGGGACAAGTGCTAATTATTTTCTCGTCTTTTTGAGCACCAGCCCTGATGGTTTGGGCTTTTCCACCAGCCTTCTCTCGGGTTCACTCTTCTGACCGCCCTTGCAAGTAATTATCCAATTATTTTTCCACCGAGTTGTTCGCAACCTGAAATCTCCAACGCGGCTCTTTTGGCGTGAAGTTTTGTAGTTATTTTAATATAAATACAAGCTCATGTGGAAATTTCCTTTTTTTATGTAATAGACAAGAACCTTAGCAACCTGAAATGATTTATGTGATGGGCAGCTTTCGTCAATTTAAATTTATCATTTTTAATCTAAAAATTGGATTTAGCGCCCTTGAACCCCTCTTGAATATTTAGCTCGAAACTCCAAACGGTTCGGACCAAAACACCGAGAGAGAAGAAACAATTTACGTCATAGGTGGACGGCACTGAGAGGCTCCTTCCCTCAGAGGACCGTGGGGGTTAGGTGTTCCCCTCTGGCGTCATTCAGCCAGTTTCGGTCCTTTCCAATCATCCAAAACCCTTCCTGTAACACCTTTTGAAAGTTTACTTTGACAATTTAAGCTGATGACTTAAAATAAAATAGGTAATCTATTAGTGTCTACTGAGATAGCGCTACTTACAATCAAGCACACCGAGGGTCATTGACCCTTTTCTAATGATAAGATTCGAATAACAAGATTCTTGGAGAACCCAAAAAATCCTCTCATAGTTAATTTGGCCTGGAGCTGCTTGTTACATAAATATGAAAATCAATAGAAATAGAAAAAAACCTATGCATTCTCGTTTCTGTCAAACGAAGATT
Organism: Adelphocoris suturalis; assembly: GCA_030762985.1. Taxonomy (NCBI): domain Eukaryota; kingdom Metazoa; phylum Arthropoda; class Insecta; order Hemiptera; family Miridae; genus Adelphocoris; species Adelphocoris suturalis. The sequence continues at coordinate 46,214,551 of CM061048.1, forward strand.
TTGTTTATAGTCCGGTCAAATTAGTTTAGGAATGTAGCCAGGTGAGTAAGGAGGGAGAAATTGGAAGCTTGAGATGTATACATTTTTCACATCAATCAAGAGCTTTCCAACGAGTGGCGAATGATTTCTGTGAGATGAAAATTGCAGAAGTTACATTTCCCTACCAACGGGTTGGTTGTACGTGAAAATCAACCGAAATAGAAACGTTGCATTTTTTTGTTTTATATTTTCTCAGATAGACCCCACGCCTAAGACATATCCAGAATCTTTTTGACTCGCAGAATATTAGAACTATTTGTTTGCCACAAAATTGGTAGTTAACAATTCCTTTTTCTCTCAATGTGGTCAAAGTTCAAAACAACTTAACATATTAAGATACAATAATCTACGAAAACGTGCTCATATAATCATACAGCATGACGAACTTTTTACGCTGGTATTACTCAAATCACGCTGAGCAGATTTTCTTACAACAAAAGAATGAGCTATAAGTATTTTGGGTCTGCTCAACTATAATCAAAGTTTTCGAAGATCCTTCAGTCTTACTAAAGCATTAACTGCCCTTTTCTCTTGATACTTGTCTGACATGTACGTAAAAGTATCTAGCTTCCACTGCGAATGAGTCCGATATTCATTAATACGAAAAAACAAGGAAAATCAGGGACTTGCGATCCGCTGTGATTAGACTCACCACCTCGTTTGCCACCACAACGTTTATACTGTTAACCATGCGGATTGTCACCGGGAGTTTTGTTTCTCTGGAAACAAGCGTCCTCTACCCTCTCCTACATTATTCCACCAATTACAACCGTTCAATGCAAAAGCCATTGCGAACTCAGTTTTCAACACTATTATTTCATGTATATGTATAGTTTTGATGAAGGGATGAAAACACTCCCGTGTAATAGTATTTTGAGGTGTTACAGATGGTCGGAAAATATATGAAACAGATAAATATAACTTACGAAATTGAGAATATTTCGCCGTATCGGCGAAGTTATATTTATCTGTTTCCTATATTTTCCGACCATCTGTAACACCTCTAAATATATATATATATATATATATATATATATATATATATATATATATATATATATACTATACTATACATACCTATACTATAAATACAAACTTATACCACTCAAGAAGGGTGGGTAAAATTAAAATCAAATTCAACGTAGCAAAAACCTTCCCTATCTACATGATCACACCTCGGTAGGTAGTTCGAGCAAACCAAACTTGTATGAAAATGGGCTAAACGCCAAAAAAAGAAACGGCATCTCAACTTCTCCATGGTTGTAAAGTAGAAAATTGTTCGCAATACCCTTCCGCCACCACTCTTAACTCATGTTCAGCCATTCGCTTCTCGCTCTAAACGCCAAATTCTTGATAGGTAAGTCCGATTTGTCCAATTACTGAAATTTTCCAACTTCGCATGCAACTTAGAGACCATTTTACTGACACTACATCATATCAACTGTTCAACGCTAATGCCACTGCGATCTCCAGACCATATCTTGCTGCAAGCCCTTATATTCTTCTTGAAGTCAAGACGCCTACCTATTCTTCACGACATTAACGGCGGCTATATTTGTCAGATACATGTGAGCTGGCAGCTTAACAGTACTGGTATCCAAATCTGACAACTTCATCTTCGTGACTCCGGCTTCGTGACAAACCCCTGATTGTACAAACTCATTCTATGAATCAATATGAAATTTAGGTTGCTCGTCTGAAAACGATAATTTCCTTTAGGTGTTATCCATCAACCTTCTTTCGAACGCAGATGGCCGTAAATTTTTTCCAAATGTGCAAAAATCATCCTAAGTGGTGGGGAGGCACGTGGGACGTGGATTTATTCTATATATTCATCAATGCACGGAGTTTTTTTTTTTTTTTTTTTTTTTTGCTTTTTTTTTCTTCAAGTTACGGGTGCTTAGTATCTAAGTTTAAAGGCACCAGTTTCACCGCAGATACCCATGTTCAGGTATTCAGTTTGAGAAACATTTACGTTATAATTCCAATTATTTGTTACACATATATTCTTATCATTGCCCAATTCAAGTGAAAATGCATTTGTTTTTGATTTGCTACCAAGATAACTAAATATTCAAGCTCGCTTTCGCCAGGTAAACAAGTTTTTCCGCCTTCAAAATCAAAGTCCTTACATGTGATCTAACTTTTTTTGTTCCTACCTGAACAATTTCCGTTCTCTCTGTCTCTTAGTTTGTTTGATGGACGTTCAGTGTAAATTCCTGTTCACCACGATCACAACAAATGTGTCTTCTATTAATTAACTTTTTTTTTCTCTTCACAGTAAAATTCCTCTTGTTTTGTGTGTGGTTGCTATTATTGCGTTTATATTCAATTTAATTTGTGTCTTCACCATAACATATTTGATTGGATGATCATTATCCATTTTCAACGTTAATTTTACAACGACTTTGTTGTAGGTACCTTTTACACTACACTTGATTACAATACACTTCCAAGATGCATACTTTTTATAATTACAGAAACCTATTGTTTAGTACAACGCTAATAAAATAATTTATTCAAAACAGTCAATTCAATCATAAAATTGCTAAGTCCTTTTCGCACTTTTGTCCTATTGTGATTTGTGTTGACTGAATATATTTTGAGAGGGGGAAAATGCTTATATTAGAGTTTTTATTAAAACATGATTAACTTTGAAAAATCTTTTTGGAACCACGAAACTAAACTCCAGGTCCAACAATGCCATTGTTTAGAAAAAACCAGGTGCGCTAAAGACCACACGGGAGAAGTGTAAACTTCTATGACGATTTGGACATTACTTTCCACTCTGTTGGGAAAGTAAAAGTGGACAGGTTCCGCCCCTGGATCCTCGGTAACTTTCCGCCTTGAGCCTTCGGCTAAAATGCTAAAACATGGAACATGCTTTCTTCCCGCTAATTCGTAAATGTAAATAAATTTAAAACTACATAAATGTTTTAAAAATCGAAATTAGAACAGAGTACCTAAGAAGGTAATTTTCTGTTATGGTGCGCGTCTACAATCACTATAAGCAAGATTAACTTCTCAACCAAGTGACAACAAAACAAGCGGCATTGTTTACTATATCCATTTAGTATTTATTTATAACATAAATAAATATAAAACTCCGACATGAATAGAAGAACAAGTACGAAAGAAATGTGTGATAAATCGAGAGCTTTCCAACGAGTGGAGAACGATGTTTGTCCGGTGAAAAATAAAGAAGTTTCATTTCCCCAGCAACGGCTTGGTTGTCAAAACAGCGTGACGGAAAAAATACGTGACGGTAAAATCGTATTCACACCCCGCTAAATTTTTCGACGCGGTGTGCCTATAGAAGTTTACACTTCAAAAACCCAATAAATTGGTCCAAAAGTGAAGTGAGAAAACCGAAAGACGATCCCGGAAGAGTGAGCTTCTTCAATTCCTTGAACCTGCCGCACCTTAGACATTAGAGTCATAGCCAAAAACTGAAAAAGAGGTGTCTATAAAGACTAATTAAATCCATATCACTGATTTCTGGAACGTGGCAGAGTTAGAAAATGACGTAGTGAGAAGTTTCGTTTAAAAATTTTGATCAAAAACAGTTCATTTTCGTTCTGTTTGCACTACATACACACTAAATAATATTCATAAATATATATATACTATATACGACGTATTTTGTGGATACATATCGGGATTTATCAAATAATTTCATGCGTGACCGTTCTGGCTGATATTCAATGGTGGCGAGCTTTGATGCTTGTAAGGTCCATAGAGAGAATTGAATAAATCCCAGAAGTGCTGTAGAATTACTGATATTAAGGGAGATTTTTTCATAAGAGTTCGTGAACCCAGCATCGATCTCGCTAAATTTCAACCTTTCAGGCTGACCCTATATCGACTATAATTCAATCGGCTCCCGATTTTCCGAACGCCTCCACTTTTACCCACACCAAATCTCCCATTCTCAGAATCATTTTGGATGTTTATATCGTTCAGAATGCTCAATTACTCCGTATATTAGGGTTATTTTGAGATAACTCAATAAACAAATCAGTTATGAATCCATATCGTGCAGGTTCAACTTCTCTTGTAAATCGTCATGAAAACTGTTCGGCCAGAAACCTTCTTCCTTTATATACCTCGGTCTTCTACATTTTGACTGGTAGGTATGTTTCATTTGTTTCTATCAAATCTCACAGAAAGCTATGTGAGGTCAGACCAGTCGTACGTATCTGGTTTTAATCGACAGTGCCACCTCGTTTACCGTGACCAGAATGAAGTCAATGCCTGAAGTAATGTGTTAAACAGTTCCAGGCTGAGTTCCAACGTGGGAAAAGGAAGGTGAGGTTTTAGTGGGTTTGAATCTCACATAACCCGGAGTGCGGTCCCTCGCGGGTATCTTACGAGTTCCGATAACCACCTTAGGATTTCAATGATTTCCTCACCTGCCTACGTAAAAATAAAAATAAACCGTGACCAGAATGGTATCGAAACAAAGTTATATTCTTTGATATGGATACGTGTTTTAGCTTGGTTTTTGAAAAAATTGTGAGACCTTTTTTTCAGCCCGAAAAAGTGTAACGGAAGTTTTATAATGGTTTTTAATTACAACCAATCCGTAACCGGGCTGTGTAGACTGTCAAGCAGAACTTTGTCTCCAAAAGCGAATTTCTACCATATTAATCGTAAGGCAGTGTCCTACGTGGCTCCGTCTTGAGCGTCAAGCCGTGCGTTAAAAACGAGCGTTGGCGCGTTGACGCGCGGGAGAAAAAAATGGTGTCCTACGTGGAAACGCAAAAACGCTTCGTAGTTTAGCTAGTTAACCTGTTCTGTTCTCATCACCTGTGTTTTCAACTTCATTTTTTCAATTTGATTTTGCATTCATGCCGTCGATCAACAAGTTTTAGCTGCTGAACAGCTCAACGGCTCTTTTGTATTATTTAGCTGTAAATAATAAAAAAAGAAGACCGGCCGAGGAAATACTTGAAAGTCGAAGAGAGTTCGGTGAATTTCATCACTTACACTCCATTAATCATAGAAGAGTTTCTGAAGATTTTGTGTGATAATCTTCCATAATGAGGTTTTATCATACATAGAAAAAGGGCCATTCAATTGTCACTAATTTCAGTGATTAATTTAGATCAGTGATAATTAAAAGGTCTTTTTTGTATGCTAAAACCTTCTTATACTCCAAATTGAGGAAAAGTTAATAACACTTTAAATCATATGCAAGAATGACAGTAAAAACCTTCGATTACATCGTAAACAAAATCAAGCAAGAATTGTAGCATTTATATTCAATAGAATTTTAATTCATTGCAATGGTTTTAAAAAAAGATAACACCAAATATTTGGGAGAATCCAAAAGTTTATTTGTATGGCAGAATAATAGGAACTACACGAAAGATTTCCAGAAAAATTGCTCAAATTTCAAACCAATCAAACACGAAATATACTCTGAACAATTAATAAAATTCACTCACATGAGCATGACTCCAACCTTCGTATTTTGTTTTTGTCATTGACTTGAAACACTAGACAATATATTGTAATTTTTTTCGAAACTGGGCATCTCTCGATCTATATCAGCTAACTCCATTATAAAAAGTTGAAATTTGGATAACTGAGTTGCTCCTAAAACTAATTTTTATGCTATTTATCGTACGAAGCTGCAATTTGGTAAGTAGCCTCCTTAGAAGTTACACTTAACGCATAAAGAGGTAGTGATCAGCTTAGTGCTCTTAAAGTTAATTTCTATGCTATTCATCGTAAGAAGCTGTAATTCGGTATGTATCCTCCTTACAGTAGTAGTTACAGTTGGCGCATAATGAGGTCTTGATCAGCTAGTAGCACCTAAAGCTAATTTCATGATCTTTATCGTTCGAAGCTGCAATTTGGTATGTACCCTCCTTAGGACGTAATCTTGAAGGTGCACAGGGTGCAGTTCAACTGAGTTGCTCCTAAAGTCCACAATAAAATGAACAATGATTCAGCCATTTCTGCAACAAGAAATAATATAGTTCTTGATGCGGTGTTCACACGATACATAGACCATCTGGAAACGAGAAATCGTACATCATATATCAGTTACCATAAGCCGTTATTAAGCATTACCAGTTCAAATTCAATTTTTGTTCAGTTATAGTAAATTAAGTATTTGTATGTAATTTTGTATTTTTCTCTGCATGTCTACATCTCCATGCGTTCAGTTTTACTATCTACGTTCATTTACCTCATCCATGATCTATCATTTTTCTCATCAAGGGAGAAATTGCAGCTTCGTACAATAAATAGCTTAGAAATTTATCTTTTATTTTATTTTTTATTTATTTATTATTTTTTGTCCCTACTTTGAATCAAATACCACGACTTATCTCGGTTTAAAATCGGTAATTTTAGTTGAGCATTTACTATTATTGACTGATCCTGTACTTCAATGTACTCCGTTGATAAGCTACAAAATACTTTCGCTGCCTAAATAAAAATTGTCATGCGTCTTTCTCACCTGGTTTCTACATCTCTTTGTTTGAGACTAAATCCTCTCCAGACCATTTTATTGATTTTGATAATCAAATCAAAAGATGAAAATTTCGAACCCACTGGGTTGATCGAATACTGTTAGCGAACATTTTAGCACTCCAAGATATTCAAACAATCTACGTTTTTCCAATTACCATTTTAGTTCGCACTTGCAATTACCGTAATTCGTCGTTCATTAGATGCTACTGCCTTCAACAACATGCTTCACTGTTCCCTCTGAGCGAGAAGAGTCTTCCAGCTTCATCCAATCAATTATTTCTCGATAGAGGACTATCATCAATGAACTGCTTCTCCTCTCTTTGTAAGCCCCTTACTACATGTAGCATGCTGACATTGATTGGTTGAGTGGGGCATTGAATCCATTTGAAGATTGTGGCGCCTACAATGTAATGTTCATTACATTGGTCTCATTAAAGGTTGGGTCATTGAGAGCCAACGAGGTGTAAGCACGCTAGGACGGAACAGAGTGGTGGAAGGAGAGACTCCTCATGGGCTTAGTTCCTTCATTAATGAAAGTTAGCGGGTTCCTGCTTCCACCACTTCGATCGCTCGGTATTTCCTATCGGCACTCTTATAGCAAAAGTACCATTACGACAGGAGCATCTATGTAAAAGTGTACGACCATTATTCCTAAATTTATCTCTACGTGCTTTAAGTTCCATATCAAGAAAGAATTTGACAATGATTTCATCCTATATATTCAGATTTAGTTGAAAACAATCTTGTCAAATTAGGTAATACACGCAAATAATCTCCAGAACTAGTCTTTCTTTGTAGTGGACAGAGACAAGCAAGGTCAAAAGTATAAAAAGTCACACAGAAAATTGGGTTACGAAAATATCCTGCGTGGCATAGGTAGCTAATGAATGCTGTTGTGTCTATCTAGATGACATTATCATCTATAGTGTCTCCCTAGCCGAACATCTAGCTAGGCTGCAAGGGGTATTCAAACGTCTCAGAAAATCCAACTTAAAAATCCAGTTGGACAAGACAGAATTCCTAAAGACCGAAGTCGCGTATTTGGGACAAGTGATTACTCCAGAAGGCGTTAAACCCAACTCAGACAAGATAAAAACCATTTTAAATTACCACATTCCATCTACCACGACCGAAATCAAATCGTTCTTAGGCCTACTCGAGAATTACCGCAAATTTACAAAAGACTTTGCTAAGATTACGAGACCCATGACGAGTTGACTTCGTAAAGGTAGTAAAATTGATGTGAATTGCCCGTACTACGAAGAATGTTTTCTCAAATGCCAAACACTCCTAAATAATGAACCTATCCTACAACACCCCGGCTTCAAAAAACCTTTTAGGCCAACTTGCGATGCGAGTAACGTTGCAATTGGCTGATGAGCCAGTGACCAATGGTGCAGACCTCGAAGTAGTGTACGAGGGCCGAACTCTTAACGATTCTGATAGACGCTTAGCAAGAGAACTCTTGGCAATAGTATGGGGAGTACAATATTTTCTTCCTTATCTGTTCGGAAGGAAGTTCAAAGTCCTTTCCGACCACAAGCCCCTATAATTGTTCTTTTCAATCATAGCCGAGCTCCAAATTGTTTAAGTGGCGCACCCGCTTGTCGGCTTACGACTTCGATATTGAGTATAAAAAAGGCCACCTCAATACAAATGTCGATGCTCTGTCGAGAGTCGAAATCCTAAATAACCTGGAAGACGAACTAACTGAACTATTTAACCCATCCTTTGACGGGAACGACTCCACTTACGAACCCACTAGCGACGAAATAGACACGGAGTTAGATGAGTACGTGAACGAACTTACACCTACCTAAATCGAAAAAATTTCTGGATGAACTCGATTTAGACTCGCACGCTGTCCGACCAGACCTTGACGCCCAATCAACTGTTGCCGACTTTGATTCCAACGACGAAAACTCAAATCCTACGAGTACCGTTCACTCAAACGCAATAGGTCACGCCATCGTGGCCATCCCAATTAAAGACAACCCCGTGGACACCTGAAAAACCAAATAATAATCGAGGTTGTCCAAACCCCTAACAAGCAATCAGTAACCGTCCGAAAATCACTCAATGACAAAAACAGAACTCTCAATAAATCATTTAGAAAAGGAACTTCGTTAAAGAATACGTCCAACCTAAAATCAAATATGGGAACTATTTCACTGAAAATATCTACCCCGAATTCGTGACAATCATGACGAAAAATTTTACGTTTTCCAAATTAATATGACAAAATACTCTAAAATGCTAAAAGACATCTTCGACGAAGACGAGAGAATAACCGTAATTACGAAACATCATGAAGGCATTACCTACCAATCACCGAGGAATCGACGAATGCCACCTCCGTCTTAAGAGAGATTTCTATTCACCTGATATGAGAGAAACCAAAGAAAAGGTTATTAACAACCGTGAAAAGCGATACCTTTTCTCAAGACAAAAATGCATTACGCAGTAAACGTTTTCATTCTACAACCCACAAAAGTCTCTAAATGCTCTAAATTTCTCATCTCAGACTGCCGAATTTCCATTCCTTCAACTTCCTTCTGAGATCCACTGGTAGGTAAGTGGTAAACAAACTAAACTGTTTTGAGTTTTCTATTTTATTAAATAGCGAAGCAAATGACCAATATTCTCTTCTTCTCACTCTCAAGGGAGTATGGAATGACAGACTCTATCATTATCAGCTGAATGAGGTTAACTTTTCCTATTCACCCAAGGGAGTCGAAATTTGACAAGGATTCTCTCTGCAACTGCAAAAGGTGAATGAAATGACAGGATTGATTCTCATCAGCTGAAAGAGCTAGATTCTGACGGAGTACCGAATAAAAATAATCAAAATGTAAACATCAAATAATTTCTTCATTTGTAGTTTTCCACATACATTTCGAAACGTAAAGCATTTTCCTTGCTTTGTTATGCTTTTTGCATCTGAATCTACCTATAAGTAGCAGAAGCATTGTTTCACTTTCGGCAAATGGGAAATTTGTCTGTCTCCAAACTCAACATTTTCACTCGCATTTTACGTTGTAAACCATTTTGAACAACTTTCGTTCTGTGTTTGTCTGTCTGTTTGTGGACGACATATTCCATCGCCCAAAAGTGAAAACGAATAGGTAGACTCGGAAGCAAAAAGTGTCACTGATCTGTACATTCATATTATGGATACGAAGAAGCTATGTGCAACACCTATCTTAGCATTATCTCAGTCGATAGGGTTTATTTTATTTATTTATTTTTTTATCCTTTTATGTTTTCATCGCTTTTTCAATTCGGAGGGTGAGGTTAGGGTAAAGACGATGCGTTGAGGGGAAGACGATGGACAACTCGGTTGATTGTCAAATTTGGTGCTTTACGCCTCGGCAAAGTTAACCCCAAAACTAGGAACCCCCAAATTTAGATCTTCAAAAATTTGGTGGGAGAGGGGGGCTTAAAACGAATATTCGTTACGAATGATTAGATCCAGAGCTGATGGTGTCCAGCAATGAGGCTCCGACCTTGAGAAGCTCGAGATAGAGCGCAGCACTTGAACAATGACCTTACCCATTTTGCTAATTTTGCTATTCTTTTGTTACCTATCAGGAAAGTTGTGACAAAAACAACCTGCTTTTTTTCGGTTTTCTGTTTGTTTTTGTGTTTCTTTATTTTAATCATTCACTTATTAATAATATATAATTCTCATTTTTGACCAGTATTGATTTGATTAATTGGGTGGGAATGAATTTTAGAGCAAGAAAAGGGTGACGCAAGGTATCAACTAGAGAAAAGGCATGTCAACCACATGTTCCTTAGGTCCATCGCCCGCTACCGCCTAGCGGCGGACTTTGTTAGTTCAGAGCCCCAAAGGTGAACAATATTCGAGCGTCGGATGGTGAAGCCGTTACATTTCACATGCAATGTTGTAAGTGAAAATTAATATTATTTCATGGGATATGAAGATTATAAATAGCCGTGTGAAGAAAAAATGTCAAAAGTTTTGAAACTAGGAAAATGAACAAATAACGTGAGAACCCATCTGATAAAGGATGTGTGTTCTTTGAGAAACTGCGATTGTCGCGAGTCTTAGGACTTGTCAGAGAACGCAACGAAGCAATTTCTTGAATGAGAAAAAAGTGCTTGGAAAATCCTTTTTAAGCCGATGATAACGAGAGAGGCAACATAGGGAGCCATGATCCCTTCTGGGCGACTACGGATCTTCACAATACCCTCTTGCAAAGGTTTAAAGCTTTTCAGAATGTTGATTTCCTTGATGGCAAAAATAAAAAAGGAAGTTGAAGATCACATTAGAGCCTTTACTGCCACGAAAAAAAGTATAAAAGGCACATATCAAATGACTTGTAATTACTGAGTTTACGTAAAGGCCAAGTAGGACTGGTGAGGAAGTTAGAACCTGGATTCATGCGCTCCCCTTTTCAGGAGTCATTTGAGTGAATTCTGTCGTGTATTTAGGCAATGTTTACTGAATAAAGTGTTTTTCGTCCGAATTGAGTATCAAATATTTGTTATTAGTCCACCCTGAAGAACTAGAAGAGAGAAATTGCGAATAGGCAAACTGCAAAACAGTGCAAAGTAATTGCAAGTTATAGTATATTTAATAGTTTCAGTTGATTAACTTTCTAGGGAGAACAGGAGAGGATTTAGGTCACTCCGCTTATCTCAAAGGAGTCCATTATTTTATTCGTCTCTTGATCCCCCAGAGAGGCTCCTTTCCAAATGCTTTCATTTTCGGAGAATTTTAGGCAGTGACGGTTTTTCCGCAACGTTCACGAGACATTTCAGTCTCGCAAAATAAAAACTGAACAGTGAATAAACAATTATGTTAACCTGCGTGAATATAGCATGAATATACCCTTGCATACTAGAGCGATCAAATCAGGTGGTCTAGTTCTAATGGAATTTGTCAATATATCAAGTTTATTATATATTCAGTTACCGATCTGATGTGGTGAAGCGTAGAATGATTCATTTTACTTCATTAATTCTTCATGTAATTGTAAGCGGGTTCTTAGTGGGGAAGAGAGTGACTCTGATGGGAGGGATGTTACCAAATAGTCACTATATCTTGGTAAGACGTGACCACTGAATGAGGGCACGATCTGGCCACGATATAGCTGCTTGAGATGCGGACTATTGATGGTCGCTAAGTTGCTTACGTGGATGTATATGTGGTACCGGGTGTGGATGAGCTGAATTGCCAAAGGTAGCGAGCTTTCTTCAACTCACCATTACCACTGTGCCCAAAGAGAAGAATACTTTATATACGTGGTTGTTGCTATGCCTAATCGAACTAGAAGTGTTAGTGTCTGTTAGGGAAACTGTCTGTTGAAGGGGAACAAATATCAAATCGCAATGCACTAGACTATGATCTGAGCACTTACCCTGTTTCTGCTTGGCAGCCCTCTCACGGCGGTGCGATACTTACCAGAAGTAATGCTGAAAAGTTTGTATTACTTATGCGTTACTCCAAATGAGCCGCGACGTGAGGACTCTGGTTGTATGAGTCGTTACCCCTAGGAGTCACGGAAGGTGACTTGTCAAAATAACTAAAAGAACCTGGCGTGTTTTACACCTATACGCCTGAATGCAAACCAGAACTCTATATATTTAATCACAAGATGGAGTCAGGGTAGCTTGAAAGGAAGATGCGTTACTTTTGGTTGGTCATATAATTACTACTGTCTTTAGACACAACAAATATGAAGACATGAAATTAAGGTCTCTCTTAAGAGTAAGATGAGAACAGTATGAAAGGTATAACATGACTATGTTACTAACGGACTGAATGCCGTGAATAAAATTAGGATTCAACATATATCGTTTTTAATACAATAGGCTTTGTGCCTATACAAAAAAGGAACTATTTCAAGCTCTGAGGATGTATTTTGGTGCATTTTAGCAAAGATTAAAAATATCAATGTGCGTGGCTATGCCGTAAAAACAACTGTGACTTTACTTCAATCTGTGTGTGAATATGCGGCAGTGTCTAACAAGTTCACTGTGAATTAGGCGTGACTATGCCACGAAACAAAAGATGACAGTATTGAATGCGAATAGAAATGTAACGTTCCGCTATTCGTTACTGCGTGACAATTTTATCGCAAGGAATATAACAATGACTTTCTACGAAGAGACAAGGAATGTGACTGTTACCGATCTGCATTACTCGTGGGCATCAGTAACCAAATGTGTCAAGAAGTGACTGTTTATCAAGAGGACATGAATGTCTTCCTTTTCTAAAGAAACTACGTAAAACTGTTATCGACCATAGTTGCCAGTGGGCATCAATAACAAAAGGTGTCAATGAGTAACTAACAGTCAAAAGGGACAAACAAAAAACAATTGGTACAATGTAGTAGACGTGTGTCTAACTTAGTTAGTCTGTTCTTAGATGTAATACAATAAGCGTGTCTACCTTCATGCATTGGTCAATGGGAAAACTTAATATTACTCACTGAGTCACAGGGCAATTGTCCAGGAGGCAGGAAGAACAGTAGGGCTGTGTCCACAGCGAACTGACTGGTCACGGGGGAGTTACTGAGCAAATGGTTTCCAGTCCTGGCTATTTGATCACTTGTCGGCACTGAGGAGAAGTTAGACGGAAGAATGACTTTAAATGCGGAAGTCAATGGGGGAGTCGTTACTACAAATAGTTGAAAAGGAATCAAAACGGCGAGAAGTTGCTATTACAACACAAGCAACGCCTTGCCTTAAATACTGGGGACTCATCGCGCCTACTTGGTGCGAAAAGAGAAACAATGTAACTGGTGAAGCGCTGACAATAAACTGTGTTGAGAGGATGGCCGGCTCTTTCTCTCTCTCTCTCTCTCTCACATCTCCAGTATCTTTCATATATATATATAAATATATATATATATATATATATATATATATATATATATATATATATATATATATATAGAGAGAGAGAGAGAGAGAGAGAGAGAGAGAGAGAGAGAACCTTTTCTATAGCTCCGTTAGAGGCATTTAGCATAATGTAAATTATAGTAAAATGTTAAGTAATTGAAATTACAATTACTGAATTGCCCTGTAATTGTAATTTCATTTTGCCCAACACTGTCCATCATACTCCCGAGGCTTCCAAGAAGCAGAGGAGAGGGGTGCAGGGGGCAGAATGTAAGGGGTGGCAGAGTGGAAGAGGAGTTCCAAATAGGCAGGGCAGGGGTACGTTTTTCAGTTTTATGGGTTATTGCCTGTTTAGCCTATGGGGGGGGGGGGGGGTGCCAGGACATTCAATTAAAAATAGGGGCTGGGTAGGGGCGAGGGTGTGGCTCGAAACCACGCTCTGTTACCATGTAACAACAAGAGTTGATGGAAGAGAGTAACTCCTCCTTCAAATGTGAGAGGCGATTAACCTGATATACCCAGAGATTGTCCTGTTAGTTGTATAAACCGTCAGTTATATCCCCAGATGCAGCGTATTCAAGAATCGAGAAGGAGGAACTACCCCTATCCATCACACATCTGGAAGTACTAAGTCTCTATACTACTAAGTACTATTTCTCAATAGACATTTGGTTTTGATGAAGAATTTGATGTCCCTATACAAACTTCATTGCGTTTGAATAACAACGTGAAAACACCTGATAGAATGAAACTGTCACAACATGAATTATCCTCTCAATCTGAGATTTTCAAGGGTCGAGGTGAAGGAATCATATTTTAGGCATTATCAGGACTGGGTGGTTTTCAAATAAGAAAAACTTTTATGTAATAATATACAGTGTTTTGACATAGAAGGATGAGCATCTTGAAGAAGCATATTTTCCTAATGCTAGCAAAGAAATACGCTGCGGTTTTTAAACAAAGGTTTTTTCCACTCTTATTGTAGATGAACCTCTTATCATACACGAATCAAACCACTAATTTGCGATCATCAATCTGATTTTCATTCAGGTAATACATCTGCATATTATATTATGTGAATCCACAGAAGATCAAAAAAACAAAACAAAACAAAACGAAAAAAACAAAACGAAAAAACGGGTGGAATTTGAAGGGTTTCCAATTTCTTATGTTATTATGAACTGAGGTATTATGTGATGCCACCGTCTCTCTGGATTATTTGTTTTCTCCACAGACCCTCTACTGTGAAGAAGGTTTCATGTACTTCCACGAACCCTGTGGACCGGTAATTAGTTGAGAGGCTTTGGAGAGCTTGTCTTTGTAGCCCTTTTGAAAACTTCTGTTTCATGTCATGTTCTCTCGACTCCTTTGCTACCCGAACAGATAATGGTCATTGATTGGATGGTTGATTACCAAGTCCCCTTTCAAGTCTCTTGAAGCTAAGATAGGGATTCTAGCTACTGCTGATATTCAAGGTAGACAATTTATTTAACAGGTTCATACTACTTTATACCACAGAACATTCGGTCTTAGTGACTGTGGGGAAAATTCCCGCTAACCAAACAGATTGGAAGACCAAGTCAAACTAAAGAAAAGTATGTTGACCAACTGTGTTGAGAGTTGGGCTAGAAGCTACTAAACCAAAATTGACAGACGCTATCGAGGACGAGCACATATTGTGTCTAGCGATCAGGTTGGCCGAATTCAGCCACTTGATTTGCCTTCAGCACTATAGTTCAATATTCGCTTAAGTTTCACACCACCACCCGCTCAATGTTGGGGCGGCAGCGCTCGCCCCATTTCAATTGCTGCCAAAATCTTGTCAGAGAGCAATCTTTGTTGTGTCGAAGAACCATTAACTCCTTCTATATATCAGCAAGTACTCAACTGAGCAATTTCCCTAGGCTTGGCTCTGTGGGGGAACGAGTGTTTTCTCGTTCTAAAGGAAAGTGTGCGTCAAACATCATGAATGACATAATTATGATCAACCTGCTTTATTGTTCAACCAATAATTATGCTTTATACTTGTCTGAATATTGAAAACTGTCTCTTGTATCCCTGATGGACAAATTTGTAGTAAGTAGAGAATCATTGAATTATCACGTGTAAGTTTATGTACCTACATAAACCTCCCAGACCAGTTCCTACTGGTCTTTCAATACATATCTTCAAAGGAACGTGAGTACGAAGAGAGGTCTCCCCTTGAACAAATACATCTATGAAATACTGTATTTTTAATTGATGAATTCAATAGGATCTTTTATTTTGTTTTATTTATTTATTTATTTTCTTTACATTTTTACGTCTTCGAAGATCCGTGGCGTAACCGATAAACAAAGCGAGCTTGGCCGCTAAGGAATGATGTTTACAGTTACAGGATTCTATCAGCTATCTTTAATTAGCGTTGGAGCATTTAAGTAGGTATCATATATAAATAAAAGAAAGTCGTGTTAATTACGCAGTTTATAACTCAAGAATGGCTGAACCGATTTTCATGAGGATGAGCGCACATTGACGTCCAAGTTCCGGAATAGAAAATAGGCTATAGTGAAATCGTCTAAACTTCCTCCTTCATCGAGAACCGAGCAGTTTCCTTTCCGCCTTGCATTTGTAATGAACATCAACAAATCGCAAGGACAGACGCTCCAAGTCTGCGGCATCAATTTAGAAGAACCATGTTTTTCACACGGCCAATTATACGTGCCCTATATAAGGTATAGAATTTGAACGTTCGTATTTGTACAAACTTTTAAGAGTCCGTACGAACCAAAAATTACGTACATACGTCAAATGTGCTAACTTTCTGCACTTGTACGAACTTTCGCTGAATAGCAATATTTCGATGAAGATTAACTAAATTAAAACTAAATAATTAATTAAATTCAAGTGGATTGCTACCTGAAAAGTATATTTAAGATTTCATTTCTCGCATTGAACTAAAACCTTTTTATATCAATTTAGAAGAACCATGTTTTTCACACGGCCAATTATACGTGCCCTATATGGTATTTGAACGTTCGTTTTTGTACAAACTTTTAAGAGTCCGTACAAACCAAAAATTACGTAGGTACGTCAAATGTGCTAACTTTCTGCACTTGTACGAACTTTCGCTGAATGGCAATATTTCGATGAAGATTAACTAAATTAAACCAAAATAATTAATTAAATTCAAGCGGATTGCTACCTGAAAAGTATATTTAAGGTTTCATTTCTCGCATTGAACTAAAACCTTTTTATATCAATTCAGAAGAACGATGTTTTTCACACGGCCAATTATAGGTGCCCTATATAAGGTATTTGAACGTTCGTATTTGTACAAACTTTTAAGAGTCCGTACGAACCAAAAATTACGTACATACGTCAAATGTGCTAACTTTCTGCACTTGTACGAACTTTCGCTGAATAGCAATATTTCGATGAAGATTAACTAAATTAAAACTAAATAATTAATTAAATTCAAGTGGATTGCTACTGAAAAGTATATTTAAGATTTCATTTCTCGCATTGAACTAAAACCTTTTTATATCAATTCAGAAGAACGATGTTTTTCACACGGCCAATTATAGGTGCCCTATATAAGGTATGGTATTTGAACGTTCGTTTTTGTACAAACTTTTAAGAGTCCGTACAAACCAAAAATTACGTAGGTACGTCAAATGTGCTAACTTTCTGCACTTGTACGAACATTCGCTGAATGGCAATATTTCGATGAAGATTAACTAAATTAAAACAAAATAATTAATTAAATTCAAGCGGATTGCTACTTGAAAAGTATATTTAAGGTTTTATTTCTCGCATTGAACTAAAACCTTTATATATCAATTTAGAAGAACCATGTTTTTCACACGGCCAATTATAGGTGCCCTATAAAGGTATGGTATTTGAACGTTCGTTTTTGTACAAACTTTTAAGAGTTCGTACAAACCAAAAATTACGTAGGTACGTCAAATGTGCTAACTTTCTGCACTTGTACGAACATTCGCTGAATGGCAATATTTCGATGAAGATTAACTAAATTAAACCAAAATAATTAATTAAATTCAAGCGGATTGCTACTTGAAAAGTATATTTAAGGTTTTATTTCTCGCATTGAACTAAAAGCTTTTTATATCAATTTAGAAGAACCATGTTTTTCACACGGCCAATTATAGGTGCCCTATATAAGGTATAGAATTTGAACGTTCGTATTTGTACAAACTGAGTCCGTACGAACCAAAAATTACGTACATACGTCAAATGTGCTAACTTTCTGCACTTGTACGAACTTTCGCTGAATAGCAATATTTCGATGAAGATTAACTAAATTAAAACTAAATAATTAATTAAATTCAAGTGGATTGCTACCTGAAAAGTATATTTAAGATTTCATTTCTCGCATTGAACTAAAACCTTTTTATATCAATTCAGAAGAACGATGTTTTTCACACGGCCAATTATAGGTGCCCTATATAAGGTATGGTATTTGAACGTTCGTTTTTGTACAAACTTTTAAGAGTCCGTACAAACCAAAAATTACGTAGGTACGTCAAATGTGCTCACTTTCTGCACTTGTACGAACATTCGCTGAATGGCAATATTTCGATGAAGATTAACTAAATTAAAACTAAATAATTAATTAAATTCAAGCGGATTGCTACTTGAAAAGTATATTTAAGGTTTCATTTCTCGCATTGAACTAACTAACTAAATTGAACCTTTTTATAGGTCAGAAAAGACAGTGATAAATATTTGGCATACTTCGTTTAATGTTTAATCGAGCCTTATAAATCGATAAACGTTTTACTCCCTGATCAATCATGATCACGCATTAAATGAAACAATAAAGGCTCAAGCTTTAGCAGATGCTTACATCAACAAAATGAATAGACAACTATGGACAGACTATCAATAATACGCCAAAGCTCGAAACTCCAACGCACATGTCCAACAACCATCCCACGCTTTATTAGTGGAGCAAGAGTGACATTCCATGAAGCTCTACTCCCTCATCATTCGTTGATTTGTTACCTATTGTACTCTGAATATCGTCAAGTTAAACACTTATAACATTCAGAAACCAGCTCAATGAATGAAGTTTTGGTAAAGACTTTTATCCGTTTCCAACTTGGTTCGAATTAGCGATGGTTTGTGTAGGAAAGTTAGAACTTTTAGAAGTCGACGTATAAGAGCCAGGCGAGAAAGAGGCAAAACTAAGGTCATTTTATGAAACAAAAACACTGGAATAGAATCAAGTCCATTATGAAGTTTCAAATTCACTTTACTTACTTTTCCAATTCAAGGGGTTTCGCTTACTCATTTTACCTACTCCCGTAGTGAACCTACGCCGTTCAATATACTAATGAAGTTGCCGACTCTTTCTCTTCATTCCTTTATACCCGATGAATGTACCTATCCACACTTCCAAACATGAAACCGTTAATCCAGTTTCACTGAATCACTAAATAAAGTAACGCGTAATTTTACCGTGGAGTAGAAATATATAGTATTTTAGCCGTCAACTTCGAGTGGAAAAGACCACGAAAAGGTCTCATGAAATTATTATACGGAATACTGACACCCAAACGTTTCTAATAATTTTTACTAACTGCCAAAATGTTCTCAAATAAATATCACTTCCTCAGTGCTCTACCAACAAAATTCGTTCCCTCTCGTTTAAATGCTACGATCTCTCTCAGCTAAAATTGCCCCTCCTACTCTCCAACATAATTATCTTACGCATTCCTAAATTTATATACTCAGGTTGAAAAATTCGGAGGGCCAATAATGAACTTGGTATGGTTTTTCAAGATCAGAAGGGTGTCATGAGTTACGATTCGCACCCTAGATCTCTCTTGGCTCTCCATTTTTATGAAAAGCACAGTAAACAAAAGTAAAGAGAAAAGAATAAAAATGAAAGTTTCTCTACTTTGATTAAGAGTTAGCAAATTTACATTGTTTTAAGGACCTCTAGGGCATCATTAGATACGCTGTTAAGTAGTTTTTCCATTATGGTAAACATATAATGAAAATCCAAAATTAGTTCGATAATGTGTTGATGAGAGTTCGTCAATGAGTTAGTTGATATATGTGGAATGTGGAATCTAGACCCTGATCCAATAAGGATGCAAATACCCTGCGCGTACGCCGGCATCGACTAAATTAGTTCTCCTGCTTCTGAGAGTACACCTATCACAAGTTCTGGCGGTAGTAGGATACTATTATCATCCCCACGTTGAACGTTATGAGATCAATGTAAATAATTATCGCTAATTATATAGGTACTTAACCCTTACGCTTATATAAATGATCCTAACCTAATAATTTAATGTTCTTAACGTTTCAAGTACCTAAGTAACCCTGTGTTTACCCATTACTCTAATGAGTTAATTTTACTGTATCTATTCCCTTATGAATAAACTATTAGATGGCTGATGCCACATATCCCAGAAACTTCAGCTCAAAAGAAAGCTGTGGGATTAATTTCTCAAGCAGTTATTCAACACCAACAATTGGCAAAAATATAGCTCAAATTTCTTAAATGAGCTTTTCATTAAACTTCAAAAATTGTTTACTAAGTATTTCCATTTTCCCTAATTCTCGAAAAACTACTATTTAAAAGTAGGGAAATTTTATTCAAGCTTTTTTCGAGCACTAATGTTTTAACTGATCTCGTTTGTAAACTGTTCTAGCCTGCTTCAGTGATGATGATTCAGAACAGGAAGATAATATCCTAATGCAAATGCAGTTATTGAACCGTAGAAGTTCTATCAGTTGTGCCCGTTATCAGGCAAAAGAAGAAAAATTGAAGTAAATTCAAAAATTGAAACCTCACACACACACTTTTGTTTTTGCAAACCTCCTCTCAAAGGCGGAGGGGGCGCACCATTAAATTGAAAAATAAACAAATAAAATAAAACAGTGGGGACCGGCTGTTTTATAAGGGCCCGACGCCGCCGGCTCGAGGGATAAGGGAAGTTGCAGGACGAGGAGGGAGAATGGGATGAAAGGAAGTGCCCCTATAAAATGATCACCAGTTCAAGTATGAACCCCTCAGGACGCAGGTGGTGGTACCACGGAGCACTCCCGCTGAAATGCCCAACTCGAGTAACTCCGTGGCTTTTCTCGCACCACACCCCGCGCCATGACACGGTCGCGGCAATGACCTTGATGTTATTAGGTGCCACTCTTTTTAGCTCAGATATCGATTATCGCAGATCATTTCTATCATATTTACTTTTCTTAGCCCGCCAGGTCTGCTCCATGTCCACGCTGCCACTGAAAACCTGGACATTCAGGATTATGGCAGACTCATAGGGCTTGATCGTAACGATATCTGGCTCCTTGCCCCGAATGAAGGAGATCATTCCACACACACACACACACACACACACGAACACACACACATAAAGTGATCATGTCTTCTTTCAGTTTTATTACATTTTATTCTTCATCTAACTAAATGTATATTGTTAGAAATAGGTATCAAACTCAGTATTATTATATACACTTTTGTTCAAATTGGTTACAAACATCTGAACTCTGAGCTGAATACTGGTTAGAAACACCTAAGTCTATTTGCTAAATAGACATATTGAATGAACGAACATAAATTGAAGTAAATTCAAAAATTGAAACCTCACACACCCACACATAAAGGGATCATTGTCTTTTTTTTTTTCAGTTTTATTACATTTTATTCTTCGTCTAACTAAATCTATATTGTTATAAGTAGGTATCTAACTCAGTATTATTATTTTTTTTTTTTTTTTTAGAATTTAAGCCGCGTCTCAACCGGAAGAGCCTCAGTATTATTATATACACTTTTGTTCAAATTGGTTACAAACATCTGAACTCTTAACTGAATACTGGTTAGAAACGCCTAAGTCTACTTGCTAAATAGACATATTGAATTAACGAAGTGCTTCTGGGTTTCCAGTACGAAGCTACCCAAGTTTCGGAACGGGATTTTGAGGTCAACCTGATCATTACAGAGAGAATTTAATTGTGAAAACCATTCCTCGTAGGCATTCATTGATCGACCAATGAAGAGTAAATAACGTATAATACATTGAGATGTAGACAGAATCTTGAGCTTATGTTACGTTTTCATGAAACATATGTTTACATCACATGTCGCTGAGTTGAATAAATATAATAAGGGGCATGGTGTATAATCATTATTTGTACCCACTAAAGTAACTCAAGAGCATTTCATCAAAGTCGTTTGAATACTTATAAAACCCACCACGTTAGATGAATTCTCGAAATCGAGTTTATTATAACTCTTCCCACCTAGAGATGGTCTAGTGAAGCGTTGGTAAGTGTTTTATTTTATCTTATAATTTGTTTGTTTGTTTGTGGGTACGTACGTAATCGTCGGTACGCTTAGATCACAGAGTCTAGTAGAGTGTAGGTGTTTTATTTAATTGCTTTTATTCCCTCTCTGTGGGTGCCTATATCTGCGTACGCGTACATTGCTGACAAACACCACCACGAAATTGCGGTGCTTTTCCGTTATACCCCCCCAGTCAATTTGTCTTCAACACGCCCGCCCGATGTTTCCATTCATTCCTTCTTACTTAGATTACATATTTACGTAGAATTGGTGACAATTTCAAGCTGTGGGAAGAAATTATATTATTTTTAAAAAAAGAAGGAAAAAAAAGAATTACCGTGTTTTTAGAAGTTGCCGATGTCGGTGAGGATTTGTTGAAACAAATTGGCGTGGTTGTGGTTTGATTGCCTCCACATGAATTCGCACAAATTGGTATCGAGTAACGAATTAGTTGTTCCGCATTGTCTTTTATTGCGCATTTTTGCGGCCTTCCAAAGACCTTTGTGAAGAGATTAGTTAGTAAACCAACCGGTTCATTTGGAAAACATTGGACCCCAGCAAGCGCGCAGCGCCCGTGGTCAATGACGTTACTCTCTTGTTTTTCCAAGAATTCACTAATGCCTCTTTACTCCCCCAAACTGAGCGAACATTAATTAAAATGTAAAAGAGATCATTACCGGTTCCTAGAACCATTGTGCGGGCGTGAAACAGTCTCGAAAGTCGTGAAACAGATAGGGGGAGGGGGGGGGGGGGGGGATAACGGAAAAGTACCGAAATTGCATTACTCAAATGCTTACATTCTTTTTCAATCAACCTAAGGTGCTGAAATTTGATAACGAGCAATTATCAGCTGTGAGACCCCTAAAGCTGATTTCATTCCTAATAACTTACGGTGCTGAAATTTAGATGGAGATACTTTGGGACACCTCAATAACGAGGTACGAGATACGGAGGCGCACTGACTAATTTCTTTCCTTTTCAACCTATACGGAGGTGAAATTTGAAATTGAGTGCTTTTGGAATACGTAGAATACAATTAGAAGGTATGGAGGCGAAGTGGTCAGCAGAGAGACCTCAGAAGCTAATTTCTTTCCTGATCGATCTATGGTCCTGAAATTTGAAATAGATCGCCTTTTTAAGACCTTGAAAACGATTTCTTCTGTCCTAAGATTTCTTTTTTAATTGTCCTACTGACTGTAACTAATGGTTTTATGAGGAAAAATAAGCATGGTTTCAAACCAACAGTGCTTGCAACCACTTTATACAAGGTGGGAAGGTGACTTTTTCATTAATCGTTGTGTTTTTTAACATATACTAAAAGGCGTAAAATTTTGGGATCTTGCTTGGAGCTTCAATGGTGTAAACCTTTTTGTGATCCGCATGTATACGTAGTTTAATTATTGTAGACCAGTGTGTGTGTTGTGCATCTGTGTAGGAGGACTATACAATATTGAAATAATGATCCTTTGTGTAATAATTTGCCGATTTTGTTGTGAGTCCTGGGTTTTATCCTGGATTTTTATCAAAGTTTCATAAGATGTCCTGATTTTTCGTATTCCACTTCCTCAGATCTTTGATATGGAGACGGCAACCCTAGTCGTTCTAGCGTAAAAAGGGAGTTGTTTTGCCTCGCGTCTGAGGATTTTTCGTCGTGTTTTTATCAAAATTATTGAACTCAGCCTCGCGACAGCTTATTGATTTCGTATCCCGTATTTATATATTTCCGCTTATTCTGTTGACAGCGCGCCGCCCACCAAATTGAAAGCGAAGGTGCTGTTGGCCACAATATGGGTAGCATCAGCTCTCCTCGCCACCCCCAAAGCTGTAGCGCTGAGCGTGTCACACGTGGAGTATTACGCAGGTAAGTTGGGTCATGAATACGGCATAAAATTAAAAATGTATTTCATTAAATAAAATAGAATATTAAATTATATCTTGAATATAATTAATATTAAATACTAAGGCCGGGGATTAAAAATCTCACTACTTGAATGCGTTACCAATGCTAATATATCGCACCCATCCTAGAATAAGGGTACAACTCAAAAATTGTCATTTTCGGCAAATCGCATTCAAAGTTTTCCTTCCACACCATTGGCTACCCGTTCTTTGGAACACGATGAACATAATTTATATTTGCGAAACTTGTTTACTACATTATTACTCTAACGCCCCATGGTGAATAAATAGTTTTTTTGCCAGTGGGAAGGGAGTGGGGGGAACGGTTTTGTTGATTTTTTAAAGAATTTTTGAGTTGTTCAAACTCAAACACTGAAATCTCAACAGTCAGGATCCAAAATGTTC
Organism: Adelphocoris suturalis; assembly: GCA_030762985.1. Lineage (NCBI taxonomy): Eukaryota > Metazoa > Arthropoda > Insecta > Hemiptera > Miridae > Adelphocoris > Adelphocoris suturalis. The sequence continues at coordinate 46,238,567 of CM061048.1, forward strand.
AGAAAAGAAAGACACAAGTTAAAATTATGCCGACATTGTCCACACAAAAAGGAAACAACTCAAAACGAGACACAGACTGCGTGAACTCAACTGAGTTGTGTCTTTCTTCCTAGGACGTGAATTGGTTACTCCCTCCATAGAAGAAAGACACACGCACTCTCTAGCGGAATTAGAGTGCCCTACACATATCTCCACCTTCTACAGACAAACTAGACCGTTTCTACTTCTCAGAACCACAACTAACTCAAAAATCGCGATTTTTTAGTTGTACCCTTATTCTAGGACGGGTGCGATATATCTACATATATATATCACCCCACAATGATACAATTTTTCTTTAATTTAAACTGTCATTTTGGTTTAATAGTTTGGGGAGCCAAGTAGGTCTAGAACTAGATATACTTTTTTCAGCAAATCTTTCATTTTAATAAAATATTGTACAAATTGAACGATCTTGAAGTATTCTACAACGAATGAGATCTCATGTTTTAACTTCAGCTAATACATTGTAAAATCAATTATGGTCAGAACTAGCACTTACCAGTTCTATCACTTCATTTAAATACTTGGTTAAAGATTGAAGGTTATCAATGAAAATTTTTTTTATTAAAAACTGTCATTAGGTGGTGATTAGTTTGTAGTATTCTATATTTTTCAGAACCTTTACATCATATTTGGCAGGAAAGATGAGAAAACTAACCACATTGTTGCTGGCTTGAAATCATTATTATTAACATTTTTACTTTTCTATAGCCCTGGAGAGTTAAAGGGAGACGATTCTTCCATAATTTTTCTGGGCCACCTGTTATTGAGGTACCACTCCAAAGCACATCTTAATGATTTACTAACGTACAAATGTAAATGTATGTTAAACACTTGTGGTTTCTGGTTCATTGGAACGCTTCATTCCAGCGAAAGAATAATGATCGATCCGTCACAAATAACGTGTTCTTTCTCAGCGTAACGTGCTACGATATTGTACCTATCAGGTGTTATCATGCGTTATAAAGTCGCGTCACAGAGAACGCATTGTAACTCAGCGTTCAACGTTATTTGAACGCCACGTTCGAGCGAGGGTATAGGAGACAATAGAACTGCATTAATCGCGTCACACAAAACGTGTTCTACCTCACCCTTATTCTAGAACACGGAGTTAAATTAGCGCAAAATCACCGAATCAACGCGCGTCCTCGGCCTTTCAGGCAGGCATTTGATTCCTTTTATGGAATCCTATAGAAACCTATGATGGCAAGGGTTCCAAACTTTTTGAAACCCAAATTTTTGGAATTTTTCTTCATTGAAATCAGTTTTGAGACATTTTGAAACGAATACTAAAGTTTAACGCTCTTTCGGATATACAGGTTGTCAAACCCCCCTTCATTTCCCCTGAGTTCAGCGTAAAAATTTGGGACCAACGCCATTCTTCATACTTTTTTACGTAGATTTCAGAAAAAATACTTTCGTGCGCGCCACTAGCGCCAGAAGTAGCGCAATGACATAAGCTTTGTTTTTTCAAATGGGAACCCCCATATTTTATTTCAGCAGACTCGCATTCCACGCAAAATTTCATGACCCATCACTCGATTTTTTAATGCGATTTTTTAACGGGTGCAATTCCGCTCCAAAAATGCGCTATTCCGCTCTAAAAGTGCAAAAATTCTGAGTTTTTAAAGATATTAATTTGCCACCTGTAATACTTTATATTGGGGTATTTGACGTAATGCTGTTCATTTATTGATATTTGCAACATCAATATGGGAAAACACCGAAAAAAGCTACATTTTAGTACGCTTTGTTCTGTGTGGAAATGAAAAAATGAATGAATGTGCTATTCTGGTCGATTTTCCGGTATTTTACCAAGTCTGGACAGAAATATTGGTGCTGAGGGCTGATTGCTATGGATTGCTGATTACTACCAATGCACCAACTGACTTATGTGGGACCTATATGCAGTTAACGGGTGTGTATAAATCGAATTGCCAGGAAATCAGGGCTATCTCCTATACTACCTCTGTTCCAATTAAGAGGAAACGCGCAGTCGTACAAGGTGCTTAATGTCTTTTAAACTGTAAAAAAATGAGGGGGGGGGGATGGAGGGGTGATAATGCCCAAGATCAAAATTTACTTTATGGGGTAGCATATAAAGAGAATAGGGTTGCTGACTCTGTTAGAGTGGGAGGGGGGTTCTATAGATACTTTTGGATTTTGGGGAAAGAACAAAAGTTTACAAGAGGATTGCGTATTTATTTATTTTTTTAAATTTATTTATAATCCAGGAATTATCAAATATCAATTCAAATAATATACTCGTGACACATTGATTAGAGTATAATAAAGTATAGAAGTATAGTGTAGGCAAAGAGATACAATGAAGATAGAGGACAAAACAATCAAAAATATAAAAAAGGAAACTAATTAAAAGAAAGATAGTTCCAAAGGCATCACCTACAGGTGGTGAGGCGGTGAAAATGTCGTCACTTCCATCCGCAACGGTAAGTGAAAATCAGTTATACCCCTTCTTCACTCAGCGAATTGGGTGATTTCCGAAGTAGTTTGTGGCGGACGTTGCATTGTAGAAAGTTTAACAAAGTCTGGAGTCATAAGGATGGACGTAGATATTAATGTGGCCTAATAAATCAAGACAATCAATTCTACCCGACACTAAGCCATGAAGGAACATACTATCAGCCTCCTTGCGTCTACGTTCCGACGAAAACAATCCATTGTCTTTCACAGCCTCCACATAACTGAAATATCCTCATCCATCACCCTTCTTGAAAGAAACGTAACGTAAAAACCTTCGTTTAACGACTTCAAGGGCCTCTTTTGCACTCGTGTAGATGGGCGACCAGACTTTTTAGGCGAATTTGATGCAGGGCCGAATAAGAAAAATTAAATAACAACTTCAATGCAGCTAGGTCTTTAAAATCCCTGGTATTTCCCTTCTGACACCCCTTTGCACGCATCGCCTTAAAACATATCGCTGGCCCGGAAAAAGACAATGTTAACTCGAAAAAATGGACGTTTTCAGTTGTAATGGTGAACTAACTCTAAATCGGGTGATGAATCATGTGCAATACTAACTGAACCCATCTTGAGTTCCAGGTGGCAGAATGCGTTGACGCAGACTATTACAACTTCTCACCTCCCAACAGTATTGCCAGCAAGCTATAACATTTGTCCTTGAACTGCCACTGAATGTACCTCGTTGTACGGTTTATGACTATTATAATTCAAAATTTCAACTCTTTTTTTTTAAAAACATCTTATCTTGAGATAGCAAAGTTATATATCAGGATATGTACCACTCTTGCACAAATAAATCTCCAATCACTAAAGCATGTTTTCTTCAATACTATCTCATCTCAAAATTAGGTGTACAAAGGGATTGAAATGTGGCTAAAAAAGGGGGTAATCAAGGCGATAGTGTGATGCGAATACACGTACTACTTCTGTTGGCTACTTTATAAAAGAAAATGTAGCCAATGAAAGCGTAATAATGTACTAACCCAATAACAGTCATTATCAAAACTTTAAATAGCTCTCCTGAAAACTGACATTTTTTCGAGTTATCATAGTCTTTTTCCGGACCAGCAATATCTCATTTGAATGGGTGGTAAACTTCAAATCATAATTAAACCCGATCCCATGATTCTTAATGAGGGAGCCACGCTGATATGGAATACCCCCAATTGAGTAACTGTGGACGGTGGGCACCACTGCACCTGAGAATTAACTATGCAGCATTTCTTTGTATTATGGTAGAGTTGAGTTGGCCCGAAAAGAGAATGCCTAATTGGCCACCGTGCCCATCAAAGACAGACTAGTGCCGGGAGTGCCTCCTCCACTACCCCTCACCACCCACTGCTCCGCCTTCACCAATCATCAAGCAAGCACCCTGAAGCAAGCTCACCTGACTGTTCAGTCAAAATCAGCTGTTTTTCCATCTTGATAAATATTATTCTACTGCAGTTTCTCTACTAAATTCACGAAATCGGTCCGGTGAGTGGGAAAGTGGGGCAGTTGGTGGTGCAGGGGTATTGGAGGGGGCATTCCCAGTTCCAGTCTGACATTGACGAGCGTGGTCGTCAATTAGGAATTATCTTCTCGGACCAACTCTACAATTCGTTCATCTGCCACCATTTGTTCAAAGCAAACAGTGAATCCTGGAGAGCCAACGCATCAACCGAGGTGCGTACAACCAATAAAATCATCTGCAACGAGCAAATTACCTACTCTCTCGCTAAACAGCGTACAGATTGGGAGCCCTGAAAAACTCCAAAGGTGGCATAGAGCACAGACCACTAGCATTTGTCCTTCCAAGAAACTAATGAGCCAAGCCAGGAATGACCCAAAGAAACCAAAAGCATCAAGCTTGTAGATGAGGATCTAGTGGGATACCTCAACGAACGCCTTGGCCGTAGTCTGTATAAACACAGTCCACTTGTGCAGTGGCAGCAAAAGTCTCCATAACGACTCGCTCGACAGAATTTAGTAACAGTAATCGAGAACAGATGAGGGAATGCCGATTTCAGTGGATTAAAGGTCACACATACTTACGTTACTGTTTAGCTGATATAAATCCCCCCCCCCCCCCCGCGCTTATTCCTCATATCTGAGGGAGTCTTGAAGCATTGAAGATCTTAGAATTTGGCAATTTTCATAGAGCTAACTAAGAAGCTATAATTGCACTTGTGAAAGATGAATATGCGTTAAACAAAAGTAGTAATTTCTGCGACTAAATATTATAATAACTAAGAATGATTAAAACCCCTACTAAACGCTGTTGTTTCTAAATTACTCATGATAGCGGGAATATTGATTCAACATTTATCATGGGAGTTTAATGAAATTTTCAAAGATTTTGCGACATGGGTTGTGCGATGCACAATATAAATTTGTTGCTCGGGGATCAAAAAAAGCCTTTCCAAAAGTTAAATCTCTGTTCATCGTCGCAGTTTTTATTTTCAACAGTACATGTATTAGGTATCTACTAATAAATCAAATTATCTTCTACTTATTATTTTCATTTTTTATTATTTCTTCGAATTTTATTAATTTATTTTTAAATTTTTTCGTGGAAATTCAAGAATTTAGGAGAAATTAATTAATGAGACGCAGATATTGACATCTGCCGCATCCTACTCTCACTAGCTTCAGAATCGGGCCAGGCATTGAGAATTCTTATTTTCTTATGCACTCGTATCATTATAGATCTCCATAGGTATTGGAAATAGGCTCTGTACTGAATGTTTCAATTTGTACAGCATTACGCTGTATGATACTAAGAAATTGGAGTACTTGATACAGAAATATTCCTAAGAATGTATAGTATGTAATATATAATCAGTATGATAACCTTTTGAATTTGAGCCTAGCAGTTTTCAAATTATCAACCGAAGCATGTGTACCTAATTCACAACAATGATAAATTAGTGATTATTAAACTCAAAAGCTATTTTACTTCCTTCCAACAAAAAAATACGAACGCTTGGATAGGAATTATCGCTCATTTTCGTCCCAAGGCCATCACCGTGACACTTGACGTTAATCTCGTATTTTTTTTAAACTTAGAAAGAAAACCTTCTAGACTCTGCCTCATAACGTCACTATGATAAAGAAAATACGGGGCCACTAAAAGAAGCGCCAATAATGGAATAACAAACGAGCCTTTCATAATCCCTTGTTTTTCTCCTTTCAAATAAAATCTCTTTTTCTAAAGCCGACTTTTTCCAACAGCCGTGAGGACAGAGGACTCTTAAAGTAAGACTGAACACAAGAGAAGGTGATAAATTTGAAGGGTTTTCGAGAGCCCAAGTTCCCAACCGGGCACAATGGGGTGTAAAGCTCGGAGGCGTAAATGCTCTTAACCCTATGCGGCTTGAATACTTGATTCTCTCCAACGCGATTTCAATAGTTCAATAGTATAATTCACGGCGTGAAATCACTAACTGTCTACAGAAAGGCGTGGGTATAGCGAATGAAGCGGTCGGAGGACGAAAGATTACTGTTTCGATTTGTCGTCGGGGTTTCTTGATAAAGCAATCAGCTATTATTAGGGCAAGAGTTCTTGTGAACTTTAGTGCTTCAAACTTTTTGTTGAACTTAAGACTTTTACAAATTCTTTGGTAAAAGGATTTTGAAAACTAAACTAACGCTTTATGCATAATAACTAATCCTTTGTTTTCCAGGAGGTCAAGTTGAGGAAAAGCCGTTCTGTCAAGAAAATGGATTGAGCAAAGACGAGCTGCAGGCGTACAGAATTATCTTGGTACTGGTCCAGTATTTCATCCCGCTGAGCATAATTTCCTACGCCTATGCCAGGATGGCTCTTCGTCTATGGGGGTCAAGAGCTCCTGGAAATGCGCAACACTCGAGGGACCGAAACCTTCTCAAGAACAAGAAAAAAGTAAGTTCAATCTTCCTGTGAATTATTTGAATTCGGTTGATTTAAAAATTATGAAGAACGCATTCATCACTGTTTGTGCACGTTTACATTGAGTCTGAGCGTGAACAGTAGTGTGCATCTAAATTCATAAAGAGTTTGTAGGAGAGCATATCATCCACATATTCTCACTCACAATGAAGACCGGACCAGGACAGGGCTGTTGTCTATACCAGCGCACATGGGAGACCAGACGCAGAATAAGCTTAACAGTCAGAACTGATTTTAAAGTAGAGAAATAAAAATTTTTAAGGAAAAAGCCGTGTTTTAGCGAATTTTTGTAGAAAATAAAGCTATTGCGATGGCACCAAAAAATTGGCCCAAAGCGGCTAAAAATCGTTAAATTCATATTTTTAGCAAAATTTTAGCCACCAAAGTCAATCTACAACGAAATACGACACTATACAATTTTTTCAAAAAATATGCAGAAAAATGTAATTGAATTTCATTATTAATTGTTGAAAAATCGATTAAAAAATGAAAAAATTGCTAAAAATCCAATGTCTGTTTTGAATCGTAGAATATTATTTAGTACAAGTTTATCTACCATATTGTCGGTGGCTAACAAATTTTTGCCCGCGAAGGGCTCGAATTTCGAAACAATGTAACATAATACTGCACCTATAAAAATTCGCTCATACGATCATGCTGCATGACTGGAACTTTTTTTTTTTTAATCTTTGAAAAATTATATTTTAAAGACGGATCGGGTCAGAAAATTGCGGTTGACAGCATTTTACTCCATTCTTGGTCCTAAAGTTTTTCAAAAACGGAAGCAAATTATTACACAAAGATTTATTATTTTATTAATGATGAATTAAAGATTTATCATGTAATAGACAGCCTTTGTTCGTAGATCATTGTACTATAATTTTTCAACCCAGTATATTATAATTAGTAAGAGAAATTAGCCTCTGAGGTTCCTCAACTGATCAACTCACCTACAAACCTCGAAATTGTTTTCAGCACCATAGGGTCAATTACGCAGCAAATTAGATTCAGAGGTAAAGGTGCATGTGCGCTTCCGTACATTGCAACTTTATTCTTGATGTCCCGATCTCGATGCCTAAATCATTCAGCCCTTTAAGTCAATCCGTTAGGGTTGATCAAAAGTGTAGCCGATGTTACTGGCACATCCCCGGCCGATGTATGATCTCTTTTGCAAAATTGCATACACGTTCGTCCTGTAGTTTCAGAGAAATGGTTTGTAATTTTATTCGATTATACGCTTCTTGAAGCGTAAACCATATATTAAGGGGTTTGATTTTTTTTTTTTTTTTTTTTTTTTTTTTTTTTTTTTTTTTTTTTTTTTTTTTTTTTTTCTACGAAGGTTCGTTATTGATAATGAACCTAAAGGCTCACTCTCATCCGAATCCTATAAACGCATAACAGTAGTCCTATAATGTACACAATTATACATATGAGTCTAGAGCGAAAACACTTAGGTAAGGATATACGAATAATTTGAGACATTAAAATCTTCACAGATGAATTTTTTTTAAGTACCTATTAAATTAGATTAAGAAAATTAATTTACATCTTTGCTATATTAAATAAAATACTATCATTGCCTCTATTAAAAACATTTTACTTTGCACTTGTTCAATCAGTGCTTTTGTACGGTATGCCTGCATGGGGTGCCACTTATCCCACTACCCCCATTATCATCACCCAAAAACAGCTAATAAGAATTATAAGTAAGAAGAGATTTTTGGACCATACCGAACCCTTATTTAAACATTTGAACATTTGAATATTTCCCTTACTGATGGAGCTTCATTGCATTAAACAGATCTTGAAAGAAAACTCGGCCCTTCGGGCCTCGCAAGGGGCTCCGCCCCTTGACCCCGCCAGGGGGGCTTCGCCCCCCTGGACCCCCCCGGATGTTATTACTTTGAGCCTGACTGCTAAAATGTAAAAAACATGGAATCATGTTTTAGCTCCTCGCAATCATGTTCACAATATCAATCATTGAGAATGATCACCTGTGTGTAAACAATTATTCATATCACCATATTCATAACTCAGCTTGTTGGCCACGCACTTCGCAGTAGTTAACATAATATGGTTGGATAAAGTGAGAGCTTTCGAACGAATGGTCAACGAATTTTGTGGGATGAAAAACGACGAAGTATCATATCCCTAGCAACGACTCGGTTGTAAGCGGAAATCATCACAATTATTGGCGCTACTTTCATGTCACTTTTCGGCGGGGGATCCATCGCTAAAACATGATTCCATGTTAAAAGTTTTTCCACGCCTAACCACTTAATTTACACCCGATTCCATACTTGCAACTCTATGACAATTCCTTATTTTCGCACTACTCTTGGTTACAACTCATACCCAGCACGAGGTGTACGTGGGTTTAATGCTCTTCCGGAAACCCTGAGATCGGAGCTTTTAAATAAAAACGGTACCAAAACTAGTCAGAAACCCAAAAAACACTTCATCATGTTATAATAATTAATCTGCTATAATACTGCTGTTTAACTTCATTATTATATTTTTCTATCTTGGATGGGTACATGTTTTTGTTTAATTTTTTTTTATTTATTTATTTATTTTTTTTTTTTTATTTTTTTTTTAATTATTTTTTTTTTTTTAAGAAGCGTGTTTCTTTTTTCTCTTTTTAAAATAAGTAACCATTTATGAATATTTGTTATTTTTCTGGCTGAGGTACGACTCTCTCCCTGCCACGGGCTATGCCTACATAGGGATAAGTTTCTGTATATTTTTTTATGAAATCTGTATTATGTTTGAAGAACATTTTATTTTCAACTTCTATGTTTTGTATTATGATAAAGAAATAAAGAATCTATTAAAAAAAAAAAAAAAAAAAAAAAAAAAAAAAACTTTGTTTTTGATAATTTTACATTTATTATATTTTCGTGAACTTTGCTTTACGACATTCAAAACTGAAGGTCACCGGATTTGTTCTTTCTTCTTTTTCAAGTCTATTGAACAAAATTGTATGTGTTTTTAAAGGGTAAAACTCGTTAGTTGAAGCGTAAAACTCGGTTATACGGAATTCGAGAGACCTACAAGTTTTATTGTTCGATTCAGTGTAATAAACTAGAAACGGGCCACAAACTCGTTGGATTGTAATACATTTTTATTGAAAACCCTCGAATTAATTGGAAAACCACGTTTTATAACATTAAAACACAATTTTCTCCCTTAATTAGCAAAGTAAAATAATGTAATACACCGTAGTTTTTCCCGTTGAGTTCCTCTAAAGAATAGCTTGAAAACCTCCCTCTCATTCACGGATTTTTAACAATGTGTCTCAGGTGTGCGCAGTGTCATTGAGTTCAATGCCCGTTAAGGCTAAGCGCACACAGGGGACCGAACCACGACAGGAATGTTGGTTTTATATACCTACGCACATGAGAAACCATACAAGGAATAAAATCAACAGTCAGAACCGATTACCTCACCTCTATGTGTTATTCCCCACGAAAACTTATATGAAAGTACATACTGAACTGTTTTGGCATCAAGTCCCATAAATTTAGAAAGCAGTTGAAGAGTTATAGCTAAGGTGGGTTGGCACATGAGGAAACCTAAAGGACATTTTAGTAACCTCCTTGGATAGATACGACAAGAAATGTATTTTTATTACACCATATTTCTTCTGTTCAACTAATATATAGTGTGTGCAGGTAATCAAAATGCTGGTGATCGTCGTTGCTTTATTCGGCCTGTGTTGGTTACCACTACAAACCTACAATGTCCTACAAGACATTTTTCCCGATATAAACGGGTGAGAGTTAATTAATTAATATTATATGTATCAATAATTCATTTCTATATTTATCGTGTTTCGTAACAATTAGATATTACTTTTCTAATTAAAATGCAGATATGTTAATTAACTATAAGCATTGGTATATGTTTTCAATTAATTCTTTCATTTATTTGACTTGGGGTAATTTTGTATTTCCAGGTACCAGTATATCCACTACATATTTTTCTGCTGTGACTGGTTAGCAATGAGCAATTCCTGTTACAACCCGTTCATCTACGGGATATATAACGTGAGTGATTTTGATTCTCCCCAATTATCTCAGGCATTATTAAACAAATATTAAATTTTATTAATAGCATTTATATTATATTTTATATTAGTGATTCTATAAGTTATATTAGTAGTTCATATTATTTTATTTGACTTAGCGTGCTACTTGCGGCATAGATGAGATGAAACTTTACTGGAATTTCAGAATCAAAACGCTGCAAATTATTACACAATGGTTTATTATTTCTGTGTTAGATAGCCCTTCTACACAGATTATTGGTCTATAATTATTAAATCCCGTAAGTAATATATAATTAGAGCATGGCCTCTGAGAAGGGTTCACACTTTTACAGTTCCAAGACCCCGCAATTTTACGCTTCACAGTAAAGATGTTTTAAAAAATGGGAAAATGATGGTTAAAGTAATTTACGTTAGCGCAAGCGCAGAATGGAGTAATGATTTGAGAAAAATGAAATTAATTGGGAAAAATCTACAGTCTAACCCACAAATTCCCAGAAAATATAATAAAATCTGATGAAAACTACACTCTGTTTTTAGGAGTACACTTGCGAGGTTACGCAGGAGCTAATATGAAATTAACATGGAATGATTAAACCATTGTGCCCCAACTATGCACCAAATTTGAGCGGGATTGAACGAAAAGAGCGTAGAAAAATTATCCTTGAAGGAATTTGCGTTTGCGCATGCGCAAAATGAATTATTGATTGGAGAAGTATGGAATTGACAGTGGACCATTTACAAACTAACCCGCTCATTCCCTGAAAATTTCATAAGAACTGGTTGAATATTGTGGAAATTAAGCTTGTTACAAGGATTTGCGACATCCACAGACAAACTCACACAGATACACATGCAGAGATAGAGAGAGAAAGACACAGAACGAAAGTTGTTCAAAATAATCTAAAACGTTAAGTAATTGGAAAAGGGAATTTTACCACTGAAAAAAAAAAAAAAAGTTTGATTTTAGTGGAGACCACAACTTTTCAATCCCTCGAAAGGGGAAACAATGCTTCTGCTTTCTATAGGTAGACTAGGGAGCAATTTAAGAGATGAAATTTAGCGTTTAGGTACCAACTTCACTAGTAAGCGTGCGCACACGTCATTATTGATTCGATTGCAATGGCATTTATAAGGGATCATCTAGACGCTGATCCACGCACCTGAGCATTTCATCAAAATTAAACTAATATTGAGAATCCCCAGTGCTTTTGAATGGAAGCTGTCGTATCGGTGTGCCCTACGGGGGTGGTGAGCCTTTCCACCTACTATACCCGACCGCCGTTCAACGCGCAGACAGCGTTCCAGTAGTATAGTTCGTAGCTGTTACCTTGAAAGTTTTTGAGATCTCGATTTTTGAATGTTTAGCCCTTTAATACTACCCTTTAGGGTTGACACAAATTTATGCCGAGCTTCTAGGACCATCTAGACCCCAAATGCGATGTTTAACGCAAGTTTCGTGAAGTTTGGTCTATTAATTTCGGAGAAAAGCCGCGGAAGGCGTACGAAGGACGGACGGATTTTTTTAATTCGATTTTTGGATTCTACGCATCCTCTTGAAACGTAAACCAAAAAATTTTCTGAAGAGGGGGGGGGGGGGGGGGGGGGGGTAAAAAAATTTCTTGGTCGATTACAAAGGTGCATTATTGAAAAGAATAAACCAAAATGATTCAACACGTATTTTGCGTTCATCATAATGGACCTTTGTGACCAAAAGAAAATTTTAAAAGATAAAAAAACGGCTAAATTTAATTTTACGAAATGATTGCTGCTCCCACGTGTTTGATCCGATTTCAATTAAACCCAAATTAGTTTTCTGCCTCGAAACATATTATACTACTTTAGCATTAGGGGCTTTCCAACGTGATTCCCAAGAAGTTGAGAATTTAGAATTTTAGAGTATAAAATGGGTCCTAAGCCATTACGGAAATATTATTAAGGTGTGACAAACAATGAAAATAGAATTATGATCTGACAAAACCTTAATTTTGTTGAAGGCAATTGGTAGATTTAGAGCTACTGGATGTGGTTCAATGAAGTACTGGAGTAAGCCGTATTTCACGTAATGCATTATACGTCCTTCCTAGTGCTTGTCATGGAAAACTACTATACATCAGCCTAACATTTTTAAATGTAGAAACAGATCGGATTCGAGTTTCGTTAAACCGTTTCAAATAGCACGGTATTAAATTCTTAAAACCGGTTCTGTGTCAGTATTGAATATGTGAAATTAAGTTTTAGCATAGTTTTTTTTACATTTTAGCAAATTTAAAAAAAAAATGAAGCTACAGCATTAGCTCCACAAATTTTAAAATAAAAATTTTCTAACAATGTAGTATTTATGTATTTATATTATGTACGTGCCATCCTAATTTTCTCTCAACTGAAAAAAAAAATTGTCGATTTCAAAGAACCTTTTTATGTGCGGTTTAGACTTTCAGATTAACTGCTATAAAAATGTAGGTTTTGGAAGCCAACTCGTCAATGATTTTCAACCCTGCAAGGTAAAATTCTCTCAACTTCATCTTTCCCGATGTCCGCAAAGTACTTATTTCATTTATACTGACGATAAACGTTTAAAAAAAAGTTGGGCAACTTGATTTCAAACTCAGAAACGAAGTTCCATTTCTCTGAAAGGTCAAGTAGAATGGACTTCAGTAGGTACCTTTTACCGTGGCAAGAGACGAAAAACCCAACTTGACTCATCCGCCAGTTTAGTGGTGACTTGTGGCAGGGAAAAGTCATTTTCCCATTTCCCGAATGAATTTCTCGGTCGCCTGTCAAAGGGAAAGTCGACTCCCTAAGTTTGTTAAGCCTAATCTCTCTCAAAGCCCCCCGCGTATGGATGCGGCATGATACCGGAAGGGGTTATTTGCGTTCTGTGATCTTTCTTCATTTATTCAACAACGTACCGAATTGACCCCCCCCCCCGCCACACCTCTTCAGCAACTAATTTCTATTTCCGTGACGGCACCCAGAAAAGAACTTTGATATCACAGTTTAACAATCCACTCCAGTCCGTTCTTTCGAAAATATAGCTACTACCTATGGATACATTTTAAAACGCTGCAAATTATTTCAGAAAGGTTTATTATTTCTGTGTTAGATAGCCCTTCTACTCATATCATTGGTCTATAATTAATTACTAAACCCCATATATAATACATGATCAAAAGGGTTCACACCATTATAGTTCCTGGTCCGCTCAATTTTACACTTTTAAGTAAATGTAAAATTAAAATTAATAGGAAATAAAATAAAATAAAACAGGTCGTTCGGCAAGGAAATAATATAGGGGCAGAGGCGCCACAGCTGATCAGTGTGCACTGATATTGAATTCTTAGTATTACAAAGGAGGTCCATTTCAAATTGCAGATCTGTTAGCAGACACCAATATGCCTGCGTAGATATAGGCACCTTCAGAGGGGAAATTAATGCAAATTTAACCCATTGACCGCTACCTAGGAATTTAAGAATCAGCTCTCCCGCTACAAAAATTTTTTTCTCCAATTTTTGCTTAAAACTGTTTCATTTGCTTTGGTTTTTAATATTTTACGAGGATTTTGTCGAAAAAAGTCAAAATGGGGTCAAATTGGGCAATCTGGCAGCGTACTCACTTGAGTACGGTAGCAGGTAGGGGTCGCCAAGGGTATGCAATCCCGCACGACACACTAGTAGAACACCCATATCGCATGCTAATGTGCCACCCTGAGTGTTATTTTCCAATGTATTATAATCAAATAGCAAAGAAAAACTTGTGAATCTTATCCAAAACATATTTTCGAACAAGAAAAAAAAAAAAAAAAAAAAAAAAAAAAAAAAAATGGTTGCTCAATATAAGAAATTTAATGTTTTTATAAAATCGGCGAGGACTCCAGCTGACTTGTTAGCCAGGTGACCGGCTTCTTCGTACTGAAGAGAAAATGTCGGCTCACATGCCTCTACAATGTTTCCCCACCCTGGTACCCTCCCCACAAGTGACGCGTCGACCGGAGAGTGGGGCGTACTCACTTGAGTACGGTAGCGCACAGAGGTGATCAATCGCGTACTCACTTGAGTACGGTAGCGGTCAATGGGTTAAAACAATCACATACTTGTGTGTGTGTGTGTGTGTGTGTGTGTGTGTGTGTGTGTGTGTGTGTGTGTGTGTGTGCGTGTGTGTGTGTGTGTGTGTGTGTGTGTGTGTGTGTGTGTGTGTGTGTGTGTGTGTGTGTGTGTGTGTGTGTGTGTGTGTGTGTGTGTGTGTGTGTGTGTGTGTGTGTGTGTGTGTGTGTGTGTGTGTGTGTGTGTGTGTGTGTGTGTGTGTGTGTGTGTGTGTGTGTGTGTGTGTGTGTGTGTGTGTGTGTGTGTGTGTGTGTGTGTGTGTGTGTGTGTGTGTGTGTGTGTGTGTGTGTGTGTGTGTGTGTGTGTGTGTGTGTGTGTGTGTGTGTGTGTGTGTGTGTGTGTGTGTGTGTGTGTGTGTGTGTGTGTGTGTGTGTGTGTGTGTGTGTGTGTGTGTGTGTGTGTGTGTGTGTGTGTGTGTGTGTGTGTGTGTGTGTGTGTGTGTGTGTGTGTGTGTGTGTGTGTGTGTGTGTGTGTGTGTGTGTGTGTGTGTGTGTGTGTGTGTGTGTGTGTGTGTGTGTGTGTGTGTGTGTGTGTGTGTGGTGTGTGTGTGTGTGTGTGTGTGTGTGTGTGTGTGTGTGTGTGTGTGTGTGTGTGTGTGTGTGTGTGTGTGTGTGTGTGTGTGTGTGTGTGTGTGTGTGTGTGTGTGTGTGTGTGTGTGTGTGTGTGTGTGTGTGTGTGTGTGTGTGTGTGTGTGTGTGTGTGTGTGTGTGTGTGTGTGTGTGTGTGTGGTGTGTGTGTGTGTGTGTGGTGTGTGTGTGTGTGTGTGTGTGTGTGTGTGTGTGTGTGTGTGTGTGTGTGTGTATGTGTGTGTGTGTGTGTGTGTGTGTGTGTGTGTGTGGTGTGTGTGTGTGTGTGTGTGTGTGTGTGTGTGTGTGTGTGTGTGTGTGTGTGTGTGTGTGTGTGTGTGTGTGTGTGTGTGTGTGTGTGTGTGTGTGTGTGTGTGTGTGTGTGTGTGTGTGTGTGTGTGTGTGTGTGTGTGTGTGTGTGTGTGTGTGTGTGTGTGTGTGTGTGTGTGTGTGTGTGTGTGTGTGTGTGTTCGTTGACCACTTGAGAATCTGTATCATGTGGTGCAGCAGTTTCCTCGTACTCACGGTGGCCGCATTCTACGTCACAATTTTGTCATCCAGTGGTTGGGATGTCGAAAGGGAGAGACTATATCATATGCCGAGTGACCGGGGCAAGAAGCCGGTTATCGTTGCCGTCAAGCCCAATGGGTCTGCAATAGTCCTGGATGTCCAGGTTGTCTGTGGTAGCGTGGACATGGAGCAGACCTGGCGGGCTAAGATAAGTAAAATGATAGAAATGATCTGCGGCAAGCGATGTCCGAGCTAAAATGAGTAATGGCCAATAACATCAGAGTCATGGCCCTAACCGTGTCATGGCGCAGGGTGTGGTGCGGGAAAAGCGCCACGGAGTTACTCGAGTTGGGCATCTCGGCGGGAGTGCTCCGTGGTATCACCACCCGCGTCCTAAGGGGTTCGTTCTTGAACTGGTGGTCATTCTAAAGGGGCACTTCCTTTCATCCCATTCTTCCTCCTCATAATTCTGCAACTTCCCTCATCCCTAGAGCCGGCGTCGGGTAAACCTGGGCGACCTTCCCACTTTTTTATTTATTTATTTTCTCAAAATAATAATGGTGTGGGAGCCTTTGTTAAAAAAAAAAAAAAAAAAAAAAAAAAAAAAAAAAAAAAAAGTGTGTGTCTGTGTGTGACTCCTGATCTTAGAATAACCATAATTAAGTAAATCGGCACCTACCAACTGAAAGTAACATCAATTTATATATCATTGAAGTAGTTTTAATAATCATAATAAACTTCATAGCGGAATATAGAAAATCAAGATGTTGGTAACTTAAAACATCGAAATCGGTCATTTAGGAAGAGGGAAAATTATGCTTGAAGTAATTTAAGAGTAAGTTAGAGCATGCGCAGAATAATGATATGAGAAAAATTAAATCGGTAGGGGAAAATCTACAGAATAACCCGCACATTCCCTGAAAATTTCATAAAAATCTGATAAATAATTGAACTAACCTTGTTCCTGAGATACACTTTTCCGCATGCGCAGGAGATTCTAAATATGCAATCATGTTGAAAATAATATAGAATAATTAAACCATCGTCCCTCAACTATGCACCAAATTTTAGCGAGATTAGAAGACAAGGGCTTGAACAATGTTTTTGATTGCCCGGTCCCATAAAAGTATAATACGCCAACCGTCTTCCGTGCTTGGGGCACATGATCCCTTCCCTGGGAATTTCTAATCTTCATCTAGTTACAGGTACATACAACTGCATCTAGAGCATTAAGTCATTTGAAGCCCAATATTTTCTTCTTTATGTTAGGTATGTATATTTATAATATAATATTGATTCAACTAACAGTAAGCAACACTATTCATGTGGCTCAAGTCGATGCAGATCAATAATCTGAATAGATTATTGTATAAAACGTAAATAATTATTGCAATCTGGTCCTAAATAGAAACTGCAAAACATTACTCAAAGTTTATTATGTTTCTGTGAAGGATAAACCTTCATCGTGACTAAGTAAGTATTATTTTGTCGTTCCACAAAAAAAATGAAAAATGAAAATCTCTAAAAGATTGAGGGTTCTACGTCCCATAAAATACGGGCATCAACAACTCATCTTGGCAAGAGGTTGAGCGAGATGTCGCACGCTCCGGCGATTTTCTTCATCCCATGAGCTTTCCCAAACTCGGAAGCTTGAAAAAGATGAGAGGAAAATTGGAAAGAGAGTGGGAAGAATCTCAAGGATTTAGGATGAGATTTTATTTCTACCTCATTTTTTTCCTTATAAGTAAATACGGCACGCATATTACGAAGGGGAAACGTTTCGTCTCTGGGACTGCATTTTCATTGAGTTAGAAATCAGGAATCGATTCAGTGGCTTGAAGTTATATATGCACATTCCAGGCAACAATGAAAGCAGTTGATTAATGTAACAATCAAACTAGTATCAGTAAAACTGTTTTACCTAGGATTGAGATGTTTAATTTTCGTTGAGAAAGCTAAATACTGAAGTTGAATGATTGCTGTATTGAAAATAGTTATAAACAATGAGCTACTCCAGATTGCATTAAGAAAATTATGCAAAACTGGAAATCTATGTTTAGTGTTGGATTGCAGCCCTAGCCACAACTACTCATTATGGCAAAATACACCCCCCACACCTTACCTGTTAGTTATGAAACTGGTGTGACATTTTTTTGTTGCTTCTTAATTACAAAGTATCAATATATTTCAGAAATATTCATCGAACTAAAAAAACTCTTATTAACTTTACATATGCGCGTAGAATTCGGTATATGTGTAATATGTGTAGGTAATAGGTATTAATTACCAACCTAAATAATTATTTCAGTGCTAGGTAATCCTTCGTTATAGATCTCTCGTAGTTAAAAATTATTTGTTGTGCAAATGATATAAAAGAAATCACTAGTCTTTGTAAAAACTACCAATGAAAGCAGCGAGAAACTGAAATTTATGTCACAGGGATGATGGAATGGAGTAGTTCCCCCTTTGGGATGAGGCAATCAGCCTGCTGCACCCAGAGGTTTTCCTGAAAGCTGAAAAGCCCCTGGTGCAATCTCAGGGACGGCAGCTATACGAAACTAGAAAGAGGAACTACCCATTTCCATCAAACTCCTGGGGCTTTCAGATAGGGGTTGGGAGGGGGCAGAGTAGAAGGGGGGGGTGAATGGTTTATTGTTAAATAGTAAGAGTTACTTAAACATTTATTGCCCGTCTTGCCTATATGGTAATGCGAGAGGGGAGGGGGTAATAAGGACAGTTAATAATAGTGTGGCGGGAGGGGTGGGGGTTCGCAACCAAGGCGTGCTAACATTTATGGCAAAGTGCTGATGGAACGGAGTAGTCACCCCTTCAATGGGATGAGGCAATTTGCCTGCTACACCCAGAGGATATCCTGAAAGCTGAAAAGCTACAGTTACCTCAGAGACAAGACAAGTTACAAGAAAGAGAAGGGTATACTACCCATTTCCATCACAACTTAATGAGTTCTATTTTTATCAACTAACAACCGATCTGTAGTGTTTACCAGGATAGCCACTCTTGTATGTATTAAGTTGATAAGTCGCGCGGAATATAGAAATATTAGGATGGCACGGAAAGTAAAATACACGATTGATTGTTGGCCATGGTAAATGAGAATCACGGGTAAAAAGTCGAGTCAACCATCTTAAAGGTTAAACGAAAGCCTTGAGACGTAATTGAACGAAGTCGCAGTTACATAATATTTATTCTCATATAGAAGTAGGCGATTGCTGAAAGAAATATTATAGAATAAAACAAAACCTAACTGTCACTTAATTGCGAATAGTGTATGTATATAATGTTTGGACTATATATTAGTCGAATACCACTCACTGGTGTCCTTTATGTCATAAACAAACGCAGGTAAAAACCTTCATATTTTTTCTCTCGATGCTGGTTTTTCAAATTTTGAAATTTCAATAACTTGGTGCGAGGAGGGGTATTGAAAAAAACAGCATTAAGGGCCTAAACCAGTTTTAAAAGAATAGTATCTAGCGCTTGAATGAATGATCCAATCTTCAATGTAATTAGAAAACTATGGGAAATAAAGAATAAAATTTTCTAGAGTTTCTGCAAACTAAATTCAGATAAAAATTCGAAATCCCACCATTCCCCACCACTACACACCATCATCTCACTCATCTAAAAACTTAAGGTTGTACATAAGCATTTATTTCAGAGGAGAGTACTTACAATGAGCAAGATTTGTTTTCTGTTATTTGCAATTTTAGAGGAGGTTGTAAAGAGGTTTAGCTTCTCGGTTGTAATCATCTGCTTTGCCTGCGTCCCAACGTCCCTCCCATTACATCTATAATATTTCTTCCAGGAAAAGGGTGTTGGAAAACTTAACGCAGTATGGTAGGAGATGGTTTAGGCTCTATGTCGAAAAAGAAGAGTACACAGGACTGCTGAAAATAAAGTTGAGCATTGAGATGAGGGTAGTTATGTTTACATTTTGAGGTATATATCTTTTAGCCGAAACCATGGAACTGAAGTTTACGAAATTTGACTCAATAATCATACATCGGCAGAGTATGTTCCTCTAATCTCGGCATTATATTTGATCAACCTCAAAGGGTGACTTTTAAGGGTTGAAAGATTTTAAAAATCGAGATCACGAAAAACTTTCTGATGAAAAGGTTTTTTTCGTTTGATTCAAATAAAACCAATATTATTGTACGCCCAACCTGTGATGCTCCAAAGGGTTCAAGTATTGGAAGAGATAAATATTGACTGTGAATCGCAAAGCGTGCTGGATTGGGCAGAACTTCAGTTTTGGTTGACAATTCATTTATCATCCGGTAGGAGCCTACGTACATGTATGTACATAGGTATATTTACATTATGTTGTACCAAAAACTCCGTTTAATAATTTTCTATAGAAAGGCTATGCATTTTTAATCTAAGCCTCGTTCTTGATCAATCACAAAATCTACGTATGGACATAACCAAATTGTGGTTTTTAACGTAGAATACGTTTTTATGGAGTCCTTATTGTCGAAAATTGTCATATAACAACGCAACGAAAAGATGAAACGTAACAACGAAACATACAAGAAGCATGTGTGCATTGTGTTACCGTTGCCTTGCAATCTCCGAAGCTTTTGGTTGACAGTTCATTTATCTTCCGGTAGGTGCCTACGTACATATGAGTACATAGGTATATTTACATTATGTTGTACCAAAAACTCCGTTTAATAATTATCTATAGAAAGGCTATGCATTTTTAATCTAACCCTCGTTCTTGATCAATCACAAAATCGACGTATGGACATAACCAAATTGTGGTTTTTAACGTAGAATACGTTTTTATGGAGTCCTTCTTGCCGAAAATTGTCATATAACAACGCAACAAAAAGATGAAACGTAACAACGAAACATACAAGAAGCATGTGTGCATTGTGTTACCGTTGCCTTGCAATCTCCGAAGCTAATTTCTTTGCTATTCAGCCTTTGAAGCTAAAATTTGAAATGGAGAACCCTTGGGACGTCTAGAAACAAATCATGTCTCGAGCCTCAACATCAGCTAAGACCCCTAGACAAATCTAAAAACAAACTGAAGCCCCGTAGATCAGCTCATTTCTGTACTGTTCTATATATGAAGCTAAAATTTGATATGGAGGTCCCTTGGGACATACAGAAACGAATCATAAGGTATGATGCCCCTTAAACTAGCTGAGTGAGCTCCGAAGCTCATTTTTTGCTATCAAACCTATCAACAGCAAATTTTTACTTAGAAATAGTAAAAGCGTACTCTACGCTCTTCACTCTATAACCTCTAGGTGCAATGTGGTTTTCTCCCCTTTTTTTCTGTTGACCTGAGGCCTGTTCATGTGCTATTGTGCTGAGTGATATTGTTCGTACATTAGGTCAATCGAATCAAGCTCATTTGAATACACACATTCGAACGAATAGAATCTCAATAGAAAAGGAGTTCATTGGAACCTGCCTCAGACCAGCTTTGACCCGCATCAGTGGCGAAGCGAATCCTACTCTGAAGCCCTACTTCGCATTTGTCCTGACAGAATGAAAATAGGTGTTATGATAAATGTACTGACTACGCTGGTATTTTCTACATTAGGAGTAGACTGCATATATGGAAAAATAATCATGAGAATCATGTGGAGTAAGATATAGTTGCACCGTAATACGATTATCATCGAAGTAGGTTCTTACAGCTGCGACGGAGAACTACGGTTACTGTCTGGCAGGGAATAGGTAAGAGATTCCTAAATTCCCAAATGGCTCCCTCTTTCACATTACCCTACTCCAACATGTTGGGAAGTGCTAATTTTCGATTTTATAAATCACTTAACTTCCTTCCACTCAATACTACTGACATTTTCGTTAGGAAAGAGACGAACATCTATCTCATCAAAGTTGAAATTATTAAAATTACACTAATTTCCCTATACAGTCAATGGCCTACTGAAGGCTTCCCAAGAGATGTTTTCTAAGGCTCCCTTGTTAATGATACTAAAGTATAACTTAACTGGATGGTTAAGGAAAGCTGGAGCTCACCTAAATTACAACATTTTGCGCAGATATGGTTCAGAAAACAGGTTTTTCTTGCGTCAGAAGTCAGGGGTTCTCTAATGTTAGTGGTAAAAATCCATTAGAAGCCATTAAATTCATATACTATGAAGATTCTGCATTTTCCTGTAATATATCAATATTTACTCCTCTCACTATTATTGAATTAGATAAATAACAACTATTTCTAAGTAAACTAATTGCGCTCCCCAAAAAATTTTTCAGCTCGCTTATTCCATCGCTCTAACGGTATAAATATAGTATTGTGAATGCATGTTTCTCCAGCGCTGCTTCAATACATACGTGTAGCAAAATCGAATAATGTAATTTCTTCATATTTTCTAACGGCATGCCTATATTTCAAGTAGGTACTCTAATATGCCGCAATTTCGGTTTATAAACTTTGTAGAGTGATAACAGTTGCAGCCTAGGAGTTGAATCCTTAAAATCAGTCAGGAAAAATCAGGATTGCCGCTTCCCCCCCCCCCCCCCCCCCCCCCCCCCTCTCCATCGCCACCTCGGATTCGCTTTGCTCTCCAGTTCCAGTCTCATTTGTGACAGCCCACGCGTCACGTGCTTCCGCCCAATCTTTATATAAGTACATGAACTTCCCCTGGGATCATCCCCTACCGACATACTCCTGGGATACGGGAAGAAATCGCCGCGCCTGTACGAATCTTATTTTCCTATTTTTCCACCCTTCATTGCTAGCATCCCTTCCAACTTCATTTTCCCTGAACCTTCTACATTCCACGAACCACCTGGAGTTAAGGTAAAGCGTATTTTCCCGTACATAAGTATATATTTATTTATACATATATATTTATTTATATTAATACCTCTATAATTGTTTCCAAAGAATTTATTCCCTTTGGTGGTCCTTCTCGTAAATTGGGGCTCAAACTAATTGAGCATTTCGTCGAGAACCAGCTAGCCCCCCCCCCCCCCCCCCCCCCCCTCCCGCCAAAGGATTTACTACTTAAATTATTTTCTTAAAGTATAATCCCCAACATTAATGGTCTTTCTTCGAACCGGATTTGATCTTGTTAAAATAAATGAATAATTTGAGATCGTACTAAGTATTCCTACTCGTATTCGTACGTATACGTACTCGTATGAGAAACTTAGCCGATCTAACGGCAATTTCGTTTAGCAGTTGTTCTTTTGAGTACTTGAGTACGACTTCAAATCTAATTTTTTTGTAGATTGACTTTTTTCCCCTTAACTAAATTTGATTTTGTGATTCGCCCAGGTGGTTTTTGTGATTTGCATTTGGATTGGGCTGGATGCGCACGTGGTTGACCCGGGGCTGTGGAGTTGAGGTGGTATAAGACGATTCTGCAAGATAAGCCTTACTACGTATTCTTGTTCAAACGGGGATTGATTTCTGTTCAGTAACAGACCTATCATATACCTACTTGTTTCTATCAGCTCTTCCGAATCGAACTTTATAACGGACCTTGCGATCCTTCCAGTTTTATCTCTGGTTAGCGTTCAACGAAGCTGATCGATTTTCGTGGTTGTAGATAGGTGTTAGGTTGATTCGATGATCGGAATTTCTAACGTAATATTGTTGCCTCCCGTTTCATTTGAGTTGTAACTACTTCGTTTATTGAATTGGTAGTAATTACTTATTATGATAATAATTTATTTTTGAAACCTACGTACTTATTACGATTGAAATTGCATAATAATTTGTTAATGAAGTTTGCTCATTTAACTAGAACTATTTCGTAATATTGATAAATTCAATTAGTTGTTGTTATTATACATTGCCATTTTCACAATTGTTTTCTTTCCCTAAATACAGCGAGTATTCCTTGTCCTCCCCAAGGTTTTCATGTTTGATGATTCGGACGACCATACTTCTGATAGGGCTATAATATGTATCTCATAATCGGTATTGAATAACGAAGCAGTCAAATTATCGAAATTTTTATTTAGGCTCCCAATATTTAAACGCAAAATGCTAACACCTTTTTCCTTAAATAAATTTAATATGGGAAATACTCGAGGTTCTAAAATAAGATTTTCTTGTAGCTCGATTGATCTTTCAATTTCTGTAACAAATACTATCATATTATTCACGAAAATAGCTTAATGGTTCACAATAATTGCTGAAATTATTCCATGTTTATTTATCAAACATTTTTCGCAACTATTCAACGTCGACAGTACGAGTGGCTCTCCTGGAAATCGTGTCATCCCTCTTTATATAAATCCGGCCATCCGACACCCATACGTATTTGAAACCATCGTACCTGCCCCATTTTCTAATTATACAAAACAGCATACCTACTCTTTGCTTATTGAATGTTAAACGTTCGTTTATGTATATAACTCCATCTTCAAACGAAGGGTGAAGGTATTTAGGAGATAAATCCTTATTCAATCTCATCTGCTTAATCCATGATCTCCGTTGATGAGTATTTGCAAGCCTCACGACAATCAATCCCTTCTCACCTGATGATCCATTATTTCTACCTATGCACTCTTGCCCGGAATGCTGACTAAAATTTACGTCATCTTCGGGGACCTCGACTGTATCAGCCAAAGTAGAAGAGCGATTGACTTTCTAATTCAAAGATGGCACTACTCGAGTATGATTTATATCTCGAAGTTGTAGCCCTAAGTGAGAGCGAACGGATTAACGTACAGACAGCTTTCCGAGTAGTTTCATTCGATTCTTTGTGATAATTTCTATAAAATACCACCAAAAAATCATTTCTGTTACCTCAAAAGTTTACAAGATCTCACTTTTTGAACACTTCAGCCCTTAAATGCTATCCTTCAGGGTTGATGAAAATTGATGCCGAACTTCTAGGATCTAGACCCCATAAACTTTGGTCCAGTAGTTTCGGAAAAAAGCTCTGAACGGTTGAAGGACGAATTATTTTGTATTATATATATATATATATATAGAATTTGTTATATATAATATATTATATATATATATATATATATATATTTATTTATTTATTTTTATTTATTTTTTATTTTTTATTTTATTTTTTCATCTTGAAATCTTATCTATTAAATAGCGAGGGGATTATTTATTTATTTTTTCCACCTTTGTCCTTTACTCTTTGTTCAATATTGAAAATGATGAACCGAAAGGTAGCTGTTCTGATTGTTTGGTCCTGAATCATCGTTTTTTGATAAATTATTTAGCCTAATTTGATTTTTTGCCATGGATAGTTTTTGAAATTTTTGTTTCATCACGCATTATATATTTGCGTTACTCAATTTGTATTACGCAAATGGGTTGGTCCAATTTGAGGGAAAGAATCTGACTTTTTTGTGGTTAGATGGAACTACGACTGAGCACCTATCCCTCTGAAGATGAAAGCAGAGGCTTTCGAAGCATATGAAAAATACAAATTTCCAACCCATACATTTCATCCTCAAAAAATATAATATTTGATTTGACTTCAAAAAAGTATACTAACTTCAGCTAGTTTATTCTCCATATGAAGTGGAAGATTTAATATATTATTCTAAATGGTGTCCGGAAATTTTTTGTTTTCCATAGGAGAAATTCAAACAAGAGTTCAAGGCGAGGTTCCCCTTCCGGAAGAAATGGGCCGTCAATTTAGGGGCAAGTGGAAGTGACAGCGTCGACCTAGATAAGTCTCTTCACAGGTAATCAAATTTAAATATCTTACAATGAACTTAAAGATGATTAACATTTTTCTCTTATTGCATGTTTGGGCTTCTTATTTCTTACTACAGATAATGACTATCAGCATTTTGATGAGTTACATACGATGAAGTACCTACCAAAATGAAACAGTGCAGTAAATATTATAGTAGGTGATATGTTTCTGATTTTTTTTTTTTTTTTTTTTTTTTTTTTTTGAAATATCAACGAATATTTCATTTTCACCGATTTTCGTCATTTTTTGTTCGATTATGAATTAGATTAATTTCGGAAAATATGTCAGATATCAATTTCATAATGGAAGGGGGTGAATGGAGGGAGTAATAGCGATAAACCTTGATGTTTTAACCATTCTCGTCACGTTTTCTTTTTTTTCTGAAAATATGTCAGGAGCTTCAAATTTCATTATGGAAGGAGGTGATGGAGGGGGTACTAGCGATAAATCATTATATTTTTACTACATTCATCTGATTTCCGTGACAGTTTTTATTGTTTATTCGATCCTTAGAAGTTTCAAATTTACAGATGTTGGAGACGTTTAATGGGGGTGGGGGGGGGGGGGTTACGGACGTCCCTGTAATGCATGCATTACTTTTCTATATGGTTTTACCGTGGAACACGCTTTTACTGGGACTTAACAATAGATAGTGTCACAAAATACTGACACGAAAAATGAGACTAAAGTAGCGGTGGATTTGATTTCTTTGCTATTCAACTTATAAAAGATGGCATTTGGAATGGATGCCCCTTGGGTATCTTGTAACAAATCATGAAGTCTAGAGGAGTCCTCCAGATCAGCTGAGTGAGATCCGGTTCTATGTGATTTGCTATTCAACCCATGGAGCTGAAAATTGAAATGGTGAGCTCTTCGGACATCAAGAAACGAATCGTAAAATTCGAAGCTCACTAGATCAGCTGAGTGAGCTCCGTAGCTAATATCGGAGCTTTGCCGCGGTGTAATCAACTTAGCAATTATCATGATTCTTCGATGAAAATTTTAAGTTCAAATGCAAAACCCGTACATTTGACGGCAGAAGCTTCCGAGATCACGATTCAGTTTTTAGGACGTCCCTCTGAACCTATGTCTTATAGGCAGGGCTTCGCTAAAATAAGGGGGACGCCAATCGAAATTGATCCAGGGGGGTAGGAGACAACTCAAGCATGAGAAAAAAAATAACAGCATACAAATCCGTTTCAGAACATCCTATGACCGAATCCGTGAAAAAATTCATAGGTGCATGTCTGTGTGTGTGTGTGTGTGTGTGTGTGTGTGTGTGTGTGTTAGCGTGGACATGGAGCAGACCTGGCGGGCTAAGAAAAGTAAATATGATAGAAATGATCTGCGACAGGCGATATCTGAGCTAAAAGGAGTGGCACCTAATAACATCAAGGTCATGGCTGCGACCTTGTCATGGCGCGGGGTGTGGTGCGGGGAAAAGCGCCACTGAGCTACTCGAGTTGGGCATCTCTGCAGGAGTACTCCGTGGTATCACCACCCGCGTCCTGAGGGGTTCTTACTTGAACTGGTGGTCATTCTATAGGGGCACTTCCTTTCATCCCATTCTTCCTCCTCGTCCTGCAACTTCCCTCATCCCTAGAGCCGGCGTCGGGTAAACCTGGGCGTCCTCCCCACTTTTTTATTTTATTTTTTTATTTTTCAATTTAATGGTGTGCCCCCTCCGCCTTTGAGGGGAGGTTTGTAAAAAAAATAAACCAATACCTCATAAGGAGGAGTTTCGCTGTTCTTTAGGAGACAGTGTTTTCGAAATCAAGCATTTCAATTTCTCCCTTGATGGGAAAAACAAAAGATCATGGATATGTCTAGTACCTATTGCTTACCAGTTGGTACCTACTACTCAATTGTATACCAACCATGTAGTGCCTTCTTTTCACAAGATTATTCCATTATGGTTACAAAACAATATTAGTTTTGACATGGATATGTCTTTGCTCTGGGGGGTCAACCAAAAATTTCCGTGACGCAAAATTTGTGTCAGAATTTCAGTGTTTTTCACGTACAACCCAGCCGTTGCTAGGGGAATGGAACTTCCGCAGATTTCATCGCACAGAAATCGTTTGCCACTCGTTGGAAAGCGCTTGATTTATGTGATAAATGTTCACATCTCAAGCTACCAATTTCCCCCTCCTTACGTACCTGGCTACATTCCTAAACTAAGTTGATTGGACTATAGACAATTTTAATAAGCCGGTTACAATATTCTTAACGTAAAGCAATAGCATCATTTACTCCACTCCATAGGAAACATTTTCATCCTCTTCACAACAGTCGACTGTTAACAACAACTCATTGTAGTGGCTTCTCTCCACAGTTATTTTCAACTTTCAGTATTTTCAACATTTCTATAAGTAAACCGTTGTTTTGTTGGAATTATTAGTTGGGATGCGGCCAAAGGGATTTGTTTAAAGTTAAAGGATTTGTTTACAACTCTCGAGGACAACCGTTATGAAATCCCCAATCAAAGACATATCCATGTAACATGGTATCTGCTTGTAAAGCAGAAAGTGGAACTCGTTTACGAGTTGTTTTTAACTTAGAGTAATAAATCAGCATTCCTTGACACTACAATGGCTTAGAGGTCATGAAATATCATGGTAAATTGAGAGCATTCCAAAAAGTGGCGAACGATTTTCCTACTATGAAAACTATGGGAGTTACTCTTCCCTAGCAACGCCTTGGTTGTACGTGAAAATCAATAGAAAATGTGCCGGTCGAGAAAAAAGTGTCGGTCGGGAAAGATGTGTCGGTCGGGAAAAAAAAGTGTCGCGAAAAATTCCTTTGTGTGTGTGTGTGTGTGTGTGTGTGTGTGTGTGCTGCCCAGACCACAAAATTCTCTACTGATTTTCGAGATTCTTTCTTTGTTCGATCCCAATTTTAGTCTAGCTGTGCAGCAAACCTCACAAATTTTGAATTTCAAGACGGAAGAGGGGGAATGGAGGGGGTAAAGTCGAAAAAACGACGATACCTAGGTTACAATTCTCAACCGATTTTCGCGATTCTCATTTTGTTCAATTCCAATTTCAGTCTAGTCGTGCAACAAAAATAGGAAATTTCGGATTTGCTGTCGTGGCCGATTTTGTCAAGCGCTGCCCTAGCTACAAATCTCTACTGATTTTCGTGATTCTTATTTTTTTACATTATGAATTCGATATAGTTTATGCAAGTTTGTCAGGATTTGTAAATTTCATCAAGAGAGGGGTGAATGGAGGGGGTAATATTGATAAACCATGATGTTTTCACTATTATCGTCTGATTTTCTTGATTTTATTTTTGTTCAACTTCGAATTTGGCCTAGATTTGGAATATGTAATAACAGTTTTTAAATTTCATCATGGAAGGGGTTGAATGGAGGGGGTAATAACGATAAATCGTGATATTTTTATTATATTCATCAGACTTTTGGTGACTGTTTTTATTGTTTGTTTGATCCAAATTTTAGTCCAGTTATGCAACCTCGGATATTTCAAATTTACCATCGGTGAAGGGGCAAAATGGCGTGAGGGGGTGGGGGGGGGGGTATTCAGAGTAATCACGATACTTTTGTTTTTTCCTCTTATTTTACTTCTCACCAAAATTATATACAATCCATTCATAGGGACGTCCCTGTAATCCATGCATTACTTACCAATATGTTTTAATAACAATTCTGCACTCAGAGGTAAACTATCATAAGTGCTCCCCTTATCTTGATAACTGATGAAAATTATGAAAACAATGATCATAACATAGGAATAGCAGTGTATGAAATAAAAATGGTGGCTCATTACCTTTATTGTGATAAGTAGGTACGTACTTTGTAACATTATTTTGATACATGTATACTTCAAGACAAGATGAAATGAATTTAGGAAACTTCTTTGGGCTCTGCTGAAAAGTTAAGGTTTCGCAAACATGATGGTTTACCTTTGAGGTACAAAATTTTAACAACAAAATACCGTAAAATTTATTCATTGTGACTTATTAAATTAAATTTTTATTTTGTTGGTCGGTATTACTTTGATTATTTTCTCCTATGCTTCAGGTTTGGAAGTGTTAACCACAACTCAGCGAGATGGAGGTATTCGTCTCGTGTTAAATACGCTCCCGCTCAACATTACGTCTACCACTGCGCTAACACCAACACCACCCATCACAGTTCCCATACCGAAATCGAGGAACTTTGCCTATAAAATGTACCATTCGTATCTCCACGCCGTTGGAGTAGAAGTTACGCTCGGTTACTCGTCCCACATTCGACTAGTTTTGCACACTCCCAAACGAAAGGCCAACGGGAAACCAGTGCTAATTATTCTGATAAGCGTGTCCAGTATATTACGTACATGTGCTAACTCTCAACGCTCTTATCCAAGTAATGTGCGCGATAATATTATTGTAATCGCCGAGAATTCTGTACGTATCACTCGCGTTTGGAGCTATGTGATGTGCTTAGGGAGCAAATGTTAACAGAACGATGGCGTTTAACATCGGATATTAACTGCAGCTCCATCGAATCTAACCAGAAGTTGAATTTTGCGATTGCGTTGAACGCATCACAGCGGAAATAATGTTTTAAATTTTTATTTGTATTCTGGAAATTCAATGCGACCAGTGCTGCGGGAACGTAAAATTATGCTTCTCTTAGGTCATCAATACTGAAACTTCGCTAAGCATGAACTGATGCGCAACGTTGGGAAATGAGTATAATCATTTCATGGTGAGTTTCTGGGTAAAACTGATATACTTATTCAATTCACACAGAAATATATACCAATGCCAACCGGCATTCAAATTACTCAAAATTTAGGACTTTTTCTTCATATTACGGCCTACCCTTATGTTAGAAGGATATTTCTCGCGTGGCTGTAAAAGTGAAATCAATATTGTATAGATTGAGTAGCTCTGTCCGATCCCGGAGCGGCTCTGAATTAAAGTGACAAAACAGATTAAAATGTCAGTATGTGGTAACAGCGCGTAGATAGGTCATTCCTCTAATCTCAACCCACTACCCGACCCTCAATTCGTTTGCTCATTTATTCTATACAGTCGATTTTTGAATATCCTACCTACTCAGTTTGAAACCTAGTAGTGTAGTAAAACAATATTTTTACTATTAAATGAGTAATTTGATAGTTATGAATATTAGTTTTCATTGCGAAAAGAAGAAAGAAAAAACTGTTGCATGAAGAAACTGGAATTTTTTTAATAGTGTTTAAACTCATTTTTTAACGAATTGTCGTAGAAAATTAAGCTATTGCAATGGTTCGGAAATTTTTAAAACAACAATTCATGATAAATTTCTTTATCGAAATCTGTTTTTATACACAAATAAAGAATGGTTTTAGGAAAGCTTACACAATTATTTATAATTCGGCGTTTGCCTTGAAGGGTCGATCGCCTTTGTCCAGACGATAACTCTCCTTAGGATTGAGATAAAAATCCCGTTCTAGCGCCAAGAAATCAAGCATTCCAAATGAAAGGATGTGTTCGCTGGCTAACAATTTTTGACAACATTAAATTGGTCAAAATCCTAAACAAGTACAAAAAAAATCACTAAAAATGGCTAAAAACGGCCAAAAATCGTTGAATTTATAATTTTTAGCAGAATTTTAGTCAAAAATAAATTTCATCGAATAACTAGGGCATTTAAAAATTTTTGCTCAAAATTAGGTATGCTGAAAAACATACTTACATTTAATGAATATTTGCTAAAAAATTAAAAACTGCAAAAAAATCCAAAATCTCTATTGAATTGAGGAATTTTATTTAGTATGACTTTTTTGGCATACAATTGGTTTTAAACAATTTCTTTCAATTGAAATTGCTCAAATTTCAATACAATTTATCGTAATACGATAGATGGTTTAAGAAAATTCGCTCATACGATCATGCTGCATGACAGGAACTTTTCATATGTATTATATCTATGTAAAAATGTGCCATTCCGGACGAAAATTCTCCTTAGGATTGAGATAAAAATTCTGTTCTTGCGCCAAAAAATCAAGCTTTCCAAACGAAAGGATGAGTTCGTTGGCCAGCATTTTTTGAGCACATTAAATTGGTCAAATTTCAAAAAAGGTGCTAAAAAAATCACTAAAAATGACTAAAAACGGCTATTTTAAATCTTTCTGAGGAATTCGAATTCGTCGACGGAAAAACTGTAAATGTAGAAATTAAAAAGTTTTACATTCCAAGAGTCATGTCATGACTCATCCCCATTAAAAGTGACAAAATAGGCTCAACATCGCCAAGACTTGCAGGGTCCCCAGGTAGTCCAAAGAGGCTCCAAGATTGGATTTTTTTTTTTCAATTTTGATTATTGAGTTGTGTGTTAAAATTCTCAAAATGTATTGACTTTCCATATTAAACAATACTGATCACTTTTTTCGGGAATAGATCATATTATAAACCAGATCTTTAAAAAAAAGTCTACTTGGGTAAATTAAGTAACATTTTGTAAGTGATAAAGATGAATTAGCTAGGATTTTGAAAATATTTTATTTATAAATTGTTATACACAAGAGTGTAATCTGAAGAACCTATGAAAGGCGTAGAATATCTATTACCTTATAGGTAAAACCATAAAACCAGAAATTTTAGTTATTTTCACGTTCGGGCTATCATTCATCTAGTAGCAAAAGCATACATGGGTGACAGTCGAACCCCCCCTCTCCTCCCACTGAAAATGAAATTTGCAGGTTCTTGTTCTGGTTACAAGAATTTGAGGTTTGCACATGTGCAAATGTAAATATTATTAATCCAGGAACCATTCAATTAACAGAAGGTTATATATACGGTGAAACCCACACAACACTTTAAAATGGCATTGAAATCGAACGAAAACCGAAGAATTTATGAGTGCTTCCAACATTTACTTTTGCGCATGCGCAGAGAATACTATCGATCCTGTTGCAATTAAACCTTTACAAAAATGTCTAACTTATAACCACCAGGATCCATGAAAATATGACGGAAATGATTGCTAACTGCAAGTTATGGGGGTTACAAGAATACTGTATAATTAGGCTTTTCGCTTGCGCAGAATAGTACTGATCAGCAATGAAACTCATAAAGGATCTATATTCCCTGACCGCACTAAACCTGAGAATGTCATCAAAATCTATTACTCTGTCCGTTACAAAGATTAGTAGAAACATAGGCACGATACAAAAATCGCTCAGAAACGTTTAAAAACTTTTGAAAAATGTAAGTGGAGATTTTGATTTTTGACATCTTCCGAAACCAACTTGCCCCTACTACTATTGTTTGGCCCTATCCAAATTCGTATTTACCGCCACGGAACTGGAATTGAGTTAGGGGCTTGTTTTCTAAGGTTACCGCTAGAGCGCTAACGTTAATGAGTTTGGGTCCCGCAAAAGGCATAAAGTGTTTTAATTTCGACCCCGTTCAACTATACCATCACCTTCCAAAAGCGATCACATAGCTTCCGCCACATATATGTAGATACTTTTGTTGTCTTGTACAGTTTAAATTTTAAATAACGTAACAAAAATAGGCCTTCCTGTCCTCAATTTTGAACTTATATATTTTTAATCTGTCTCCTCCAACGTTTCTCCGCAGAAATTTAGTTACCGTCTCCAACGAACTAGGTTGTTGAACAATGTACATATGTTAAATACTATTGGACAATACTATATATTCTAACGTTTATTGTTATAAAGTTTTTGTTGTTATAAAGTTATTGTTCCCCCAGAAGAAGGCTGAGTTGCTGGAGAGAAACGTTGGAGGAGAAAGACAAAACGTTCCAATCATGCAGCATGATCGTACAGTCGAATTTTCTTAAATTTGTCGTATCATATTTTGTAATATTGTTTTGACATTTTGACATTTAAGTACAAAGAAATCGTTAACTACCAATTTTATGACAACAAATTCGTTCTAAAATATTTCGAGCCACAAAATGAAATTTTGAATTTATAGCTTTTTTGCAGTTTTTATTGATTGTTCAGCAAATATTAATGAAACTTAAGTACATTCATTCTTCAGCATAATTGTGTGAATAATTTTTTTCAAATTACTACTAGTTCATTATTAGTTAACTTTCATTACTCGAATGCAGCTTAAAAAAAAAAATTAAAAACTTCGTCAATTTTTTGCCATTTTTAGTGATTTTTTTGGAATATTTTGTGCTCAAAAAGTGCTGGTCAACGAACTCATCCTTTCATTTGGAATGCTTTATTTATCAGAGCAAGAACGCTTGGAATCATACACACACACACACTCGCGCGCGTGTTTGTGTGTGAAAAAGATTCCTCTTTTGTCTAGAATGGTCTTTATTAAATCATATACTGTCAGCAAGTGTGATGCATCGAAAATAGATATATCCTAATCCAAGAGAGAGGTCGTTTAAAATGGGCTGGGTGTTCCATCCTTTTTAGCTCAATTAGATTCTATCACATTCACAAATTTGTTAGGCGCACTCAGCCAATGTTATTCGAAATACTGCTCAAAAATCTGCCGTTCATAGAGAATCCTGATGAAAGCTCGCAAAAGGAAAACGTTTCAGATAGCAGCATCAAGACTATGAGCGAATTTTCGAATATTATCGTAATTATATTTATGTTAAATTGTTTTGAAATTTGAGCAGTTTTAATGCAAAGAAATAGTTAGGTACCTATCAATTTGATGGCAAAAATCTATATACTTATATTATTTATAGAGTTTTTATTTATTTTACCTATTTTATTTTAGCTATTTTTGTTGTGCTCAAAATGAGTTGTCCAACGAACACACCCCAAGTCTAAGGAGATTTATCTTCTGGAATGACACACTCGTATGTTTGTACATATGTATCTATCGTTTCAAGATGCATCAAAACGCAAATTTTCGACACTTTTTATTTGAAAATTTTTGGAGCCATTGCAATAGCCTCTTTTTTACGAATATTTGCGAAATTGAACGTTCATTAGAAGTTTAATCTACATGATAACTAGAAGAGAATATCAATGGTGAAAAGAGCTTTCTGGAGATGTACGCATGTTATGTGAACATTGTTGGCATAATAGTTTTTTGTTAAACATAATTGTCTGGTGAGTGGCCTAATCTTGCTGTAAGTTGTTGAAAAGGATGTAACGGGATAACTTAACAATAAACCATAATTTACAATATACAATATACTTACATATGTCACTACAATACAATATTTCAGTCAGATGGAAACTTACGCAACTTTTTAAGCCCCTTGAGAGGGCAAAATCCAACATTTCGATTCCGAACAACGTCGGGTTAATCCGCATACTTAGGTAATATTTATTTTTAATCAAGTTGTCGGACTCCTAACAAAACGAAATATTGATGCTGGTACTGTGATATTGATTATGCACACATAGGTTCCGCATTTTTCAATGGGTAAGGGTATCTTTTTGTAGAAAATTAAAAGATTAGGTCGATATTCAAGTACCAATATCATACAAGAATATTCAATTTATTAAAGAATAACACGTTACATGAGCATCCTGCAATAAACAAAGTAGGCTTTGACTCGCAACATATTTCTGTAGTGCAGAATAGTATTCGGACTTCAATAAGGCGTTCCATGACTATAAGAGGAGTCTTTTGCGTCGACGTGCCACAACCAAAGTGAAATCTATCACGACCTAAGTGAAATTTAGAACGATCATGTATATAAGTAGTAGGCACTACTTATATACATGATCGTTCTAAATCACATTGGACGGAATATTTAGGTATCTATTAATATAGTACATTAAAGGAACTCGGTACAATCTATAAAAACATGATTTTATTTTCGCTATGTGGGCCCAAAATCTAAAAAAGAACGATAAATTTCCTCTGGATAATATTTAACTTTAGTTTTATAGGAACCGTCCAGATTTTATTAATATTCACGCGACAAAATCTGAAGAGACAATTTACTCAACTGGGAACGCATTGAACCACTTTGTTCAAATTAAAATTTCGGAATTATTTTTAAGGATAAATTAAAATTTTCTTTTAGATTTGTGTGTAGCTGGTGGTGCTCTTTCAAGTTTTTTGCATAATCCAATTTAGTCCATTACAATTTTCAACTTCGCCCAGTGTAATGCAGTGGACGCGAGGTTGAGAAACATCGGTTGCATATCATTATAGTACGATACATTGGTCTAACACACCTCATATTACACGCTACGGTAAATTATACGCTTCCCTAGTATACCTATAATCAACAAAACGACTTAACATACACTATGAATTCTTCATTTTGTACATTCGTTGTATTTTGTTGGAAATTTGAACACTTCTTCCACCGGTTCAATACATCTGCCACATTGGATTTCCAGTAAAAAAAATATTATCAACTTAATCGTCTGCCCTTCCGTTGTATCAATATCAAGGGGGTTGTGGGTGAAGAGCTAATCAGCCATTTTGGGGGTCGTCCCATTGTGGATTTAATAAGATAATTCAACAGATCATTTCCCTTTCATTTGTCACCCATATTTCTTTTTTACGCTTCCTGATACTTGAGCTTCCTGAAGCATGATTTTTGTGCATGATGGTGTCCACCGTTCGTATTTACTACGTAGAGATTCTTCTAGAAAATATTTTGCTATGGAAATCATTTTTCCGATTTTTTCCTATTAAGTACCATATGTTATAGCGATATTGTTGCCCATTTTTTTATCCTTACAAAAATGTGCTAGCGAGATGAAAACTTGATAACTCAAAACTGGCACTACCACCTGGTGTGAGTCAGTAGGCTTTGATCGTTGCGGCACTCCTCAAAGTGGGGCAGCTTGCTCTTTTTGTAGTTGAATTAAGTTGTTGTTTGTTTTTTATTTTAATAGATTATTTTATTTATTTATCAATTCTTATTTTTTAGTACGTTTTTGCTCACAGTATTGTAAACAAATCTTTTTAACGTTCTAATAAATTGGAAAACATATTTATATTATACAATCATTTTCTAATCACATCCTGACTTAGTAGTTCGTTGTGCTATTTTCTGCAATATGACACCAATTTTATCGATTTTTAATTTCAATTAAAGAACATTTTGACTGCTTTAGATTGGTCCGCGCACTGAGTGCTGCGAACTCTCTTCAATCGCCATGATGTTCTGGGGTTATATAGTTGCTTTTTGTAGATTATTTTCAACAATAAACCTTTGTAATCGACAAAAAAATCAACTTCTCAAAAATTGTTAGTTACATTTAAAGATAATTAGATTCTAAAAATCGAATAAAAATCCCTCGAAACGGCTGAATCAAAGTTTGAGAAATTTGGCTCAAATCGATGTATCGACCGGAGATGTGTCTGTTATTTCATAATCATTTTCAATCAATCCCAAGGGGTAACATTTTAGAGATAAAATGTTTATAAAATCAATGTTTCAAAATCATTTAGCATAAAAGGTTTCTTTTACTTCAATAAATATTTTATTTTTTCGAATTCAATAAGACCTTCCTGGATGCTGCACTTTCATCCGTTTGCTCCCTATACATAGGTGTATCTTTGGTCTATTCATGTTGGACCTGAAGTATGAAGAGACTTATTGAAAGCCTGCTATCCAAATCATTCACCGCAACACATCAGTAGTAGAAAAACTAATTGGATTCCCCGCGCTACCAAAATAATTCTCAACTCATAATAAGAAATTATGTTTGATTAGTATACAGCCGAAATCCGAAATTTGTAAAACTGCTAAGTATTACTATCTAATGGGGAATTTTCATGGTTGTTTTTTATTTACTTAATAGAAAAATCTGAATGGGAGCCTACAAAAAAGGTGCAATATGATGGGTATCCGACCAGTAATAGCGCTCTTGAAGTTTATTTGCACGATGACGTCACGGCCCCCGTCCGCCTGTGCGGAACCCTCAGCTCCCTTGCACTAGTACGTCACGCGTGATTTTTCTGCCCGTTTA
The DNA here is from genome assembly GCA_030762985.1 of Adelphocoris suturalis. NCBI lineage: Eukaryota > Metazoa > Arthropoda > Insecta > Hemiptera > Miridae > Adelphocoris > Adelphocoris suturalis. The sequence goes on from CM061048.1 coordinate 46,275,805, forward strand.
ATGGCCGAACTAAATGATATTTTGAGCTGAAAACTGATTCTTCGGGGATTTCATGTGCGCTGAATCCGAAAAGTCAAAAGAGTGAAATTCCAACACATAAAAGTTCCTCATTGTAACTTAGCGACATCAATTGAGATAATAGTTTTTTGGTTGTTGTCATTTCATTTATTTTCTTTCGGTAGATGCCAGTGTCTACGTAATGTTCCATAGACTATACGTGCAATAATTATAGACCAACCTAGAATGCCCGGAAGGACATAGGTGTATCTAGTGTATCTATCTAATCTTGTCAAGCAAAACCCACCTCATGCTACGAGTAAAAGTTGTGGCGGATACAACGGGATTGGTCAAAAAATGATCAAGCAAATTAAAGCCGAAAAAAAGCGTCGGCCAAAGCGAATCTCTGAAGTAAGAAAGACTTGGTGCCTCAATTTGTTGAGAGCCTTGGAAAGGTCCTTTGTAGAGGTGCAAAAAACTCGTCTACTCTTCGGCAAGATGATACGAATTGGTCTCTCAAAGAGGTAATTATTTTATTTGAACTCTTCTTTTCGGTAAAAATAACAACCTCTTCGTTTGAAATCGTACTATTGCAACGTTAATTACACTGCTGTGTGCTTCATTAGAGTTGATAAAATTGTACGCACATTAGGTGTTAGGCGAGGCGATGTAACATTTTTGCAGCATAAGTTTTGTGGTTAACATATATAAATCCAAAGGGAAAGTGTGTAAACAATAATTCTTTGACGTTTCCGAGAGTTCCAAATTTTTGACGTAGAATATGTGTTTACAGAGATCTTCTTGTCAGATTTGTCGTCTAACAACGACACGTTACAACGATACAAAAAACGACGTATACAAAAAAGCTATGTTACCGATGCCTTGTGATTTTCGGAGCTAATTTCTTTGCTATTCAACCTATGAAGCTAACGTTTGAAATGGAGGTGAAAAAAGTATTCTAAGCTCATCACACTTCAGCCTTCAGGCGCAAATTGTTTAGTTTAGGCTGATTTCAACTGATCTAAAATGCAGTTAAAATACTTAGTCACTCCACAACTCCAACGTATAGCACATTAATATGGATTTCGCCTGTTTCATTTATCTTTCAACTGATTGATCTGAGCTTGGGCTTTCAAAAAAGGTGCTACATAACGGGTGTCGGATGAAGGAATTTGGGGAGAACACCAGTGGAATGAAAGTTGAATGACATTATTGGAGGAGGGGCGGCGTCCACTTAGATTGAAACCTTAGCTCCATTCACCATTGACGTAATTTCATTTTCTTCCTATCCGTTTTCCCTCGGAAACGGTCAGAGTTTTGAGCTGGGAATTTGCACTTGGGAGTTATGTACACTGAATCCGATTCTTAGAGCTGAACTGGTTGCCAATTCGCTTGGGGAAAGTTGAACTTTTTCCATCTAAATCTAAAACAATACGTTAACGAGATTTCGAGGGCTTCCGAAGGTTCTCTGGATGGTTTTACGGGCGAGAAATATATTGCATTATCATGTCCCTCTCCCCCTCCCATATGCAGATAATCTCATTATCCATGTTCCTCTCCCCTTCAACCATGAAGATAATCTCATAGCTCAGAGTGTAACTACAAAGTCAAACTTTGTCACAACGTTTAAATAAACGTCATCCCTCTAATAAGGCTCTCATGTTCCGGTCTTGTTAGCATTTTAGAACGTAAAATATCGCGCTAAATGTAAAATACCTATTACTCTCCAAATCAGTTAAGGTTTTTAGGATGTCTCTCAGTACTGACAGATTTCCTTATGGTTTTGATATAGGTTGGATTACGAAAACACAATCAAATGATACACATTCGAATCCGTTTCAGAACACATAAAAATCCAAACCGTGGAAAATCTCTGCATACCTGTGTAGGTACGGAAAGGGTACTTTTACCAATTTCAAAATAGAAGTAAATATCATCCTTGAATGTTCGACATCAGCCGCATTTTCTTATAACAAGCAGTTTTATTTCTATGATTTTCAAAGTTTCATGCGGCGGTTACATTTTGGTGGGTGGAATAGTGACCATAACAATGAATATGCATGTAATAATGATCAGACTCCGATTTGGAAAATTTATTTATTGAATTATTCAATTGAGAATAATTGTAAAATTTAATTAAACTTTTGACTAAATCTTTAGTACACAGTTTACGTATCCACACGAATATTGATTGAATGTATATACCTGGAAGGTATAACACTAATGCTTTCGATAACAGCCTAATTGATGATTAAATAAGATGGCTGATAAATTAATCAGGTTAAATTAATTACACCAATGCTACCTGACAGTTGACACTTGTCTGGTAGATAGGTCTGGTAGGTTTGTAGGCTTGGTGTCTAGATTAAATCCATAACTTTATTTTTATTTATTTTTAATTTTTTCCATCATTTAGCCTAATATTACTTGGCAGATTGTTTAGGATTGGTAGATAACCCAGTATATCCTGAAAATTTTCAAATATATATAAACGTTAGGAATGTATTCAAAATATTAGCCTAGACAATTACCTCCACTGTATTTATTTTGTAAACCCACAAAAATTTCGTCGAGCAATTCTTGGCCACTGCTGCAACTGATACTAGCGTTGAATGTGGCCAATCTTACATTCGATCTTTTTGAGTTTCATGACTTAAGTCATAATAATATTTTAACGGTCACTGCTAAAATTGAAAATCAGTAAGAAGATCAATGAAATTTATTGAAATTCTCATTTAAACACCCCAGTATGTTCATTCAACACAACTCCTTACAGGTTACAGGGTACCTCCCTTTTGTAGAGATCGGTTAAAATTCATTACCTATACCTAGCAAATTTAGAGTTAATTTATTTATTTATTTATTTTTATTTTATTTTTTATTTATTTTTTTTTTTAATAGAAAAATCTTGTTTTGAGCTAGTTTTGATTCCAATTGAGTTCGATTAGTGGATTCTAAGTACCTACGAAATTTCAATCGATGAATCATCATACATTTGATGGAAGAATGTCGATGCTTTCTATGAATGGATCGATAAATTCTATCATATTCACTTACAATTTACATATTTAAGGACAAATTCACAACACTAACTACTATATCTAAGGGCAAGTAACATTTCGGGATAACGACCTTTCCGTATTCCAGGATTTTCGATCTTTACTATGATTTGAGACAATTTAACATTAACTTTACTCGATTGCGAAGTTGCAATATATCTAATTACTTTAACAAAATAATCATGACTGTTTGTTTACATTTCATGTGTTCAAAAACTCTGTTACATTTCAATTAATACAGGTGGCTGAAAGTTTCAGTTGAAAGCAATATTCTAAAGTAGGTTGGTTAAAAGCTAATAGTTATAGATTTTATGAAATACTAATCTTTATGTGCTTTGCAATTTATTGTAGAGATTTTGTTAATAGTAGATGTAGAACAACAAAAATTGCACCGGTATTTATTTATATGATACATTAAAATTTATTTTTATTTATAATTTTCATAACATAAACTAAACGACTTTGTAGGTCCCCAAATCTTTGGTCGTAACCTTTCAAGATTCAATCATTTTTTGCTGATGTATTCGCTTAGAATCGCCATGAAAGGGAAACAGTTAAAAAGGGAAAAAATCTCGACCTAAGTCAGAATTCGCTGGAGCCATTATTGTCTACATCTACGAAAAAGTCCCATTAATAAAATTGAAAGTCTCAAATGCCCTGAAAGGTGGTTTCCCAAACTTAAATCAAAACATCAAAGTAATCTAGGTTACGCGCAATGCTAATTCCGATGGAATCGGTATGACCGGAATCTTTTATTAGGCACGAAATGTACATACTAAATCCTTGGAAACACACGTTATATTACTACTGTATTTTCGTGTTTTTCAATTTAATATCGGAATGTACGCCGTTGTCAAATAAGTCTCAATCTATGAGCCTGCAACTGGTTGTCATTTCACCAATTACCAATCGATTTGTGTTACAAAAGCGAACGTCAAAGCCGGAAGAAAAACGTCAACCTAGTTGAGTGGACAGAAAAATTTTCTCCAATTTAACAAATTTTTGTAGAAAACGAAGCTAATGCAATGACTTCAAAAATTTTATATATGTATGTAAAACTGTCTGTGTGTGTGTCTTTTTTTTTTTTTTTTTTTTTTTTTTTCAATTTAATGGCTTGCCGTTGAGGGGAGTTTTGTAAAAAAATAAATAAATAAAATAAAAATAAAATAATAATTGAGTGTGTGTGTGTGTGTGTTTGCGATTTTTTAGTACAATTTTTGGAATATGACCAATTTAATGTGCTCAAAAATATTGGCCAACGAATTCGTCCTTTCGTTTGAAAAACATGATTTTTTGGCCCAAGAACGGAATTTTTATCTCAATCCTAAGGAGAGTTATCGTCTGGAAGGACACAAACACACACACACACACACACACACACACACACACACACACACACACACACACACACACACACACACACACATATATATATATATATATATATATATATATATATATATATATATATGGAAAAAAGTTCCAGTCATGCAGCATTATCGTATGAGCGAATTTTCGTAAATTATCGTGCTATATTATGTTATGTAGGTACATTGTTTTGGAAATTTAGGACTTTGAAAGAAAAGAAATTGTTAACTATCAATTTTACGGCAAAAAACTCGTTCAAAATATTATTCTGCGATTCAAAAACAGATTTTAGATTTTTAACTTTTTTGCAGTTTTTATCGATTTTTTAGCACATTTTAATAAAAATTTTCCGAGGATTTTAGCGAACCCAAAGAATCTAATTTCCTATAACAATTTCGTTCCTCCCAAGCTTTTTTGCTAGGATGAATATTTTCCGAGGTTCAGCAGTTCAGTTCATAGAATGGGGAAATTGGTCATCCACAAAAAGTTCACTATTACATATTATCAACTACCGAAGGAAGTTTCTGGTCAGCGACCCACCAATTATACCATATTTACACTTCATTGTTATACTACAGTTGTAGAAATGAAAAAAAGAGAGAGTATAAATGAAAATAGGTGATGAGGAGATGGGTTAACACTCGCTACAAAAAACGCAGCCATTGGTAAAAATGTAAATCAATAAGGAACTTTGTGCGTGGTAACCCACACTATTCTTGGAAAGTTTACAAACTTTAAATTTTTGGGGGACGAAAAATTTCAAGTTTGCGAAACTAGTATTTTTGAACCAATTTTGAAGATATTGAAAAAATTCCTGAGTCAATCCAAAACCTACCCCAACCCAATGAATTTGGAAGAAATAGCTTAGATCATGAGAAATTCGTGTTAGTGCAAACTTAAACTGTAGGTACGAAATCATAAATTCATGTCTGAAATATGCAGACAGTCTAATACCCAAAGCTTATTTCATGGAGCTGTGGAGATAAGAACAGAAAGAAACTTTTGATTTTAGAAGATACAGCTTTTTGTTGACTTCTAATACGAATATAGAGCACCTCTATCTTCAATAGAAAAAAGCAAAATTTTAAATAAAATGCTGAAAAATTTCCACAAAGGTTTTTTATTTCTGTATTAGATAGCCCTTCTAAGCAGACCACTGATCGATGGAAAATTATCTGTTAAAGAGAGTCTATGGAGCATTATCGAAATATAACTACATGGACGATGTCCTCTACCGAATGAAAATGAGTGAATAAACTGAAATAAATACCAACAAATCGAATAAGCTACTGTAGAGAGGAAAACAATTTTCTTAACCCCTCGAGAACCCAGCTTTTCGCGCGGCAGTCCTTTTCCTAAAACTACTTGAGCTACTAACGCCTTATAAGATTTAGGAAGAGTTATCATCCTTTGAGGCCTTCAGGCCAGAGATCAACGAACTCATTACCTAAATACTTATTATGGGAAACGAAGTGATGAGCATACAGCGACCCGGATGGTCTCATTCGATTCAGTGATCCCATTGTCCATAAATCAAACTAAAAATATCCTTTTATTTCAAGTATTCGAGACCTGGATTTTTCACAATTTCAGCCCTCAAATTCAACTCCAAAAGCTGAGAGAAGGTAAATCCCGGAACCTTTCTGACAAAGCATGGGGGACAACTGTGTGGGATCAGTCTTGGGATGGCTGTCGTTCGCCTGCAGTTCTGCTTCGTGAATTACATTCCGCCTGCAGGCACTGGACGGATTGTGTGTGCTATCTTCATGCAAGCATCTACAGTTCGGTACGTCCTCCTGCAGGCAGTTGACTGATAGTGTATTTAGCTCTGCGATAATGGTCTTATGTTCGTCGGTTCAGGCGTCAGCATGCATGCAATCGTGCAGTGTGTGGGCCACTTTAAAGCGTACGGTAATTTTGTTTCGCCGAACTCCAAGTCCTTTCCACACAAAGGGATTCTGCTTTGTCGAACTTTGTGCTACCTATCCAACAGGGCGTACGATGATATCACTTCACCAAACTCTGTTTCCCTAACTGGGAGTGTATGGTGGTATCGCTCCGTCGAACTTGAAGTGCTTACCCGTCTCAATCTACGGTGATTGACCTATGCCAGGCTGCCTCTCCACAAGTTCCTTCATAATAACTATCTCACCACACGAATCTGCAAGTATAAATTAAGATATCCAGTAGTTAGGAAGTCAGCGCGAATATAAATTCACAACCGTTGTATTCACACCCAACATAACTGAGGTTTCGAAAAATAGTTTCCTGCAGCTGAAAAATCAAATAGTGAGTTATTCCTGATAAACACACGTCATTTGACATGGAAAAATCATGCTTTATAGGTACAAAGTTTCGTATAAAGTGGAGTACGAATTTTCTCAACTACCACACACTTCCACCAAAAAGTACCTACCTATGCATATAAAATGCGTGTTTATTGAATTAATTGCTCTCAACTCCAAGTTTTGTTTCAAGCTTCCTTACCTTCACTGATACCCCAATATTAAATTACCATATATTACAGTTTTACATTATGTACATAATAATACAATTTGAAGGGTTATCAACAGTGGTGCTATCAAATTGAAAATGCTAATTCTTTAGAAGTGTTCCTAATTTAAAGAAAATACTTGTTTACCATATTTTATAATAACCAATTACAACCACGTTTATTCACTCAATCCATGATCAATTCGTGCGCCAACAGTTTTCTGATACTACTGATACAAGTAATTTTTTAATCTGTTTTATATAATATATACTGTACATATACTATTCTTTTGATTGGATACGATTATGGACACTACTTATTTGTATCAAGGAATGCAGAAAATTTCTATTCGTTAAAACAAACGTGATTCATTCCTAAAACATATTCAAATATTTCAGATATCGTTATTGGATAATATAATAGTTTTATATCCAACAGAGTTCATTCTAATGGTTCAGTACTTATATACTTGCTCAAAATATTGATTTAATATTTATTGTTACCACATGACGACTGTATAAAGTTGGGTTCGTCTCTTTTTTTACTGAAATTTATCTAAAATTTCACAATGTAAAATAATGAACATAAATGTGTTGTAGTGGTGTCGTCTAAATTAGTTTTTGGACTAACTAAAATGTTTAATTTTCAATAAACAGCTTATGTACTATGTTATGTACATTTACGCAATGTATCTACTATTGTACCTGCTATTGTAAATAAAACAGTTCAAATGATTTTGTAAATAAAGGTAACTGAAGTGAGTTCTCGTCTACGTACAAGCGAGTACCAATCCATCAAACGTGCTGTAATAACAATGTGAATGTATATTATACTTTGGCGGAATCCGAGTAGTTACTAGTTTTTGATCATACCCAAGTATATTGTACATATTGAATTGGGTTAATGCAGAGCAGTATTATTAATGATAAGCCTAATTACATTGTTATATAAAATGAAAAAAGGACATGTTTTAAAAAAACAAGAGAGTCAATTCATTTCAGATTTCCCACTTTTGGTGCTACTGTATACCGAACTAATCACATTGGTTCTGGTTTCGGTTTCAGATTGGTAATCACAATAGTTCTGCTTTAGTTGTTCTCATTTTATTACTTTAGAATAATTGTACAGAGCTATATTCCTTGTGAAATCACATAACCGGTTCAATTTTAATGTTGGCCTGCCCAGGCTTGGTTCTCCAAACTGATTACCTTGTAGTTCCTACACTTCCAATCGTCTAACATGTAGTTCTTACACTGACAAGAACAAACACGTAGTTACAAGAGCACTAGCCTAGACTCCTGGTCAAATACGTAACTCCTTCCATGATGAGTGAGCACATAGTTTTTACTAAGCTCAACGAAGATATATAAGCAGTCAATACTTCCGACCTTCAGCCGAGTTCGACAGACGTGCTAGAGATTCGTAGTACGCCACTGTGATATTCCTGCCTCTTCAGATACTTCTCTTACTTTCTCTCATAGTACGTAGTTTCATATTGAATGAAAGCTGTGTCAGTCATCAAAGAGATACACGCTCCCTCCTATGCTCAGGTAGCGGTTGTTATGAACTCTAGTACGTCTCCTTAATTTGTATGACTTAAAATTCAGATTGGGTCAAAATTACAATTCGAAGTATTCGAAGGGTACAAGGAAATGTTTTTCCAGTCAATTACATAACTTACCTACCCTTAACACTTCGGTATGCTGAGAAAGTAAAAATAATCAATCACTAGGTGATAATTGACAAGACTCGTCGTTAAGATTCCAATTACTCGTTTCAATATCAACACCGCAAGAAAGTAGAATCTCCAGGCCCCGTTTGCCTGATTTCAAGCAATATTACAAGTTCAATGCCACCGTGGAACTGGTTCCCAACACCAGAGTACTATATTTCGATAATGAGACAGTCGGTCGTTCTAGCTTTTCAATTGATCTTACATCTCGATAAGTTATACGTTATAAATCAAGAGAAATCCGGTAGATGCGAGACTATTATGCTGCAGGCAACGGTAATAGGTCTCCTGTCTTCAGGCAATCTTCAGAGAAATTTAACCATCAAAACATATTTGGACTTTTACTTTTTTTGCATGACAAGTACCTTGAACCCTTTCCTCACATTTGTTATCTTAGTTACACCAACGGGATTCAAGGCTCTTGTAAAAGTGAATCGGGAAGAAAGTTTTGGTGGTCCTAGGTAAAAAAACCTGTTCTCTTCAACTGGCTCAGGATGATGAGCGTCAGCTTAATATTCAGATCACCTGACGCGCCAAACGACCGAAGAGATTTTCAAATTACCATAAAACTCACCTTATTATCATTAGTCGTTTTACTTTCAACCATCAGCAAGATAATATTCCACTGATTAACTTATTCATGCTTAGTAAAATACGAAAGGGGCCCCACGCGACGATTTCAGTACCTGACACTTGACGGTCGCTTCCTTAGTACCTTAGGGAGGAAATCTTAGTATTCGTACTTGAGGTTATTATATTGTTTGTTATCACAAATAAAAATGTAGACTTGCTTCTTACGTTTCACAGCTTTTTGAGGAATTTCTGTTCCGTGCCTTGCCTGCAGTATCTTACTCTAGGTACGATTTTGATGACAATTTTCGGGTTAAGGTCTGAGGTGGTATTTTATAAGTTTCGGCTCCGTCGTAAAATGATGGAGAATGAAATGAAATTATGTATTTGTGTCGGCCTTCTGGCTTACAAGATTTACCTACCCAATAGGAGAACTTGCGTATTTCCAAACGTGAATTTACTGAAGAACTAATCTGATTACCTGAACTCACTCAAAATGTCAAGGAAGTCGAAGAATGGAATCAAAGTACCAGCAGTAGGTACCTATTCCATAAATGCCATCGCTATGGGATCTATTATGGCTACGGTTCGCGCATAAACTTGTGCTTTGTTGTCAAACACAAGACGCCGAAACATTTTTTTTTAAAAACATATTATAGTTTTTCTATACAATTTCAGGACAAAATTTTTGAGATTCGCGTCAGGACGATAGGGAATTTGATGTTCTTTCCAGTAGTATCCTCAATTTTGTTTTACAGAATTTTAAAACATAAGAGAGAGAGAGAGAGAGAGACCTATATACCTAAATTTTGAAACTTACTGATTTCAATTTTCAGTAAATTACTTAAATAATTAAAAGCTCCAGTCATACAGCATGAACGCCCGAGCAATTTTTTGTAAATTATCTAACTATATTTATGTAGATGCATTTATTGTATTATTTATTTATTTATTTTTTGCCACTTTGAGGTTAACGAAATTGTTAAATATCAATTTTATGGGAAAAACAAACATTCTAAATAATAGTTCTGTTTTTTAGCTTTTTTGCAGTATTCATTGATTTTTTTGCGCATCTTAATGAAATCTTAGTACATATTTCAGTAGTTTTGTGGATACATTTTACAGTATTCTAGTCAATAGTTTATTGGCTTTGTTAGAGTAATAATCCACTAAAATATAGGTATAAATTTACCGATTTTTTCGCAATTTTTTTGCCATTTTCGTGTGCTTTTTTTGAGCAAATTTTTTGAAAATTGACCAATGTAATGTACTCAAAAGTGCTGTCCATCAAAATTATTCTTTCTTTGGGATGTTTGATTGTTTTGGCAAAAAAGGGCTTTTTAGCTCAGTCCTAAGGATCGATTAGAATGATACATGATATATGTAGGTATATAATACTTCAGGAATCATTTCAGAATGTCTCAAAACGGATTCCGTAAAGAGAAATTTTTAAAAAGTTTTATTCAAAAAGTTTTGACCCGTTGCCATAGTTTTATTTTCCAACTAAATCCGCAAATAGTAGGTGATACTTTGTGAATTCTTTCTTACGGTCATGCTCCATGACTAGAACTTCTTCAATTGTATTTTGCTGCGACAAACTTGTTATAAATTATTGAGTTCATATATTTGCTTTCCAATGTAACTCAGCTAATGGAACTCAACATGGAAACCTTCCTTTGGTGTCGCTACCAATCTTCCACATTTCGCCCTCCAAATATTGTCTCCTAGGAAAATGATAACATAATTCCCTGGGTCCTTGTAATTATTTATACGCGTGTTACTAGAGATATAACACGCTATGTATGAACTCTACAGGTAACTATCCTGGCATATTTTGAGGTAAAGTACCCACTAAGCTTATTCATCCTTGAGTCTCACCAATAGGTAAAATTTTTATAAACGTTATTTATCTGAGTTTCACGAATCATCACCCCCAGTGAGCTTCCAAAATTTTCGTGTCTTAACTGGCGTAGATAAATTAGACCTCGAAAACCTAAATAATCACTGCCTCTTTTTTAGTACCTTCCCTTTTTTCCCCCTTAAAGGTGTACCTTTATTAGTCATTTAAGGAACCTACAAAATTCAATCAACCAAGAAGAATTAGCGCACTCGAAATACAACAGAATACTCACGAAAATGCTATCAATTAGTCATGCTGAACATGTGGGATTTCTGTATACACCTGATTTAACATCCAAGATTAACTGATTTATAGGTATTATAACAAATGGAAAAATATTTCTTTAAAAAATCACATTACTTCCCTGTTGACCATATCTTGCATTTAAATCAGTTGCTTAATCAGTATTTTAATAATACTGAGTCTTAATAGCTTAGAAAGTAGTAACAAGAACATAAATTTTCGAAACAAAAATATGAAACCGGCACCATTAAGAAAATGGGTCTAATAATGTCTTAAATGTCAGGAAACATGGTTGAAAAGATTAGCTCACGAATAATCAAATTATAAGTCTTTACCATCAGGTGTCATCAGTCTCAAATTATGAAGAACAACTTACAGTGCTATCAAGCTAAACAAAAAATAATGATATTAATAAGTTAAATGTAAATAATAAAAAATAAATAAATAATAACTCAAATTAATATATATATATATATATATATATATATATATATATATATATATATATATATATATATATATATATATATAGCTTTCCTAGGTAAACTACGAGTACAAACTTAATAGATAGTAAAACATTGTGAAACATCCATCTTTTAATTGACACTAATCAGATTCAAGTTACTCCTTGTTTCATGATTTCATGCTAGAAACAAAAAAATGCATTACCTAGGTAAACGCAATAGCTTTGTGAAGATCAAACAGAATCGATTAAATCCAACCTACACATGGTTTTGTATCAAGCTTTCTAGTTTGTACTTTAAAACTGCCTTACACATTTTATTTTGCTCTTTATTATACTGTGTACAGCTTGTTCCAGCATTTCTGATGCGTAATTTCGGTAGCTACATGCTCCTAACTTCCTTATGCAACAGCGTGGCATCCTTAAAAAAAGGACAACACTTGAAGACATTGAAAATAGATGTTTTCTTGGGGATTAGGATAAAAGTTTACTCAAATCTCCCACCAAACTTTATTCAAAAACAGTACCTACTCAAATCTCCCCACCAGTCTTAATTTTTGATAAATACGTTAATGAATACCAGAAAATAACAGTTTTCTTGTAAATTTCAATTGTAGGTACCTTTTACTCAAATAGTTGGGTATCGAAAATAGTACTTACTTGATACCTACGTCAGCAAACATCCTAAACTTGAAAGTCTCGTAGATATGATGCACTTGTAGACTGTGACTTCTGCATGAACTTTGGACTGAACTAAAAACCCCTTCGTTGACCCAAACAAATGTCAGACCAGAGTCACTACCTAACTCGTTAAACTGCCCTCTTGAGGACGATATTGCCCTCTTTTGAGTACTAATTGTTGTAATCATTTCACCCCCTCTGGATCCTTTCACTCCATCTTACGGTAACAATTTTTGGTTCTCGAAACCGACACCATAATAAAGAATTTCCGGGAGCATCTTTGGGTTAGCTGCCATTTATAGACGGCAAGAAGAAAGAATGCTAACCACCAGAAACTTTTATGCTAAGAACCAGAAAACCAGTGTCCCACGTGCACATTTTTTTGTATTGTGCAACATCCTCTCAGTCAAAGTTGTTCCGTTAAGGCGGCCAACAAGATACCTACCGGTCATTCGCTTCCCGATCCTGATTCGTCGTGCATCCATCGAAGATCCAATTTTTTAAGAAGACACTCAAATACTTGCACTGAACCACAACGTCCCTAACAAATTTTTAATTACTCTAAGATGCACTAATAACACTTGGCAGTAATGAACGACTATCGCAACGAAACATTGCAAACATTTCATCCATATCACATTAGCTTCGTGTTATCCAATTGTGTTTTATAATTGTGTAGAGAAATAGACTCAACCTGAAAATCATTATGCAATTCAACTTGGCCTAACCATAGTTGCGAAAATATAGAACAATTAGATGGTCATAAAACTAAGAAAAAACTGCTTGTTGTTATTAACGATTGCGTATTCAGAGGTAAAAGGCGGCAAGTTGCTATTCAAAAATTTATCATTGCTGTATTGGATAACCCTTCTACGGAGATCACTGGTCAATAGATAGTTATTAAACAAAGTCTATGGCATATTACTCAAATCAACTTTATAGACTTAGGCACCTTCCAGAAGAAAATTAATTATATGAAATAAAAGACATTTCTGCGTGTCACTAGTCCACCTGAAATTAGCAAAGGTACACATCATCAACTTCGTACTAAGGAATATGGCAATCAAAGCGTAACTACATCGACGTAAGTCCTATTTACGTAATAATGAGAGCATTCAGCTTACAAGAAATGACTAGTCATAGTATTGGAATTTTCTTAGTTTTGACTTTCATTTTTGGGACGATCTTATTTTTAATGCCTTCTTTGCTATATTGTTTACTATATTATCGACTCCATAATTGATCAATAAATGATTTTCTCACACCTATTTACGTAATATGTAGGTACCTACCACGAAAGTACATTAATGACAATAATGGGGAATTTTCATGGTTATTTTTTATTTGCTTAATAGACACATCTGAGCGAGAGCTTTCCGAAAAGGTGCCATATGATGGGGTAAAATGGTTCTAGAGATTCATTTGCCCTATGACGTCACAGCCCTGCCCGCCTGGGGTGATCCCTCAGCTCCCTTGCCCTGCTACGTCCCCGCGATCTTCCTACACGTTTATTGGTCAAGCTAAAAGATCTTTTGAGCTGAAAATTGCTACTAGGGGATTTTCAAGTGAGTTGAATTCGAATCTGAGGTTAAAAGTGTGAAATCCGAAAGACGAAAGTCCTCCATTGCCATCAGATAGGTACTTCAACGTCAATCCTTCGCACCTATAAACTGTAAGTTTGATCGGACAGACAGTCCTGGACCAGTCCACGATAGAACTACGTTCTGAACAGGAAGGGGAACCGTCCAGGATTGTGTCCTGATCTGTGCCTGTCCGAACGCGCTCAATTGATTCTGAAGGGATAACCTGAACCAAAGCCTAAACTGATCCTTCCTCATTTGATATTTCCACAGAATATCTGAGGAGTAATCTATGGAAAAAGAACATAAATATCCGCTATTTTCAGAATATTTATTTACGCATAACAAATCTGTCAATGCATACATAACTAAAGGTATAATAAACTCGATTTTTTTGAAAAGATGATTCCATGATAATTCAGCTGGATTGATCATCGTAGTTTACCAGGTAATTTTTTTCAGTATTTAGACCTGTTTCCATTCGCCTTCGTGTTGACGTTCATTTCTCCAACCCAAGAACTATGCTAACCATTGATTCTCAGGAGGCAGGTTGTTACCATCCAAAACTGCAGTAGGGATCCGAACTAATATAAATTTCAATTCAATATAGATCGAAAACACTAAAGTTTAGGGGAAATATCCTACCGATTTGATTTGTTTACTACTGACATTCATTAAAATGATTCAGGTCTAGGATTTACTCTAGTATAATACCTAAAGTGAATACGACAGGCACTTTTTTTACTCGGATATAGTAGGTACATTTGAAAATAGGAAAACAATAACTAAGTAGGTATATTTACTTTTACTTAATACGAATGAAAACTAAAAGTACTCATTTATGGAAGGTACTGTAGTGATTTGAGGTTATGTTTTTAAATCCTTTGTATCTCATAAGGAACTAGTGCAGTGAATATGTTACTGTGTTACAAAGGAACGAGGCCGCTTCCTCTCTCCGTTTCCGTAATGGTAAAGTCTCCTCGTATACATCAGCTTAATTTTCCAGGAATGCTGACATCATTAGCCGGGTTAGCGCTTCAGCTGGGAGCCCTTCTCCGCTTCCGAGTGTTGTGGGATTGAGTGAGGGGCTGTAAGAAGGAACGGAGCGGGTAATAAAGAATACGAAGAAGAAGCAGGAAAGTCTGGGAAGCGGGTTCCGTTGGCCGGTGGGCAAGGGTAGGAGAAAGTCGATCTTGACACTGGGTGAGCTCAGCCTGGAGAGGGGAATCGTCTTACAGTTAAAGTTAAAAGGCGCCCGATTACGAAACCCACAACAAAACCTGCTGCTTCCCTCTTCATGCGATCTGCATTGATTCACTTGAAGGCACGAGCGGACATTATTTTAGCAATATCACCTTCGGAGATTAAACAAGTAAAAGATTGTATAACATCTAGAGAATTATGGTTGAAATTAGAAAGTATTTACCAAGCCAAAGGTCCTGCTAGAAAAGCCACCTTATTAAAACAATTAATTTTATATCGAATGAAAGAGGATGGCAACGTTAGGGATCATCTTGCAAAGTTTTTTGACGCAGTAGATAAATTAAAAATGATGGAAGTTACAATACACCCTGATATGTTATCTGTAATACTTCTTTATAGCCTCCCAGATAGTTATAACAACTTCAGATGTGCCATTGAATCGCGAGATGAACTGCCAGATCCTGAAATATTGAAAATAAAAATAATGGAACAAGGGGATGCTAGAATAGATAATAGTTGGAATTTAGAGGCAATGACAGCGAGGGGTAATAATAATTATAGACTAAATTCTTCTAAAGGTAAAGAAAACTATCAAAATAGATTACATACAGAAAAACGACAAAACCACGAAAAACAAAACTATCAGAATAGGGAATGGACTGCTTATAGGCCGCAAATCGATAACCGAAATTGCCCGTACTGTAGTAGGCGAGGTCATAAACCATCTTCCTGCTATTACAGACCAAAGGCTTTATTATTATTACAGACAACAGCTTATTCACTGAAGAATTCGCTTTGAAAACCAACTCCAGAGTATGGTGCTTGGACAGTGGATGCAGCTCCCACATGTGCAACGAGGATGAAGCGTTCACGTCTCGAGAACCCATTTCTGATGGAAAAGTAAACCTCGCAAATAATGAATCGACAAAAATTCAAGGTAAAGGTACAGTTAAAATAGCTATAACTAGAGATGAAAACGTAAAAATTATGACACTAAATAATACACTACATGTACCTGACTTACGTACAAACCTCATGTCAGTGAGTAAAATAACTGATAAAGGGCATGCCGTAGTATTTACGAAAAACGAAGCTGTAGTTCAAAATGATGAAGGCAGAATAATACT
This sequence comes from Adelphocoris suturalis, assembly GCA_030762985.1. Lineage (NCBI taxonomy): Eukaryota > Metazoa > Arthropoda > Insecta > Hemiptera > Miridae > Adelphocoris > Adelphocoris suturalis. Next base: position 46,292,222 of record CM061048.1, read on the forward strand.
GACCGCAAAACGTAAAAATAATTTATATTATGTTGAAGAACGAGGTATCGAAAATTGCCGTGTAACTTCACAAAAAAGAAACATTAATAATATTGAAGAATGGCATCAACGTTTAGGTCACCTGAATGAAGGAAGTATGAGAGAAATCGTAAATCACCGTAGGGCACTAGGAGTTGAATTTAGTGGACAACTATCTACCTGCAAAGTATGTGCCATGGGGAAAATGGCACAGAAGCCATTTCCAACAAAATCTTTTAGAACTTCTAAAATTCTGGAAATCATTCATACAGACATTTGTGGACCTATGCGAACATCATCCAAGAAAGGTTCAAATTATTTTTTAACATTTATTGATGACCACACACGTTGGTGTGAAGTAAGATTTGTGAGAAACAAAAGTGAAATTCTAAATGAATTTATAAAATATAAAAATTTAGTTGAAAATCAAAAAGGGGGACGTATAAAATTTTTACAATCAGATAATGGAAGCGAATTTAGAAATAAAGCATTTGATGAATTTTTAGATAAAGCAGGAATAGGCAGAAGATTAACTGTGACACATACTCCAGAACAAAACGGTATAGCAGAACGAAAAAACCGATCTCTTGTAGAAACTGCGAGATGTATGCTGATCCAGTCAGGACTGCCACCATCATTCTGGGCAGAAGCCATTTTTACTGCAAATCACATTCGGAACAGGTGTCCTTCAAGAAGTTTGAATGGAAAAACACCATTTGAAATGTGGACAGGTAAACCCCTATTCTAACCCATTTTAGAACATTTGGTTGCAAGGGCGTTGCTCTTGATAAATCACCAACCAAAGGAAAGTTTCAGCCACGAGGGAAATCGTGTATTTTTCTTGGTTATTCGGAAAGATGTAAAGCGTACAGAATATTTTTGGAAGAAGAAAGAAGAATAACTGAAACAAGAGATGTAAAGTTCCTGGATGAATTTCAAAAAGAAAATCAATATGAAGAATTCGAAACGAAATTGAAGAAAGAAGCAACTGAGAGTAAATCAATTACAATACCACTGAAGAAGACAAATTCAAGAAACGGACAAGAAGGAGATAATCAACAACAAAATTTAGAAGACGCTGATGAATATGACACAGCTGATGAAGAACCTGACCCGATAACTTCCACTACCAACGATGAGCAGCCAGTAGTTTCCAGCCGAGGGAGGGGAAGGCCTCGGATCATTCGGTCTGGAAATCCTGGTAGACCACGGAAATTTTATAAGCCAGTTCAACCGCAGAATTGTACATTGGCGGATGAGGATGTGGACATTGAGAATCGTTTTCAAATAAATGCAAAAAGTTGCGGACAAATCCGTGACAGATGCAATGAACAGCCCAGAAGCAAACTATCTAACCAAGAATCAGACACAGCATTTGGACACGAAACACAACAACATCCTTATCAATTCCTAAGACAATGTTCATATCACACAATGCACCTTCATTATCTGTCAACCGAATCCATGATTGCTGATGTGTTGACAAAAGGGTTGCCTGGAGCAAAACATCATGTTTTCACAAGTGAACTTGGAGTTGCCAGTTTGAGGGGACGTGTTGTTTATACAAACTGACACTCCAATATAAATTTATTTAGTTAAATATGTTATATTCACATGTTGATTATCATGTTGTGTTGTCAACAAATAAAATTACTTCGCCTCTAAAATCTATCAAAGATAGTTGTGCTAATTTCACTTATAAAAATAACTAACTCTGCTAAAGTAAAATTCACTAAAAATCACATATTTACAAGAGATTCGAATGTTGGACGTTTCATTCCAACGCTGAGCACCTTGGGGGCAATCTGCTTTCTTTTTCGGACCAAACGAATCTCACATCCGGAAGTCCTTAGATGGACCATAAAATAAACCAGTCGTGCCGCTGTACGTTACGTTTTAGCAAATTTTCAAACAAAACAGTAGGTAAGCTGGACATTTCTGACTGAGTCATTATTGAAATCCCATTTAGAACATTCTAAAACGATTCCTTAATTTTAAATTTTGTTTTATATCTAGGTACTACCTATGAAGATAACGAGATAGCTGACCTTGAAATAAAGGTTACCAGACAAAAACCAATCATTACATGCAGAGGTGTAGTTTGAGGAGGGGCAGAGCCCCTCCATGAATCATAGAGGATGCAGGAGTTCGTTGTATGAATCCAATCAAAATTAATAATTGTACGCCTCTAACTTCAGTAGGTTCCTTCAGTAGGCCTTGGAGAATGTAATTCATATTATTATACAAATCCGGTTGCCTAGCAACTTTAAACGCTCTGAAATAAATAAACTTTTTTTTTTAAATTCATTTATTGGTTTTATACAAATTGTAGTACCAGAACTGAAATGGGAATGGGAATGGTGTGAGTATCTTGAAATTTCGTCTGTGTTTGATGTCATCCGTATAGTTTGCAGTGGTCTTGTTTTCTTCTGTTATCTGTTATCTTATGTTAAAGAAACTCTTAATAGGTTCGTTTGTGTAAGGGCAAAATGGCGTGGACCATATTGTAACCCACAGAGAGAAGTAAAATCACCTAGTCATTGAAACGGAAATGTGGGTACTGCAAAATGAAATCAAGTCGTTTCGCATTACCTTCTCGGGCTAGCCCATATGCGATTTTTCCCTAGAAAAATATCCATTGTTCAGTATTCACCAAAATTCCCCTACTTTTCACAACCTACATGATGAAGCTTGGTTGTTCGATCCAAATTCAGTTTCCCGCATTAGGTAATTCACTAGCCGCGTTACCCGCCCGATGGACGGGAAAATAATCGCTGTATCGATGCGTGATGCTTGGAGGAAGAAGTATTTAGCAGTATTGGTTGAAGAAGACATTTTATTAATTTAATAAAATATACTGGAGGGCAAAGAAACAGCAATGAAAAAGAAAAAGTGCTGACTCTACTCATTTATAGGATGGATGATGGATGGTATTTCATTTGCATAAAACCCTTAAAAAATCCCAATTAAAATGAAGCAAAAGTACAATATACACCTACAGTTTTCAAATATTCAATAACATGTACTAGAAATTAATAATAAAACTATAAAATAAAATGAAATTGTCTGTTGCCCCTATATAAGAAACGACTTAGCTACGCCATTGATTACATGAGTAGTGATGGATTTGAAGAAGAGCTCTCTTAGCGGACAAATAAGTATGATTGTGGTGAAAAATTCGAAAAAAATTCGACAAATTCGCTTCAAAAAATGGTTAAAATTTTCTAAGAATGTTATTTGACCTACCTATCTTTAACAATTTAATATTCCACGGAAAACTGGAAATTTATGTAGTATATATTAGAAGCTAACTACAACTGTACATTAAACTGTTCAACTTTTACGAAATAGATGATAATATCATAAAAACCAATAAGCCCATGAGACCTTGTTGTTGAACAGAATTTTTTTTTCCTAACTTACAGTTACTGAGAACTTTATTTCAGAGTTTTGTATTCAACCATTTTCTTTGTACCAAATTACATGGTCAGTAAACGTCTTCTGAATAATATTTCGCTGTAAAAACTCAATGTTGGAGCACACTATTTGTATCTAATAAATACTGCCACACTTTATACAGAGTTTATGTACATTTCCCGCCATAAATTATTATGGTATAAAAGTTAAAATTGAAAGTTATAAAATGTTCAGCCGTTTTTTACCGTTGTTAGCTATTGTTTTCAAATTGAGAACACAAAGAGCTGTCCATCAAGCTCATCATCAAACTAAAAAGCTATAACTTAGAGAATTTTATGATAACTTGAATGGCGATTCTAAACATATACATGTTTGAAGGTTAGATCATTATGACCGCCATTAAATCATTATGACAATTCAGTTCATTGATTCCAACTCCAACCTATTTAGTGTCTAAAATACTTCTCCCTTTAATTGAGAAAAAATGTTGTGAATGGAAAGTAATTGTAGTCGGACAAATAAAAATCACAGTTACAGTTTAGTTCATTTAGACAACAATTTTTGGTTGAATACCTACGCAGAATACTGCGGCAGAATACCTACTCCTTGGCTCAAATTTAGAGAAAAAAATTATATTTTAGGACTGTCATAAGTTTTTGGAAAAATGCTGACAATATGGTCCTGTTCTCAGCGCCATTATCTGTGGTTCAGGAGAATATCGATTTGGTGGAGGCTTAATGTGGCCGAAGGAAACTTGGAGTAAACCAGGCAAGGTCTCAAATTATGGTATTTCGCAGAGGAGGGCGTCTTGAGAGCAGTGAGACATGGTCATTTCAGGTAGTTGCTGTCGACGTGGTTAGTTCTTTCAAGTACCTATTTGGGCGTCACTAAGCCCCGAGGTGGTCATTCACGGGTCATCTGGCTGACAAGGATTCTGCGGCTAAACTTGGCATTAACGGCATTCATGGCTCTTATTTCCGACGGAATGAGATTCCTCTAACTGCCGAGTTTCAGGTCTTTAATGATGTGAGCAGAGCTGCATTGTGCTATGGAGTTCAGGTTCGGGGTTGCACTCAGTTCAGGACTGTAGAGGCGTTACATAGTCCTTCTTCACCAAGCATATCTTTAACCTACCGCAGAACAGGCCTAATGTGTGGTCTATTCAGAACTGACTCTCCGCCTCTGCATGATTATACGTTCGCCCTTGCAAGCAATCACACATCCTCAAAGCCCACACCAAATAAAATCTCAGTTCCAGTTTAGCTCATTATAGACAATAATTTTTGGTTTATCTTACCCCCACCGGCAGAATAATCCAATGCTCGAATTTTCTAAAATTCCTAATGGTTAATATTATATTATTAGGTATTATTATGCCGTGCCTCAAATATCCAGGTTTTCCCAGCTCCTCTATCAATATCAATTTATCCTCTATCCTCTATATTTCTGCTTATGGCAGAAATTCTAGAAAATCCAAATTACACATAGTTCGAGTTAGAACAATCAAAATATAAATTCTTAATTAGTCACATAATTCATCGAGTGGCACCCTTACCTCCCATAAGCCTGAAAAGAGCTCGGACGTATTGATGAAACAAAGAAGAAAGGAAAGTTGAAGAAGAATTAAACTAAATTGGAAATTTCAATTAATATGAAATGGAGAAGAAACTAATTGTTCGGTTATGAACAGTGCACAAGCCGGTTAAGTGCAGTCGATTTCGGGTCGTTAATTCAGACTAGTTACTTCACACTAGATCGGAAACTGTTAGTAGCTGAGAATAGATTGTAAAGGAAGCTGAGAATAAGAATGTACCTGTCCCACTTTCTTCGGAAAATAGGACGTTTCCCAAGCGTATGAATAATTGTTGAAGTTCAGATTCACTCGGGACGCAAAGACCTCATGCCGTCTCGCTGTTCAAACATTGAAGGACTGACTGCAAAAGAAATAGGTCTCTAACTAACGAAAAAGCAGGAAATGATAATAAGGAAGGCGGTGAAATAAAAATATGCGTAGATTCTCATGAGGTTCCCAGCACAAAGTACATTCATAATTAGCGCGGTGGTTCGGTTCAAGAGCCACTTTCAGAAGGCGTAATATCTTCCAGGATTATGTCAAAGGCAAAGCAAAAGTCGGGTAACAATGAAATACAAAAAGGAGTTGTGGCTACGTCTTCAAAGTTGTAGATATCTCGCGTTACATCATATGTCACCTGAGGAACGTGGGGTGTTGAGGAGTGTTATAGTCGTCTGAAATTGAAAAGTAAGTAATATTTCATAAGTGAGAACATTTTCAAGAACTACTGTCTTCTCCATATTGAGAACAGTTATTTTCGGTGCTTCTACATGTAGGTAGATAGGTAGCAATTGTGAATCAATACATATTTATGTATACCTAGCTATGTTCTCTATAATATTGAGAAGCTGCAAAGGTGTAACTTCTCATTAACACAATCCGCATCATAAATAAATAAATAGTGTACCAGTTAGCACAACTTTTATTATTGTTACCAATTATTATTTAATCTATATATTTTAAAATGTTAAGTTGGTTTGTGTGTGTTCCAAAAACTCAAATCAAAAACCTAAGCACCGATTTCGATACAAATTGACAAATGTGCAAATTGACGTGCCAGTTCCGGAATAGAACATAGATCATTGTGAAATCGTCTTCACTTTCTCCTTCATCGAGAACCCGGTCTCCCATAGGAACATTGTTTATGGTTTCCAAGGCCAATCATATGTTCTGTTCCATAAAATTAAAGTGATCTATGGTGTATTTCGCGGACAGAAAATGAAGGCAGTTTGAAAGGTAGGTTGGAGAATTAGGACTTAATTAGCTACGACAATGCCTAAGACCATCAGTTGAGTAGCTTGTAAAGCTATTTCCCTTTGAAGCTGGAATTTAGCATGTAGCCTCTGCGGGACTTCAGCTTGATCATGCCTACGGCCCAGATCAGCTGAGTAACACCTAAAGCTAATTCCTATGGTATTTACTCTATGAAGCTAGAACTTGGCATGTAGCCTCTGTGGGGCATCAAGAGACGAATAAAATTATGGGCTCTTTCCTGACCAGCTGAGTGAGCTAATGTCTCTTCTTTTCACCCTAGGAATGTGAAATTTGACAGAGAGAATCTCCAGAACGTTGTAAGACGAATGCAATGACGGGTTCAAACTAGATCAGCTGACTTGGCTAAATTCTCTCCTATTCACCCTGGGAACTTGAAATTTGATAGAGAGCCTCTCTGGGACATCGAGAGACAAATAAAATTATGGGTTCTTCCCTGATCTGCTGAGTGACCTAAATTCTCTCCTTTTCACCCTAGGAATGTGAAATTTGAAAGGGAGACTATCCAGGACATTAAAAGACGAATGTAATGGAGGGTTCCATCCAGATCAGCTGACTTAGCAAAATTCTCCCCTATTCACCCTAGAATTGAAATATCATAGCCTCTCTGGGACATCGGGAATCGCATAAAATTATGGTCTCATTCTATGAATCACCACTTACAGTGTCCGACATATTTTCAACGTCTCAGACTCTAAGTGACATAATAGGGTCTGTTAAAAGGGAATGGGAAGAAAATTAAAAGCAAGAGGGTTTAGAGGTATCGTTTACAAAACGAACTGCACCATTATGAATAAAAATTATAATCCCTTGCATACCAGTATTCATCCTTTATACGTACTACTTTATTATTTATTCTCAACGTTTTCTCTATTAAATAATAAATTTTAATAAATAAATTATTGTTATTTTTTAACCATGACATATATAATTCCGAACGGTCTTTGAAATTGTGAAGAACTTCGCGGTCCGATTTTAGTGTAAGACTGCTCATTCGAATCAGCACGGCCCCAAGTTTGTTACAAAAGTGTCGCCGTCCGTCTCTGTACCAGCCTTAATCGTATTCTAGGCGGTCCTTATCAACGAGAGTTGTTTATTAGGCTGTGGCGGTAACAACAGTTGCCAGTAAGAAACGTAGTGTAGTTACTAACATCTATTAGAGTTATTTCTGAACGAAGAAATTGAAACTGAAGAACTTAGCGGACTTTATAAATAATTCCGAACGGTCTTTATATATAACTAGAGGCCTGTTAGGGCTTGGAAAACCCTAATCTAGTCCGTATAACATTAGTACCTAACAGGAACCCAGCACATTATAGTAACGATATTAAGTCCTACCTATTTGCGGCATTATGTGACCTGGTGTAAAGATAAGGCGATGTTAATAAATGATTAAAAAAGAGGAAATAACGATCAAAATGTAAGTAATGTAATAAAATAAATACCACTAGGTTGAGGTGGTCCTCGCCACGATGAGACTAAACAAAAAGTTGAATCGGGGAATTCAGAATTTGGACATGGTGAGATGAAGGTGTAATTCTATCTCGAGTCTTCTTCGTTTCTTTGTAAGCGTGTGAATCTGCGCGTCCGTGTCTTCTATCTCCTTCTTTATGTTGTTAATTGTATCTTGATAGGTAGTACTCGTAGATGTCGAACTGGTGTTGAGTTGTGTGTAGGAGATGCTACAGCTGTCTTCGTCCTGATGTGTCTGGTACCACTCCAGCAAAGCTCGTGCTTGTTCTGTGTCAGGATTAATTTCGAGTGTTGTGTCATGTCCAATAGGATCGTTCTAAAATAACTCTCCTAGATGTTAGTAACTACACTACGTTTCTTACTTACCGTGGCGTTGTTACTGCCACAGCCTAAACAGAGAGTCTCCCTATCAAATTTCAACTTCCTACAGTGAACAGGAAAGAATTTAGCTCACTCAGCTGATCAGAAAAGACCCCATCACTTCACTCGTCTCTTAATATCCCAGAGAGTCTCCCTATTAAATTTCAACTTCCTACAGTGAACAGGAAAGAATTTAGCTCACTCAGCTGATCAGAAAAGACCCCATCACTTCACTCGTCTCTTAATGTCGCAGAGAGTCTCCCTATCAAATTTCAACTTCCTACAGTGAACAGGAAAGGATTTAGCTCACTCAGCTGATCAGAAAAGACCCCATCACTTCACTCGTCTCTTAATGTCCCAGAGAGTCTCCCTATCAAATTTCAACTTCCTACAGTGAACAGGAAAGGATTTAGCTCACTCAGCTGATCAGAAAAGACCCCATCACTTCACTCGTCTCTTAATGTCCCAGAGAGTCTCCCTATCAAATTTCAACTTCCTACAGTGAACAGGAAAGAATTTAGCTCACTCAGCTGATCAGAAAAGACCCCATCACTACGTTTCTTACTTACCGACACTTGGGGCCGTGCTGATTCGGAATTATATATAAAGACCATTCGGAATTATATATTTATAAAGTCTCAGAAATAACTCTCCTAGATGTTAGTAACTACACTACGTTTCTTACAGACCATGAATTGATGGCAACTGTTGTTACCACCACAACCTAATAAACAACCCTCGTTGATAAGGACCGCCTAGAACACGATTAAGGCGGGTATAGAGACGAACGGCGACACTTTTGCAACAAACTTGGGGCCGTGCTGATTCGAATGAGCAGTCTACACTAAAATCGGACCGCAAAGTTCTTCACAATTTCAAAGACCGTTCGGAATTATATATAAAGATTCCGAATCTGCACGGCTCCAAGTTTGTTGCTAAAGTGTCGGTAAGTAAGAAACGTAGTGATAGGGTATTTTCTGATCAGCTGAGTGAGCTAAATTCTTTCCTGTTCGCTGTAGGAAGTTGAAATTTGATAGGTAGGACTTATATCGTTACTATAATGTGCTGTGTTCCTGTTAGGTACTACTGTTATACGGACTAGATTAGGGCTTTCCAAGCCCTAGCAGGCTTCTAGTTTCAATATAAAATTACATCTCATTCTCTGCACTCTTGGGAAGGTCATAGGCAATCGGAATCTTCCAACGGAACTCGGAAAGGGTATGGCAACTACTTTGAGCAACAATCTATGGGCAACTTCCTGGATATGAAGTGAACCCGTACCGATCTCAACCAAAATGAGGGCGAATTATAGTACGTAGGTAGGTACTAGAGTTGAAAGTTGTTGGTTGTTTTACCGCATTGTTAGATATTTTAGCCGGGAATTTGTTTTGTTCGGCTGCGACACGCCGTTTAATCCGCTAGTATTATCTAATAAATACCTATTAGATTTTCTTTCTCGTGAAAATTCTTTTTTGGGTATCAGTCTCAAGGTGGCTGTATTGCAATCTGCTAAATTACCTTTCACCTATTAAAGAAAAGATCAACAAATATAATTTCAATTTTCAGAATAGGTTGGTACCTACTATTCTAACTTAGTAGCTGGTGTTGGTGAACCTCCTACAAATAAATTAGAGGGTTAACCCTCCTTTGGCTCGAGAACTTCTATAGTAACTTGTACTGACATGTTTCATGTCTTTAGAATGATCCGTGATTTTGCAGGATCACCCTCGCAAAACCACGAGACGAGCAAATGTAATCTTGGTAGTAACTTGTGAGTAGTTAATAAAATGTGGAGGAAATACTATCAAATAATTATCTAATTTGAAATATCTGAAGTTTCTATTACCTACCTATCATCTGAGTGAGCTTCGGAGCGAATTTCTTAGCTATTCAACGTATGAATCTGGAATATTGTAGGCACGAAACATGAGAAGTTCTTTTATCTTAATCATAAATGTTTTTTATTTGCAGGACCTCGTGACGAGCAAACGTGGTCATGGTAGTACATTTGGGTAGTAAATAACATGTAGAGGAGAGACTATCAAATAATTACCTTTTCAGTGTATGTAAATTTGAGTGAGGTAAATTCTTTCCTTTTCACTGTAGGATGTTGAAATTTGACAGGGACCCCCTCTGGGACACCAAGAGATGAATGTAATGTTATAATATACTTCAATATGTGGGTGGTTTTACTTAGTTACAGGGGAAACCCACTTGGCTCCCCAACAGGTTGTTCTCGGACAAGGTCTACTTACTTCTGAAAGATTCTACAACTAATTCCTGAGAAACAAGACTTTTAAGAGTTTTTTGTTCAGGTGTTTATTGATACATTTTCAAATTTTTTAGCCAGATCAAATTGTCACAACCCCATACTGTTTAAAATTAAAATCAGAACTAAAGAAGAGTGACAGCTCGGGTTAAACGATATTGCGCATCCACGTGTGCCAGTCAGGAGTTAGGTACCTTTCTCCTATGAGTCTAGGGATCCAATAGCCGCATTAGATTGCTGACAGGTCATGTGTCTATCAGTGTAATAAATATATCATCACAGGGTAGTGATAATCAATTTTCGACTGAGCTCTTGTTAGGTAGAAAACGTTTCATTTCTATTAAGTTTAGAGTCCCGTCGGCCAGTAATAATTAATATAGACGTATGGAAAGGTGTTGATTTTGTTTTGTCGAGGAGTTGACGAAGCAACGTAAACTGGATCTGAACCCGTAGGCGCAAATTGATGTCCGCTTTCTAAACCTCTCTGGTTTGAATTGGACCTGCCTTGCAAACTCGGTAATTTTTGTTTAAGTTTCGCAATCTCTATCTCTATCTATACTATTAATAAGAATGAAACTCCGTTTGTCTGTCTATCTGTCTGTCGTGTCTATGCACGGCCAAACGGCTGAGTGGGGGGAGTGTACGAGTGGGGGGATCTTCTTGAGATTTTCCAAAAGTGGGAGCGAGCGAATTTAAAATTTTCTAATCCCACCCGAACCATGGGCCGTAGGGCGGGAGGGGGGTCGAAGTAAGAATTAATGTGCGCTTTTTGGACTTCCCCGCTTCCCCTACCCCTCTAAACGGCCGTTGACAATTCCGGAAAAATACGGGTTTCGTAGGTTTTCCTACGAGGAAGACGACGGCGCGATCGGATCGCGAAAAAAGTATCGGGAAATGCGTTAAAAAAATGCGAGAGTACGGACCCGTTTTCTCGAAAAGTCCGCCGAAAAACTTGGTTTTTTCCCATTAAAATATACCCCATAAAGGTACGTTTTTTACCTGCAGGCCTATTTCAAAAGAATAAATACGGGTTTTTTCCTACCTATATACAGGTATACCTTGCGAGCGAAGTGAGCAACATCCCCGAATAATCTTTTTGTGGTTCCACGTAGTTTTATAAGATTTAATTTGTTTGTAAGAATTTCCAACAGAAAAAAACGTCTGCCAAGTTGGGTGGGCAGTATAACTCCCTCAAGCGAGCGAAGCGAGCAGCATCCCCTACAGAAGTTAAACCTACCCTTAGAGATCTACCGTTTGCGAGCGAAGCGAGCAACATCCCCTACACACGTTAAACCTACCCTTAGGGATCTACCGTTTGCAAGCAAAGCGAGCAACATGCCCTACATGCCACACTTTGCGAGCGAAGCGAGAGCCATGTCAACAGAATAAATTCGGATTTTTTCCTACAAATATACAGCAATACCTTGCGAGCGAAGCGAGCAACATCCCCGAATAAACTTTTTGTGGTTCCACGTAGTTTCATAAGATTTAATTTGTTTGTAAGAATTTCCAACAGAAAAAAACGTCTGCCAAGATGGGTGGGCAGTATAACTTCCTCAAGCGAGCGAAGCGAGCAGCATCCCTTACAGAAGTTAAACCTACCCTTAGGGATCTATCGTTTGCGAGCGAAGCGAGCAACATTCCCTACATGCCACACTTTGCGAGCGAAGCGAGCAATATTCCCTACATGCCACACTTTGCGAGCGAAGCGAGCAATTGAATGGGGGGTCCGGGGGGCTTGCCCCCCGGCTGGACGTGGAGGCGAGCGTAGCGAGCCGGAGCGGCTAGTAATTTATAATTTCACATTACTAACGTCAGTACCAATTACGGTAAGTTCGAGAACGCAACCCGCAAAGCACGCCTGTTATGTGGGTCCAGTTACCTAGCAACTTCAAGGCTAACTAGGAACGCTCCTCCAAGGCTGGTTCCAGGGAGGGCCAAACGCCGTGGATAATATAATTGCCCATAATGCCCATCCAACAGAAGCGAAATAACTACAGTAAAAATAATGGTATGCTGGATACTATAAAGTGAAACAGTGGTGAAATTATGTCGTTCCCCCTCTCCTGAGGGGGGGCGCGCCCTTCCTCATTTCCCTCCTGGTAAGCCATAAGTCATTTTCGCCCCACTCTCACTGCCCCTACCTTTCTCCACCTTCACAGCCCTCCGATTCACGTTCGATTGATCGATTCAATGCAGTAGCATCGATTGCGTCCTTCTTACCATCAAGTTTTCTTACTCATAAAAGTCTTCAATTGTCCCTGATTTTTGGTATAACGGTAGAATAAAATTAATAGAATCTTACAAGGACTAAAAATGTCTGTGCTGTGGTGATCGAAATATCCATAGTCGAATGGAAACGATTGAAAGAATCGATATGTGAACCAACCGATAAATCATTTTACTTCAGTTTGTTTACGTTTGTGAGTCTCTCATAAACGTTTAATGCCCTATATCCTGTATCTTATTCCGTGGTAATTGTCATACAATGTTTAACATGAACGGAACCGTAATTAGTGTAAAAGTGAGTGCTAAAGTTACGAGTTATGAACCCCTTGGAGGGATACATCAAGATCTACAAAGACGATTGGATTGGAAACGGTAAGTCAATGACAAGCCTTGTGCTCCCCAGTTCATGAGCATTTTCTCATAAAAAAGACAGATTTAGTTTGGTAAGAATGTTCTTTTTGTGTCCATCAAAAGAAGGGTTTATTACCTTAATTTAAAGTACGTAAGGTTATGCTGTAAAAATAATACAATGTGTCTGCTCTTCCCGGTCGGTCAAATCGCGAGCGGAAGCGAGAAGAAGCGTTAACATCAGAAATTAATTTTGCCGTGTTCGCGAGAAGGCTCTACGAGGTCAGGGGTTCGATCAGGCGGGGCTTGCACCTGACGAAAACGGGTTGCGAGCAGGTACACGCACTTACGTCTTGAAGGGTATACAGGTATACCTTGCGAGCGAAGCAAGAGCCATGTCAACAGAATAAATTCGGATTTTTTAATACAAATATACAGCAATACCTTGCGAGCGAAGCGAGCAACATCCCCGAATAAACTTTTTGTGGTTCCACGTAGTTTCATAAGATTTAATTTGTTTGTAAGAATTTCCAACAGAAAAAAACGTCTGCCAAGTTGGGTGGGCAGTATAACTTCCTCAAGCGAGCGAAGCGAGCAGCATCCCTTACAGAAGTTAAACCTACTCTTAGGGATCTATCGTTTGCGAGCGGAGCGAGCAACATTCCCTACATGCCACACTTTGCGAGCGAAGCGAGCAATATTCCCTACATGCCACACTTTGCGAGCGAAGCGAGCAATTGAATGGGGGGTCCGGGGGGCTTGCCCCCCGGCTGGACGTGGAGGCGAGCGTAGCGAGCCGGAGCGGCTAGTGAATTATAAACCAAGTATACATTATTATCACTATTTAATATTATAACTATTAGTTTCTACCGAGTCATTAGTTTTCTAGTTGACCAAGTACGAAATCGAACTCTCCCCTCACCATCAAAATTCGTTAATTACTTTTCAAGATAAGTAAATTCAGAACGAAGAAGTTCGTTATTGAAGATTTAAAGAACCAAAAATTAATACAGACAACTTATTTTTTCTCGATATATTCCCAAAACAAGCATTTTAATTTCTCCCTTGATGGGAAAAACAAAAGATCGTGGATACGTCTAGTACTTACTGCTTACCAGTTGGTACCTACTACTCAATTGTATACTGTGGTGAATTTACCACCAATATATTCAACAAATAAAGACGATAGGCCACCTAAAAGACAGAATCCCAAGCTCCCAAGGAAAAGCATACGACTGAGAATCATAGAGAATAATTCTCATCGTTTCGAGCTCCCTAAAAACGGAACAGGGAAGGCAAAGTTCCCACAAAGGATAATCCCAGATCGAGAGGGATTATCCAAAGCAAATAAAAACGATAGATCTAACTATTATCGTTTACTATACATCCCCTGGGACAAGGGAAAAGTAAAACAAGAGGATTCACCCTTCTCTCAACAGAGGATTAATCGAGGAGGTCGCGAAACGATGACCCCCGAATCAATCAAGGTCAATTTAAAGAGCACCACGTTCTATCGAGAGAATGCGGAAACGCTTAATTCACCTTCCGCCCACCGAGCGCGACCGATCAAATCCGAGCGCGACCGATCAAACGCGACCGATCAAATCTGAAACAAAAGACACATCAAATTAGATAACGCTTCGCCTTCGGCCCACGCAAGCTGCGCTCTGATTCGCCGACGGACGGTTACGCGGCCAATAATTGGATACAGCCTCCAAATATAAATACAGGACGCACGAACCAATTTATTCATTCCATTCTCAACCTCCGGATCTGACGATACTTCTCTCTCTCTCTACGAAGACGACGAAGATTTTCTACACGATCTGGAGACGAGTCATTCAACTTCTCAACACAGCTGATGGTTCATCTCTCTTCGACGACGACGTACCTACACGCTCTGAGGCAGTCTACCTTTTCATCCAGATTTCCTGATAGCATCGAGCTTAGCACTTTTCAGTGCTCCTCACTATCAGAGTCTCCAGGCAGAGTACCACCCGGTCCTAAAGCTTTGCTTTTCGGACGTCCGAGGGATACTCGAGTCGGTTTCGCCCGGGCATTTGACTTAATCAAATTGCCGACCGTGGGAGCCCGCCAGGTGATCAAAATCTCATCCGATTTGATCAACTGCTCAAGGGAGTCCTTCTCAGGGCTGCGTTGGAGGACCCTGGGGATACACATACGAGGAAGCTCTTGTGCCCCCCAAGCGAGTCCCCGACTTCTTACGAGTGTTCTTATTAGAGCAAACCTCGGAGGACCCAGACGGCCAGCCGTCTAGCGAGTCCCCGAACATTTATAGTTCTTTTACAGAACCAAATATAAATAAATTCACGGGAGTTTCCTGAAACATGGAGCGGTCCCCGTCTTTCCACTCCTTAATCGGAGTCGGAACTCCTAGCGCTGTCCCCAGCGCTAGCCTTGAACAAAGGGGAGAGCGACAAGAGGCAGCCTCCCACATTCCATTGTCACGGGACTTCGGGACAGAGCGCTCGTGCTCTCGCCTCCCGGGGTCCATGGAAGAGCTCGCGACCCACTCCGATCAGGAGTCTGGTCCTCAATACCCACCTGAGACACGGTCGGATAATGTTCCTTTCGGACAGTTCTTTTCAGAAGGAAACAAAAGAGATTTCCTCACAAAAACGGAGATTTCTACTCGGCTATCCGATGGATATGCAGCCGACGCGAGTGCCTTGTTCACTCCTAACTTGCGTACTTATCATGAATACAAGAGTACTTTTCAGTACCCTAAACATGCGGTTTCATCCCATGAGAAAAACATACATTTGAGACCAGAATATTCTCCTATAGGGAAATTTCACGCTGAGCGACCACAAGAGGCCCGGATTGAGGCGAACTCATCCTACGGTCCCGAAGCATCCTATCCAGCAAGACTTGATAATACTCAAGTTAATATAAGTACTTTTCAGTACGTTAAAAATGCGAACTCATATTATAATGACAATATTCATTCGGAATATTCCACGAGAAATAAGCTGCCTTTAGGCCAATACAGCGAGCTCGAAACTGCGACAAACTTAATGCAAGATTCGCCTAGCTCCTTCCCGATAAAAAATCATAATACTCGGGACGTCAACGGAACTTTTCCGTACCTTTCTCCTGAGTACTCTCAAGGATCTAACCCGCATAACCATCAACATGGTACAGCTCAAAATGTTCCACTTGGGATTCCGACGCCAAGTCAAACATACATAAATCCACTACAAATGGTGACCCCGCATTTGGATAAGCAACCTTTTCCTTTTATACAACGTTCGTATGAGGCACCACAGTGGGCCAATTCACAGGCCAAAGCCTGCACGTACCCACTACAAATGGTGACCCCGCCTACGAACAGGCAACACACAGAACATCAAGTTCCACCTTATGAAGTTAGTGGATTTTCCAATCAGAAGTATATAAATCCAGGTCTCCCGACTCCGAGCCAAATATACAGAAATCCACTACAAATGGTGACCCCGCCTACGAATAGGCAATACACGGAGCAACAAGTTCCCTCTTATGTAGCTAGTGGATTTTCGGGAACAAACACACTACAAAGGGATAATTTCCCTTTTAATCAACGTTCATACGAGTATGAAACACCACAGTGGGCCAATTCACAGGCCAAAGCCTGCACATACCCACCAAAAAAGGATAATTTTCCTTTTATTCAACGTTCATACGAGTATGAGACAACACAGTGGGACATTTCACAGGCCAAAGCCTGCACATACCCATTACAAAAGGATAATTTTCCTTTTATTCAACGTTCATACGAATATGAGACGCCACAGCGGACCAATTCAAACCCACTACAAATAGTGCCACCGATTTTGAACGAACAATTTTCTAACACACGTTCTCCCACTTTACCTCTATTCCAAGAAACAAATATTAACCGCACACTAGCGGAATTCGAATTGTACACCAAACGCAAAAATCTCAGGACGGAAAGCGATTGTTTTTACGAACTGCTTCTATGGGTACCTGACAATGTATGGGCATTCATCACCACCTCTAATTTGACATCTCCAGATGCCCCTTACACGGAAGCTAAAAAACGCCTCCGCAGGGAATTCGAAACAGATATCTGTCCTAACGAAACACAAGTACAAGAAGGATTATACACATCCACGAAAGAGCTCGATGATTTCTTGGAACATCGAGAATTAATGCAGCCTACACTGAATAAAATAAAGGCACGCATCCCATATTGGGACTCAGACTCACTCTTCGAGGAGATCAAATTTCATCAAAAACCTCTCTCCCGAGAGGAAACTTACAGACGCATAATAGATTTTTACACCCAGTGTAATAAATCCAAACCATGGGCAACCAAGGAAGCGCTCAAATTTGTTCAGACTCATGACAAATTAATAAAAACAAGCACACCATTTTGGAACTCCGACAGGAGATTTGACCGCAAACGACGGCTAACAGCATCCGAGGAAGTGGTTCCTCGGAAAGTCACCAGAGCGCACACGCCAATCCAGAAGTGTTTCAATACTAACGAAGTGACGTCCGCAGACAAACACAAACAGAGGACAAGGTTACGTCACAAGCTGACACTACCATCCCAAAGGATGAATTTAAAACCTTTTTCCCAACTAGTTTGGTCAATAACAATAACGGACGAAACGAAACCTAGCTTTCTCGCATCTCAGAAAGCGGAGACCAACTGTACGGACGAGGCAGTAGCCTCGCAGATCGAGTTCCCTAATACCTCGACTCAAGTATACACGTCTGGCCACAGGGGCGCCACCTGCGCAACCGGCGACGACCTCAAATCGTCCGCACAAATTGATCTCTGTGATGTCAGAATCAATACTCCCCTAAAGGATTCTGCCTATTACGGCGCCCCACGTCTTGAGGGGGCCCTTGTGGTGAATTTACCACCAATATATTCAACAAATAAAGACGATAGGCCACCTAAAAGACAGAATCCCAAGCTCCCAAGGAAAAGCATACGACTGAGAATCATAGAGAATAATTCTCATCGTTTCGAGCTCCCTAAAAACGGAACAGGGAAGGCAAAGTTCCCACAAAGGATAATCCCAGATCGAGAGGGATTATCCAAAGCAAATAAAAACGATAGATCTAACTATTATCGTTTACTATACATCCCCTGGGGCAAGGGAAAAGTAAAACAAGAGGATTCACCCTTCTCTCAACAGAGGATTAATCGAGGAGGTCGCGAAACGATGACCCCCGAATCAATCAAGGTCAATTTAAAGAGCACCACGTTCTATCGAGAGAATGCGGAAACGCTTAATTCACCTTCCGCCCACCGAGCGCGACCGATCAAATCCGAGCGCGACCGATCAAACGCGACCGATCAAATCTGAAACAAAAGACACATCAAATTAGATAACGCTTCGCCTTCGGCCCACGCAAGCTGCGCTCTGATTCGCCGACGGACGGTTACGCGGCCAATAATTGGATACAGCCTCCAAGTATAAATACAGGACGCACGAACCAATTTATTCATTCCATTCTCAACCTCCGGATCTGACGATACTTCTCTCTCTCTCTACGAAGACGACGAAGATTTTCTACACGATCTGGAGACGAGTCATTCAACTTCTCAACACAGCTGATGGTTCATCTCTCTTCGACGACGACGTACCTACACGCTCTGAGGCAGTCTACCTTTTCATCCAGATTTCCTGATAGCATCGAGCTTAGCACTTTTCAGTGCTCCTCACTATCAGAGTCTCCAGGCAGAGTACCACCCGGTCCTAAAGCTTTGCTTTTCGGACGTCCGAGGGATACTCGAGTCGGTTTCGCCCGGGCATTTGACTTAATCAAATTGCCGACCGTGGGAGCCCGCCAGGTGATCAAAATCTCATCCGATTTGATCAACTGCTCAAGGGAGTCCTTCTCAGGGCTGCGTTGGAGGACCCTGGGGATACACATACGAGGAAGCTCTTGTGCCCCCCAAGCGAGTCCCCGACTTCTTACGAGTGTTCTTATTAGAGCAAACCTCGGAGGACCCAGACGGCCAGCCGTCTAGCGAGTCCCCGAACATTTATAGTTCTTTTACAGAACCAAATATAAATAAATTCACGGGAGTTTCCTGAAACATGGAGCGGTCCCCGTCTTTCCACTCCTTAATCGGAGTCGGAACTCCTAGCGCTGTCCCCAGCGCTAGCCTTGAACAAAGGGGAGAGCGACAAGAGGCAGCCTCCCACATTCCATTGTCACGGGACTTCGGGACAGAGCGCTCGTGCTCTCGCCTCCCGGGGTCCATGGAAGAGCTCGCGACCCACTCCGATCAGGAGTCTGGTCCTCAATACCCACCTGAGACACGGTCGGATAATGTTCCTTTCGGACAGTTCTTTTCAGAAGGAAACAAAAGAGATTTCCTCACAAAAACGGAGATTTCTACTCGGCTATCCGATGGATATGCAGCCGACGCGAGTGCCTTGTTCACTCCTAACTTGCGTACTTATCAAGAATACAAGAGTACTTTTCAGTACCCTAAACATGCGGTTTCATCCCATGAGAAAAACATACATTTGAGACCAGAATATTCTCCTATAGGGAAATTTCACGCTGAGCGACCACAAGAGGCCCGGATTGAGGCGAACTCATCCTACGGTCCCGAAGCATCCTATCCAGCAAGACTTGATAATACTCAAGTTAATATAAGTACTTTTCAGTACGTTAAAAATGCGAACTCATATTATAATGACAATATTCATTCGGAATATTCCACGAGAAATAAGCTGCCTTTAGGCCAATACAGCGAGCTCGAAACCGCGACAAATTTAATGCAAGATTCGCCTAGCTCCTTCCCAATAGAAAATCATAATACCGCATAATCATCAATATGGTACAGCTCAAAATGTTCCACTTGGGATTCCGACGCCAAGTCAAACATACATAAATCCACTACATATACCAACCATGTAGTGCCTTCTTTTCACAAGATTATTTCATTATGGTTACAAAACAATATTAGTTTTTAACTTAGAGTAATAAATCAGCATTCCTTGTCACTACAATGGCTTAGAGGTCATGAAATGTCGTGGTAAAATGAGAGCATTCCAAAAAGTGGCGAACGATTTTCCTACTATGAAAACTATGGGAGTTACTCTTCCCTAGTAACGCCTTGGTTGTACGTGAAAATCAATAGAAAATGTGCCGGTCGGTAAAAAAAGTGTCGCGAAAAATTCCTTGACCCCCAGCCAAAAGACATATCCATGTCAAAATACATACGCAGTTTGCGTAAGCAGGAACAACATTTAGGTAGGTATAGTACTAGTAGGTGAAATGTCAAGCTTCAAACGCGAATGTCAAGTTTCACTGAACAAAGTTAGGTGATTATTAGTCGCTAGGTGAGCCGTGGTTAATAGTAATTTTCTGGAAAATATGTTTACAAAATGCTTTCCTATTTACGTGCTGCTGGTTAGCGGAGAATGTTGCAAAAACGCCTCGTGAATCGGTCAGCTGGAGCTCAGAGTGGAGCCAGTCGTTTTCATTCGTCCCTTGATGTCCTAGAGAGGCTCCCTATCAAATTTCGTTGTATTCAGACAGACGACATAGTCAGCTGATCAGGATGGAGCCTGTAAGGTCATCCGTCTCTTGTCATCCCAGAGGCTCCCTATTAATTTTCAACCTCCTACGGTGAACAGGAGAGATTTTATTAGCTCACTTAGCTGATCAGGATGGCGCTCCCCACTTTGCTCGTCTCTTGTTGTGCCAGAGAGGCTCCCTATAAAATTTCGTCATCGTGAATAGGAGAGATTTGAGCAAGGTCTTGCCATCATTATGATTGATATTACGGCTTGTGGTCAGCTAATTCTCACCATAGACAGCGAGGCACAAGTTCCGACATGGCAATACATCATATCAAAATTTGGTCAAAATTGGACCAGTGGTTTCGGAGGAGTAGTGAGCACAAAATTGTGCTCATAAATAAATTATATATATATATATATATATATATATATATATATATATATATATATATATATATATATATATATATATATATATATATATATATATATATATATATATATATATATATATATATATATCTGAAAACGTTATGTTATATCACTCGCTTCAGCGAAAAACCACTTCAACTTTTCAGGAGAGGATTTTTTTTTTTTTTTTTTTTTGCGTGGGGTAACCAGGTGATATAATGAGTCGTTTGCTATGGTTGGACGATTGGAAGCCATGTGATCTATAGCAACTACTCAACTACTCGGTTGTACGTGAAAATCATCGTAAATTTCGTTACGGACGTTACAAAAAAAGTTGTTGGGGGTCGGGCTAATTTTAATATCGGGCTAAAATTAATAAAGAAATCTGAAAATTAATGACTATTGTTAAGTGTTCTACACCCTCTGAAACGAAAAGAAAATGCATTCCCACCCCCAAGTGCCTCTCGCTTGCAAAATTGTACTCTCGCTAACAAGCAAATCGCTGCTAAGGAACTGTATCTTTGCCGTTTTTCGTCGCACAAAAATCGTTCACCAGTCGTTGGAAAGACCTCATTTTATGCTACAATCTTCGCTGCCTAAATCTTTTCGAAAATAAAAGCGGCTGAGCTACACGCAAAGTTATTATTGAACTATAAGCAATCCTCGAGGCATAATGACGTGATTTGGTAGTAACCAATCTGGCTTACTATGAAGGAAGATGATAATGTCTCGCGTGGTTGCGGACCCTACGCAAGCTATGATTTTTCAGAAAATTCACCCCCACTCCTTTGTCACTGATTTTGTTTTGGTCAGCAATTTGGGTACAGCTTACATATATTTAATTGTAGATACGTACTTAATACATTTTCAAGTAATTTTATTCGATTTTTTAAATCTATGTACCTTGAAAAGTACACTTTTGAGGGAGTATTAACATTTTTACTATTTCATTAATTTATTGTAGCTTCGAACTACATGAATTATTACTACAGTGCTGCGGTTGATCTCATTTGACGCACGGGGTCTCTTCTAAGCAATCCTTGAAATAGATTTTCCTGCTTCCTCAAGCTTTTTCATAACCCAAACCCCCCCCCCCCCCCCCCCCCCCCCCAACAAAGGGGAAAAACAAGAAATAAACACATTTTTCTTCTTCAAACTGCTCGAACTCGGTAACCTAGCTTCATTTCATTGAATCTCTGAGATAAAAATTTCTGAGAATCATGGTTATTTTCCGGCCCTGCGGCCGTCGTCACCGGCTTTCTTATTTGTCTATTGTTTGGTCCGAGCAAACTGAAGGGGATAATCCTAAATGCGAACTGTATTTAATATAGGTACAGATTCTTCATTATTTCTAGAGGTGAATAAAAAAATAATGATATGTTTAGAGCATAATTCACTAAGCATTCATCTAGAGACAAGGCGACAGAAAAAAAAAATTGGAGCCTCAAAATAGCTAAGTGCGGAAATTTTGGGACCATGAAAAAATTTCCTTCAAGTACTTTTTGCATAAATGTAACTTGCTATCCGAATTTCAAAATAAACCGTGACAACTACAATAAGATAAAATAATTTAGACAAGACACAATGATTATTGAAATGCAAAAATGCTTCATACAGTGTTGATCACATTAGGTGATGATACACGTTAGTAGAACTACACACGTGAAGAACTGGTTGTCGAAGGTGGAAAATCTTAATTTCGACTGAGCCGTTGGCGGGTTAAAAGTGACAGAATTCCTTTGTTAGTGCAAAACATAAGAAAACCGCCGCTTTGCTTTCGGAACAAATTTGCTATTCGTACGCTATACATTGTTAACTCATGTTCGGCATTAAAACCGTTTTACCGTTTCAAATTTTAAAATGTGCGTATTATATTTTAAGATATTCTGTAGTTCAAGTCGAGCATACTGCCCATTTTTTGGAGCGAGTTCCATAAATGCAGAACATCGCCCAAATCCAAATGATTCCTGAAATGTTATCAAAATCCAGTGACAATTGAGAAATGTATAAATACTTCAAGGACTCAAAATTCCGCGAAAGTGCAGAAACTTTTACATTTCGAATGAGATGAAAATTTTATTGAGCCATCTGGGATACACAATCTCAACCAAATTCATCAAAATCGGATGACAACCGTCAGAAAAGGATTTCCGAACACCAAGACACAGGACAGAAATTCACAACAATCACAACTCTTGATTAAGATCTAACAAACATCATATAGTCCAGCTGGTCACTCTCAATAAACACACCCCAATAATAAGTCTTGTTTGTTCAATTTAAGGCCAATTGTTTTGACTTCGTTGATGAAGGCGTTAACTTCCTACTTCTTTAGCACGAACTGGTGCAAAAATGATACCAATCAGCAAACATGTGTTAGCGATTTTTATAGCAATAAAGTTTAAAACAGGCAGGTTGGTACCTACCTACTCGTAACGACTTTTACTCGGGATAACTGTATCGCACAAAACCGGAGAACAGATCTCTGAAAATAAGATGCTGGGGTTTCCGATCGAACTTCAGATATTTTTCTTTTCGTTTTAGCTTTTATCAAGCGTGAGATATTTATGAGTCCCCTTCAACACCTTTGTATTACGTGAATCTGCACAGATCTCGATGCCCCGTTGGGAGTTTCCGCGCAGGGCCGTTGGTGCTCGGGGGCATGCGTGATCGGAAGGGGCACGTGCTTATAGTTTCATCCCGTTGCAAAATGGATCTCTAGGAAACGGCGATAACAAAAGGTTTTTAGCGAGAAACGTAGCCAGGCTTATGAGTTGCGTGAAGTGTTACACCACGAGCATTCGAGGTGTAATTACGTCGGTTCCGATGAACGGTTAATGAGTAATTAGTAACAGTAGAAAGATAAATAATGAGAATGAATGAGTTTACGAGAGCACTTCCTTCAAGTAGTTTTCTTAGATAAATCAACTGTTTCAATGAGTCAAAAAATGTTGGAAGCTGATTCCTCACTGGTTTTGAAGGATGAAGTTTCTGTGTACAAAAAGTGTTCACATAAAAACTAAGAAAACCCAAAATGCCAGATGCCTAAATCATACTGAAAATTGCTAAATAATTGTAAGACACCATTGGTAAGTAATACAGCATTACGCTAGGTAGTATATGATATTTACACCGGTATAATATGCATTACGGATTTTGATCAGAATAGCAGAAAGTTCATGGTTTCACTGGAAGTACCTGTCATTCGAACGTATCATAAATGCAATAGTAGAAACTCCTCCTCTTGCAGTGGTTGCTTAATGGATAAGAAAAGGTTTTATGCAAGAAATGTAGCCAGGATTATAAGTTACGTGAAGTATTTACTCCACGACCATTCGAGATGTAATATTGCAGTTTCCGATGAAATGGTTAATGAGTAATACTAAGATAGGTAAGATGAGTAAAGTAGCAAAAGGTTTCAAAAAACATTTGCCAAAATGTATTCAAAAATGACTGCCATGCTAAAATGCCCTCGTATTTTAGCAAAACGTGAGCGGCATACTTTTTTTTAAGTTGGTGCCGAAGGGACTGTAAATGTCACCGTAAATAAAATTTATGTTCCAGAACTTTCTTCGAACCACCGACGTAAGCCCATTAGGTTTTTGAGTAAGTATACCAGCTTTCACTTATTTCAAATGTTTCATTGCCAATGTACGAATAAGAAAGGGGTTTTCTTTTCTTTTTTTCTCTTTTTCTCTCTCTTTTTGAAGGAATTTTAATGTTTTAAAAATATCTAACATTATGCCACAACCATAATTTCTTACCAATCAGTTAAAAATAACGTTGGAGTGCCTACATTAACTGTTGCATCCTTTTGATTGTCCTAGTCGAATTTATTCATGTAATACTGAAACATGGAAATGAACTGACGAAGAGCAAACACGAATTTCACTTATCGACACTCAAAAGGAAGAAGAAACTGCATTAAAAAGCGACCAACAGGTCTCAACTAAACAAGAAGAGAGCTTGCCGGTCACACCCCAAACCACCTTCTAAAATCAACCGCCTTCCCGCTTCCTCGCCTTCATCTTCTGGTTGCTTACGGTTTTACTGCGAAGCACCGGAAGCTACAGTCAGTGCAACCGAGCAGCCATAAACTGTTGCCTTCTTTTACTGGATTAAGGAAACGCACATTCATTGAGTCATTCTAACCTCACCACAAGAAGGTCTATTACGAGAAAGGATCAGCAAGGTACATGATACATTAGGGTGGTTCAAAAAAAAAAAAAAATTCTAGGATTTCTTGTCCCCATTGTTATTTTGCTTCCTCGGTATGTCAGGATGACCCTCCTAAATTTTTAGCAAACAATATTAATCCTAACCACTTTACCTGGGTGGATTTTGGCCAGTTATTGACCGCTGTCGTAAACCAACCTCTGAATTGGTGCCGAGGTGATGATTTGAAGGACGGATTTCAATTTTTTTTTTTTTTTTTTTTTTTGGTAAATTTATGGGTTTTCACAAGCTGTTAACACGATAAACTTATTTATTTTACGCTCCGTCCACTAGTTATCCGGTAAACTGGCAGAGGGCGCAGCTTGAAGATAAGTAAAAATCGAAAATTTCACCGAAAATGCTGTGCCTGGTTAAGAATTGTACTAGAAACATGCTATTATGGTCGGATAATATGCTTTGGCATGTTCTGAACATGATCCCGTTTTTTACTATACTTTTTCGCCGATGATTGCTTCGTTTATCGGCCATAAACCTCAAATTAATTGTAGGGTAATAGACAAATTCACACTAATTTCACCAGAAATGATGTCGCGTTGATAATTTAAGGTCCCAAAATACCTTGTGCCGATAAAATTGGGTATTTTCCAGGATACTCGGTACAAAGCCGTTGGTAATTTGGCAAGGACTTGAACCGGCATTGTACTTATTCGCCAAATATAGCGGCAAAATGGAGAAAATAGCTAAAATTTTCCCATCTGTAAAATTCCTTAGTTTTCATCGGTTCTCCGGGGTCAAATTCTTAGTTCTGAATTGTCTGAACTGTGATTGGATCGTTAAATAAAAAATGATGCAATATAATTGAAAATAATGTAATATAATTTCAGTTTCATATGCTCGAGGGACAATCTGTAATTTGGTCGATATGCTGAAAGAATCCATGATCGTGGAACATAAAACGTTTCATTTTAACGAGAATAACATATAATAAATAACATGTATAATAAATTTCGGGACCTTAAATTATCAACGCGACATAATTTCCGGTGAAATTAGGGTGAATTTGTCTATTACCCTACAATTAATTTGAGCTTTATGGCCGACAAACGGAGCAATCATCGGCGAAAAAGTATAGTAAAAAACGGGATCATGTTCAGAACATGCCAAAGCATATTATCCGACCATAATAGCATGTTTCTAGTACAATTCTTAACCAGGCACAGCATTTTCGGTGAAATTTTCGATTTTTACTTATCTTCAAGCAGCGCCCTCTGCCAGTTTACCGGATAACTAGTGGACGGAGCGTAAAATAAATAAGTTCATCGTGTTCAGCGCATGCGAAAACCCATAAATTGACCAAAAAAAATTGAAATCCGTCCTTCAAATCATCACCTCGGCACCAATTTAGAGGTTGGTTTACGATAGCGGTCGATAACTGGCCAAAATCGACCCAGGTAAAGTGGTTAGGATTAATATTTTTTGCTAAAAATTTAGGAGGGTCATCCTGACATACCGAGGAAGCAAAAAAACAATGGGGACAAGAAATCCCAGAACTTTTTTTTTTTTTTTTTTTTTTTTTTAACTACCCTAATGATACATAGGGTGGTGATGTGATTAGGTACCTATATGGGATAAATTTCTCATGAGCTGATCACAAGAGAAATAAAAGATAATCGTGAATGTAGTGAAATGCCCTAATTCTTTCATATCTATTTTACATACAAATTTGAACAACTATACTTCAGTAACACCTATACTCCTAACCGGCATTTACACAGCGGAAGCAATGGAGATTTCATTAGCGTTGGAATATGTAATCAGCTTAGATACGATACCGTCTAACGAAATAATATGTACGGGATCGGATAGTGTAATTATAAAGATTTATACTTATTGCACATATAATAGAATTGGTTACCAAATGTAATACTATGGATATGGACATCAGCTTTGTATGGGTCAAGGCGCACAACGGATTTATATGCAATCAACAAGTAGATACGGCGGCCAAACATGCGGCATTATCGTGCTTTTTAGGCGAAGCTCTTTTTCCCAAAATATTATATAATAATTCTATATTTAATATATTATATATATATATCTAATATCTTCAAAACTGTGCAACCTCTGAATGGAAGTTCTTCGAGGACCCAGCGGGAAACCCCTGGTCAAGTGAAGTTGAAGCTGAAAAAAGCTAATCCGAACGATCTGTCGATTAAGAAGCAATCATGCGTTATAATCATCATAAATTGCTAAGATTGATAGTACAGAAGAGCACAGGAATCCGAGATTATGTGAGCTTCGTAGAGGTGATGGGGATTGCGGATGCAAAGTATAATGGAATGTGAAAATTATGTTATAGCAAGGGAACGCTATATTTACGACTGTATTCGTTGTTAGTGTACCTAAATGTAATACGTTGTAAGTATTAGTTGAACTACTTCTGATTACAAATGTAATTTAAAAATAAATTTCCAAGGTTATAGTGAACTGTTTGAATTTGTAGAAGAAAACAAGATTAAGTTCTGATCTGTAGATATAAAAGTACTCATTCATAATGTGAAAAACTATAATTTATTTATAGTAATAATTAATAATATAGTTGTATGTTATAAACAATGCCATATAAATAAAAATTCAAAACACCTACCAATCATATAAATAACACAAAATCGTGACAGACAATAGATCGTTATTTATTGCTGCTGTTGTTCATTGACGAAGCTTTTAGACCGAATTTGACGGCATGACGGCAGCTTTCTTCTTTTTTCACCTCACTCAAACAAAGCTGTAGTCTGAATAATGGTGATAATGAAAAATTATTTCCGCAGTTACTTAGTGGAGGGCAAAGGGCAGGAGGATGATTCTGAACGGGGTACAATCCAGAATCGTTTTGTACTAGTTATAATTGAATGATTATCCTTGTACTAATGGTGGGGAACTGATCAATCATCAATGAGCAATACTCACGTCTTTATTTCATATTTTTAAATAAAAATAGATTCAATTCTAGGAAATTTGACACCATTCTCACCCGCCTACGATGAGTAGTTTTCGTTTTATGATTTTTCAAAGGTTGCTGCACTGGAGATGTCACACTGGGTGAGGGAGGGGTGTTCTGATGTCGCCAGTGTGTAAAACTTTGAAAAATCATGAGAAGAAAACTGCTCACAGTAGAATAGTAAGGTTAATGTCAAAATTCATAGGATGGAATCTTCTTCCATTTAAAAATAGTTTAAGTACCATTGGTATCGCTCATAATGAATCATTACCTATGAGCCATAATCAATAATAAGAGATCCTGAGGATGACGGGTTCGAATCAAGCCGGAAAACTATTCAGCTTCCACGTGTTTTGGGTAATCAATAGGTAAAAAAGTTTACTAATGGAGGCATCAAGTATGAAGGCACCCAGCGGATATAAAAAGACGTTGTGATGAACCTGTCTTCCGATATAGGCAGAATGTTCTTTGGCAGGCAAACGCATTTAGCATTGCTCACAGTGATTGACATTGTTTTCCAAGGATTAACCACAAGTGAGGAAATCACTCGCTGTCAAGGGAGTCATCCTGTTCTTTCGCTGTTTTTTGTGATGTTCGGCTTTTTTCCCATTATATTTCAATAAAATTAATTTCGTGAGTTAATTTGGCATTTTTATTACTTTTACCAGTACGTTGAAATTATAAATTCAAAATTTCAGATTTTTTGATCGCAGGATATACATTTTATTGAGTTTTCTGCATTCAAATTCGTTTTTCTCGAAACTACGAAAAACCAAGATAGCACGTTCTTTCTCTGTACTCTTCATCTTCTTTACAGGCCATTTTAAGAGTTTCGCTAGCCACTTAACGCATCAAGTTGTGAATTGCACGGTTATACGAAGGGTAGCTTCGATTCATGTCCATTGACCATCCCCTGTTCGCAAGTATGAATTCAATTTCGCCGGAAGAGGCCGACGAATTTTTCGGAACAGAGGGCGGAAGGGGGAGAGAGAGGGTCTTCAGACTCCAAAGCAAGTGGTCAGAAGTGGAGGGGTCGCCTATACCTCCTGCGTCACGCTCGCTCGCCCGCCAATCCGTTCGGAATCGCCGCGCTTCACACTTCATCACACATGGATATTCCACAATTCCTGGTAAGCCATCTTCAAAAATCCATTTAGGGGTAAGTGCCTTGCATGAGTCCTTGACATCAGTTGAAGGTAAGGTAAACGTTATATCTCAACATTATCACCTTTTAGAATGATGAAGCCTTTACCAGAAGACAATACAGCACCTAATATCAATGAAACCTACCTGTTTTTTACAATCTGGTGAGGATGACAGTAACCTGAGAGAATAATAATTAAGTTTTTAAAATATATATACATTTTATTCAGAGTGCTCCTCTGGGTGAACGCCTTCCACCATCCGATCTTGTTGAAAATCAAAATAAATTGAGAGAGAAAAATGAGATAAAAGTGAAAATCATAAAATAGGTGTGACTGTAAACCAAAACATAATAATTAAATTTGACAACATGAATCTCAGTTAATAAAGTGAGTGTATGATACAATAAAAATCAATTGAATTTATAATATGAATAATGATTACAATGACTGTAATAAAATAAACATTGAAAAAATTAATAAATGGGTAAATAAAATTAGATAATGTGAGGAATTTGGAAATTTCGAATGTAGAAGCTCAATCCTGAAGATGGGGAGAAGATAACAAGGGTGATGTATGAGGGGGGGGGGGGGGGGGGGGGGGGGGGGAGATATCAAATGGGCTGAAATCAGCGCGGTTGAGGAAAATCGTGAATGCTTCTCGTTATTACCTATTGGACTAGATCCCTGAATACTGGAGTCCAGATTTCACCGATTATAATACAACCTTCCTCAACAATCTGTTTCTTGGTTGCTCAAATTTAATGCATACTGCAATTATGTGGTCACAATTGAATTCCCCCGACTCTACTATCGCACTCTGATGAGTGCTTGAGTCCAAATCGATATAAATACGCTGCAAGTTTTCCATGATTGCTTAGGAGAGATATATTCATTTTTTGATTATACAGTAAGGGTACTAGTACCGTTTTTACATCAGTTTCTTCATTTTATCTCTTCAATCTTATGCTTCCTCATTACCGAAGACAGGGAAACACTAACGTACAGAAATAACATACTAATAATATAAAACGTTCATTGTGACACATATTGCAATAATAGTGATTGTCTAAATTTTACACAGATAAATGACTTTATTTAATTTTTGTGTAGCTTAGATTGAGAAACTATCATATTATTACACAAAGGTTTATTATTTCAATATAGAATAACCCAAATCAGTGGTTTATAGAAAATTAGTAAACTGGGCTATGGACGAAGGTGCCTAAGGGAAGGGCGATTATGAAATAAAATTAGATACACTCGTCTAAGCTGCACTAGTCCTGGATTTTAAAGAAGTTATAATAAACTAAATTTCTTGAATAGGGAATTCCATTGTAATTGGAGTTGCTGTAGTGTTCGAACATTGCAGTTTAAACAGGGATTTTTACCATATTCACACGTGTCACAGTTACA
Organism: Adelphocoris suturalis; assembly: GCA_030762985.1. Classification (NCBI taxonomy): domain Eukaryota; kingdom Metazoa; phylum Arthropoda; class Insecta; order Hemiptera; family Miridae; genus Adelphocoris; species Adelphocoris suturalis. The sequence goes on from CM061048.1 coordinate 46,322,847, forward strand.
CACACGTTGACATTATTTTTTTCTTGCCCTTAAAAATAGCGAACGGGTGAGCGTGCAGCGATCCGTGAGGTTTCATCCGATTCAATAACAAACAAAAAACTCTATTCTTATTTCAAAAGTTCTCAACATTTCGATTTGTTATATTTCAACCCTTTAATGTTACCCTTTAGGGTTGATTGAAACTGTTGCCGGGATTGAAAGCGCATCCCTTGCCATCTGTGATTTTGAGCCAAATTTAGTAAAATTTGATCCAACGGGTTAAGAGAAAAACTTTGGGCAACAGACGACGGACTAACAGTTTTTGTTTAATTTTTAGAATTTTCCTATCTTGAAACGAAAACAAACAAATTGAGAGGGGGGAGAGGTAAAATAATTCCTTGTACCTACTACTCTGTACTTAACCCCTACTCATCACTTAAGGGCCAAAATTTCCTATCAATTATGGGATGAGGTGAAGTGTGTTCGCAAGGTGATGATAACTGTAAAATTAAACTTGGATTATTTATTACCAATATCATGGTTATTTCACTATCTATTAGTCTAGAAACAAGTGGTAGCTTCCGAATGCTTGACCGGGCGTTTATTTGAAGCATTGTGTTTGTATGAGTATCTCTTAATACCCACGACTTATTTTATAAACTGAAAGTAGATTTCATACTGGGCAGCACCAACCGCTCTCTCCAACGGTATGTAGTCACTTACCTATCTAGTTTTCTTTTTTTGCAACTTTTTCATTGAAGCACTAGTGACGTCCTAACGTTCCTCCAGTCCTCAAGTGGATCCCTTTCTCTTTGCCAAAACGTCATAGGTTCTCTAAGGTTTGAAAAACATTTAAAGAAAGCGATGATCCCTAGAGAAAAAATAATTGGATGCACGATAAAACAGTATCTAATATATCTGTAAGTACACCTACATGCTGAAATGCAAAATAGGATTATAATTAATATATGCGCATGTTGCCTGGACGTTAAATCGCACAATAATTGAAATTTTCATCAAAGGACCCCGTACCATTAAAATGGGAAAAAATGTGACTGCGAAATTCACTGACACTTCGCATATTGGTTCTTTGGGCAATTCTGAACAGAAAAGGTAGAGTGAAAAAAACTCTTAAATGCCTTAGTTTTTGAGCTAGAGGCTCAGGAAGGTGCTCAAATCAGGCTCCGGGAGAGACTTCGATTTTCGCAATACTACGAATGTATCTGTGTGTGTGTGTGTGTGTGTGTGTGTGTGTGTGTGTGTGTGTGTGTGTGTGTGTGTGTGTGTGTGTGTGTGTGTGTGTGTGTGTGTGTGTGTGTGTGTGTGTGTGTGTGTGTGTGTGTGTGTGTGTGTGTGTGTGTGTGTGTGTGTGTGTGTGTGTGTGTGTGTGTGTGTGTGTGTGTGTGTGTGTGTGTGTGTGTGTGTGTGTGTGTGTGTGTGTGTGTGTGTGTGTGTGTGTGTGTGTGTGTGTGTGTGTGTGTGTGTGTGTGTGTGTGTGTGTGTGTGTGTGTGTGTGTGTGTGTGTGTGTGTGTGTGTGTGTGTGTGTGTGTGTGTGTGTGTGTGTGTGTGTGTGTGTGTGTGTGTGTGTGTGTGTGTGTGTGTGTGTGTGTGTGTGTGTGTGTGTGTGTGTGTGTGTGTGTGTGTGTGTGTGTGTGTGTGTGTGTGTGTGTGTGTGTGTGTGTGTGTGTGTGTGTGTGTGTGTGTGTGTGTGTGTGTGTGTGTGTGTGTGTGTGTGTGTGTGTGTGTGTGTGTGTGTGTGTGTGTGTGTGTGTGTGTGTGTGTGTGTGTGTGTGTGTGTGTGTGTGTGTGTGTGTGTGTGTGTGTGTGTGTGTGTGTGTGTGTGTGTGTGTGTGTGTGTGTGTGTGTGTGTGTGTGTGTGTGTGTGTGTGTGTGTGTGTGTGTGTGTGTGTGTGTGTGTGTGTGTGTGTGTGTGTGTGTGTGTGTGTGTGTGTGTGTGTGTGTGTGTGTGTGTGTGTGTGTGTGTGTGTGTGTGTGTGTGTGTGTGTGTGTGTGTGTGTGTGTGTGTGTGTGTGTGTGTGTGTGTGTGTGTGTGTGTGTGTGTGTGTGTGTGTGTGTGTGTGTGTGTGTGTGTGTGTGTGTGTGTGTGTGTGTGTGTTTATACTTTATGATTGGTTTTGGGTGACCAAAAATAGCTTGATAAAATTTTAGTAAGCAGGTCAAATACAAAGAAATTTCCTGAGGAGTCACAGCCGATCAAGGCCCCCCCGTGCCGTGTCCCATATAAAATACCCAAATTAAATTTCAGCACGTCACCTTAGTCATTGATGAATATATTTCTGCTGCTAAGAAATTACCTACATAGCGATACTCTCGTCGCACAATTACCCGTCGATGTTCATTCGGGTGGTCCCAGCAGATGTATGCTTTATGCTAAAAGGATGAATGATTGCACCCAAGTTTTAATAGGTATAAATCGTTGTGAAAAGTATCAACGCCACACGCAGTTTTACAAGAGTAAACTAAACTGAACCGCAGTTGGCCGGAAACGTTCGATTGACTTGAGGTCTACTGGCGACACAAATAAACACACTCAATGCACATTTATACATTCTTGCTTGTACCGGGAAAGGTTAGGCCTAGGTTGGATTGATCCCGAGCTTAGACATGTCTATGTCGAAACTGCACAATAAACCATTTATAATGCCAAATGAATATACTGACAGCATGGACGCATCAACATAGACCGAAAGCACATTTCATCATAAGTGGCTCTCTCATTATATTCATGGCATCACAGGCTCTAATAATCAAATAGTTCTCTCACAACCAAATACCAGGGGATATCTGAAAAAAAAACCTGTTCTTCCTCTCGCCTAAAGGTGATTGGTATAACTGCGGAAAAGATATTTTCACGCGAATGCATTAGAATTTCTCTTTTTTAACAAAAGCGTTTTGTATTGTAGACACTGGCATTATATCGAACCCTCCGATTCTTTTCTTGTACGGATTCGTAGCTCTGAATTGATAGATCAACCAAAGGCGCCGAAAGAAAGTCGAGAGAAACCACTACCTTGAGATAGAATGTAATTTTGCGTTACAAATCTGTTTAGTGAATCATTACGGATTACTGAATGGTAAATCACTATTCGGGAGGATTGTGACACTGCTTTCTCCCAAATATTTTTTTCCCCAAGAAAATCGGCGGAAAGTGGTTCACTATAATAGGGTCAGGGAACAATTCTACAATGAAGTTGTTGATCTTGAATTTACTTTATTACAGATTACTTATCTAACAATGTTGGAAAGCTTCCACAATAACAAAGCAAACCAAATCCATCTGCTGTCTGCTGAACGTCATCCCAAGCTTTTCACCCTACTTGACAAAAGTTTATACAAATTTGATCAAAAATCACATCTCAGCTGTGGGTTGTCCTGGAATCTAGGTATCACCCTCAAACGAGGTATTGAAATAATTGTTGAGTAATGTAGTTTTGAAAATCAGCGTCTCAAAAACTTTTGGATGAAGAATAGCTTTTATTTTTCATAGAATCAAATCACACCATCCAGATCATTTACAGAGTTTTCCCTGAAATTGATAACTGACCAAATTTGCTCAAAAACGAAGGATAGATCGATCGATCGGTAATCGGATCGTCAATTTTATCAAACAAGTTAACCAATTGGTTTTGATGAAAGGAAAACCTCTCTGATGTTGGATTAAGATATTGATATTGGAACATAATGTAACTAATTGTTGGTAAACCTAATTAAAGTAACACAATGAAAACCAACCACTGAGAAAACCTGGCTAAATAGAGAAAATAATAATTTATTGTTTATTCGGGAACTATGAAAATAAATTAGCGTTTGAAGGACTAATAATAAAATTGAGGAGCTGACATGGAAAAGCAGTTAAGTCCAAAAATCAAATTTTATAAGAACTCCCTCTGAACTCTTATCAGATTTTTTTGGACATAATCTCTTCTCCATGCAAAGGTCACACATTTATTCAGGATGTGATCTAGCAAGGACGGGAGGACCTAAGGCCGTTGGCGTGACTGTTTACTTGCACTTCGACGAAAAAAAAATGTTCTTTAGATTTTTGGACTTAACTGCTTTTCCATGTCAGCTCCTCAATTAATAACAGTTTATTCTCGAACTAAAGTTACACAACAATTCTTGAAACGGTTTAATGAACAAACTAGCATTCTTGTCCAAAAGTCACAAGTAAAACGTTCTGAATGCAGCAAGTGAAGCAGGCATAAAATATATCGAATATGCAGATCATGTAAGTAGGTTCATAATTATTATTATTATTTATAAGTAACTGTGTCGAACTTTTTTGAACCAGTTAAATGCTTAAAGCGTCACCAGGTCACTGAACCATCACTACCTTGAAAGCAGCGACGACCATACCTAACTACTGGAGGTGGCACTAGCTCCAAAAAACCCATGACTGCACATTTATCGTACCAATGTTTGATCTATAATAATTAATCTAATTCATCAAATGAAACTGCTGACCGTAACTCCACTGGTGTAGTTCTAATGTAGATCTTTTGGAATAAATGGCTCAGATTACACGAACTAACGATAATAATAATGAGCGAAATTTTTCAAATCCTAATCAACGACACCCAGTTAGGAATTTCATAATTCATTTGAAATCCTCAGATCTACTTAGTTACTTGCTACCCAACGGGCATATTTTTTTCACAGCGTTTACAGCACACACAACCTAAATGATCAGTCTTGTCCAAGCGCTTCCCGTCACGCAAAGCAGAGAAACTAGTGGTGGTGGCGGTGGTAACCGGTGGTGTGGTTATAAATGTCTCCCCCCTAAAGAAAAAAAACAGGTTGCGAGTGCAGAACCTGGATATTCCACACTTTCCCTCTACATAAATTTTACTTCCGCTGTGCGTTTACGACTGCAATTAAACTGCTGATTACGACGCAATCATTTTATTAGTCGAATTTAAATAGGAAACGGCTGGTATCTTAATCAACCAACAAAATTTATACATTTTGCAGTTATCTAAAGATATTATGTTTTTCAAATCCCTGTCGTGCTTCATGAGCAAATATTTGTATTCTTGAACTTATTCAATGATTAATTTCTGAAATGTGAACATGTCCACGTTCTTGTGTAGATGGAACATTGAGCAATGATAACCCATTTTTGCTGAAGTTTTGTGGTTCTAACGAACAGCAATGACAATGTGGGCTATCAAATACAATCATCTCGATGTAAATGTTGGAAAATCTTTCCTCTTACCTAAATACACCGTTGAATTCAAGTGAATTCTTTTCTTACGTCACCGTCGCCAAGTGTTGCAGGAGAAATACGGTAAAAGAAGGGATAATTGTATTTCGCACCCTTCGCTTAAAACTTAGTATCGGGCACCCCAAAAACGCTCTACAAGCTTCACCTCGATGTCTCAAAAATTGTGAGAAAAAGGTAGGAGGGGAAAGTTAGTTTTGGGACACTGTGCAAACTAATTTTACTCATTCTTTGCCTTATTTAGATTAATTTCAATACATCGGTTGATAACACTGCTTCAGTTGTTGTGCAATTAACAGAAATTACAAAATAAATGTCATCAATACGATTGAGAATCACATAGCCATTTTCAAGCGTATAATAGACCGAGCATCAATGGGTTCGGCTCGATCGTATTTCAGCCTTCTTGTTTAGGCTTTTAGTAGGTATCAGCGGGTATGTCGTGTTTCTGACAGCTTTCAGAAAGTACAAAGCTGTTTTATTTGAAAGTTTGTGAAATAATGCACACACACACACATTTGTTGTGGATTGTGGTTGTGTGAATTTATGATTTTAGAGTAAAATTTCGTACATTCCAGTCCAATGAAAAAAATCTTTAAACAGCTCGGCATACGGAAACTGATTTTTTTGGTGGTGAGCTGAGTCTAATAAAACCCCAATAAAACATTCTAATTTACTTTAAAACATTGTAAAATCACTCCCAAATTTTTCTAGTCTCTTTAGTTCATGAGAACTTATGTACTATAATTAAGGTACATTTTAACATAGGTACGTTTTTGCTGAGGAGAAATTCAAAATTGACAACCTGCCTACACCAAAAAGTGAAATACGTAATAATTGTTTGAGGGAACACTATATTCTCTAGGATCCGAACTACCGGCCTAATTAAGAACTCAGCCTTCATACATCTAGGGACATAACCAAATCTGTAGTGTACTCAGTTTGGCCCCTATGCGTAAATTGTATGTGATAATTGTTGAGTGGATATGCAAATTCAATGCCCTAAATCATATCCATGAAGTGGAGAAAATTATATTACAGTAAATCCACTTCTCTGATGTTGTTGCAAGATTGTTGGGGAGAAAGATCGCGTTGCATTCTTGGGTGAACTCATCTTACCAAATCATACTAAATAACGATCTGATCTTGTGAGATCAGGTCAGATTGCAACTTGCAGCCAATAGAAAAAATGAAATCCGATCACATTATGATGATTTTCGTTCTTTACCGAGGTAAAGTTCCTAGCAAATGATAGACTCATTAAAAGCATAATCTAACACGATTGTATCCTTGATACAACATCTACCTACGAATATTGCATTGCGGTAGGGTATTCGAGCGAACGTGAGCAATCTTGAACGGATTACAACAAAATCGAGTTGGTCTTTCTCATTGCGAGATATAGGAAACGAGAATGGAATCGATTTTGCGGACGGCGGAAAGCAATTTTCGTAAGGACCGGCTTTCTTGTTTGTATTTCGTAATCGGATGAAAAGAACCGTGCTTCTCTTCTCATGGAAAAAATCTTGGGAGTGGATTCGTATCAATCACTAATACCTACTTGCCGTTCAGCTTGAGATCAATGTAGCATATTAAACCTTATATGCTTCACTTTAAACGATTTGTAACAATAAATATCAAAAGCTCCCACTCCAGGTACCAGTGATGCGGAACGAGGTGGACGAGGCTTTTTCATTGTGTTCAAAAGAAGACGCTGCAAAATATTCCACAAAGTTTAATTTATTTCTGTATAAGATAGCTCTTCTGCGCTAATCACTTGTTCATATTTGCATCAGACACCTCACAGTATAGAAAGTTTTGTTTTAAATTAGCTATTTTTCAACCTACTCCTACCTGCCAAAGAAATCGAATTTTTCTCTCTCTACCAGTTGAACACTTGTGGGGTGCAAACGGTTGGTCCGGGTAAAGTAATGCCGAGATTACAAGCACCTCTTTGGTATGATTACTGAGCCGAATTTCATAAACTTTGGTCCAGCAGTTTTTAAGAAAGCTTCAAACAGATGTTTTCTTTTTTCTCTCTCCTCCTCTCTATCTCTCTCTTTAAATCCAAGTATCTTGAACCGCAAAACAACAAATTATGGTGAGGGGGTAAGGGATTTAAAAAAATGCCTATTTTAGGTCGATTATTGAAAATAATAAACCAAAATCTTCGACGATTCGGGGAGGCAGTATGGTCTCTTCATTCTTATTAAGTACATATTGTTATAAAATTAATTGGGATTGTCCCAGAAATGAAGCAAAACAGCTCCAGTCCAATATTATGAGCGAATTCTCATAGGAATGCTATACGCGATTTACAATACATCTATCGATTCAAAATACGATTTTCTTCAAAGCTCTTGGTAGAATTTCCGTGAAAATATAGTTGGAAATTGGCCATTTTCATTGAAATTGTAAGAAAGTTTTAGCCATGGTTCCAATGAATTCTACACTCATTCTATTTTAAGTTCGTTTTGGTTCCATTTACGTCAACCAAAGACGTGGAAGTTTCAAAACTTAAAACTTGTCATTCGAATCGGCATGAAAAATCGAATACCTACTCTAAAATAAGCAGTTTGCCTAATTTTTTTTTTTTTTTTTTTCGCTCAAGGATTTTTGAGTTTTTGATTTTTTTTCAATTGATTGGTACTGGTCATCAGACTAGTCAGGTCAGCTGAATATCTGGAGCTAATTTCTTTGCTAGCCAACCTATGACTCTGCAATTTGAAATGGAGGCCTCTTGGAACATCTAGAAATGAATTATAAAGTCTAAAGCCCCGTAGATCCTAAGATATTTTGTCTTAACCAAGCGAAGCTCGGACTCCCGGTTGGTACTACATTAAAAATGATACTCCAAAGGTTTTAATTTCATTATACATATTTTCAAATCAAACCCACGGTTTTAACGATTTTTCAAAAGTAATCGAAATTAAATTTGGAGTACCTACCATTAATCCCGATCACTTTTAAACCGGATGATCTATTTTGTGGCAAATTTAAACCTTTTATCTCGATCCGTTCGAATGTTAGAGCGCGCAAAGACCGGTGAGAGTTGAGGATAAATAAACTGAGCCTATAATGCAAAATGTGTTTTTGGTAGAAATTATTTGGTCACACATGAGCTTAATTTAATAATGTGTACGTGTTTTTGTTCTGCAGATAGTTTTGGCGATTGCTGGGACGAGTGCTGTTTTAGCAAGTCACGAAAGCGTTCACCACGAGCATCAGCATTTAGAAGATGAACATGTAAGTTCTCCACATCTCTGACATTTTAGATATACAACTCACGATCTTTCATAATCCACTTTTAGCTAGTTTATAGAAAGATGTGTTGAAGAATTATACCTAATTCTCTTCCCCGAGAGGAATCTTCTATGGAAAAGCATCAACCGGTTCACGTGTTAACATGTTCTGTTAACAGAATTGATGGATCCCGTATTTACCGCACACACACACCTCAGCTAACTAATCTACACACAACCACCTAACTGGTCTAACCCCGAATACCCACTCTTTAGAGTTGACGCACTCTGAAACAGGTGATCAAGGTTCCCCAAACAGCCACTAGAGTTGGGGTGTTGGGGTTGTAAGAGTGGGTTGGAGTTGACTCCTCTCTTGTTACCATGCCAGAAAATTGACCTGTGACAGGTGGGTAAGGTATCACACACTATGGAGAGAGGGTGGGCCACACAGCTAACTAATCTACATACAACCACCTAACTGGCTTCCCCCAAATACCCGCACTAGATCCATTATAATAAATATGGAAATTTATCCCAAATACTTTATGTGTAGCACATAACAAGATACCGTCAGTCCGAAAAGTAACAACAAATGACAAAAACGCTGCAAATTATTACAGAAAGGTTTATTATTTCTGTATTGTGTAGCCCTTCTACACAGATTATTGGTCAATAATTATTATTAAGCCCCATGTATATCTTGTAAATGATCAAAACTTGACGCATCGAGCCTCCCAAAAGGGTTCACACCTTTACAGCTCAGGACCCCACAAGTTTACGGTTTATAGTAGGTGAATGTAGAATCATTTTCCAAAAATGTCAAAACAACAAAACAAAAAACTTAGTAAAATGGCAGGCAGGTTCAAAAAGGAAAGAAATTGGCCCCAGAGGCCCCATCAGCTATTCAGTGATCCTCCGAACCTCGTAATTGTTTTTGAGGTGTCCCGAACGAGCTCTCTGGGTCATTAAGAGACTATTGAAATTATGGGCTCTTTCTTGGTCAGCTGAGTGTGCTAAATTCTCTCCTCTTCACCCTAGGAAGTTGAAAATTGATAGGGAGACTCTCTTAATTACTCGATTTCTCCCTTACTGTGAAAAACATATATATCCATGATCAGATGTTTACACCAGTAAGGAAGAAATTAAGATTGATTACTATAGTAAAGTTTTTGTGAATTTTTGTAGAAATTTGTATTTCTCCATGGTTTACAGAGATCTTCTTGCCGAAAATTGTCATCTAACAATGCAACGAAAAAATGACATGTAACAACGACATATACAAGAAGGTTAGAATACCGTTGCCTTGTAATTCTAAGTCTGGGAATAATGGTCAAACAATCAACTAGTTGCATACCCACATACAGTGCCTACGACCTATGGCTCCTCAGCAGACATAGTGGAAAAAAACCTCCATTATCTTCGAACGACTACTCTTTTTTTCTTCTTTTTTTATGTTCTCAACGTGATATCTTTCAGAGCGTTCACTGATTTTCTTTTAGAAAACCATATCAGCAACATTCTTTGAAGCATATTCATATATAATAAAACATAACATACCTCAAAAGAATTAAGGGATCACTTTTTCTTGTTGACGCCAAAGACCCCAGATCAATCGGACTAAGTTCACATTATATCTCATGATTAAGTACCTAGTGGAGATGAGATGCACCCTTTTTTTTATTCTTTTATCTCAAACACTGAGAGAACGGCTAGCGATATCAAGATCCGACTTGAACCAATACAGAATGAATCGCGCCTCTTCATGATTATCAGGTCTAATCCAAGAACGGATTGAGATATCGGAATTTTGACTTCACCATCGTGTTCAGCACTAAAAAATCTTTGAAATGAGGGGTACTCGGCAAAACATGGAACAATTGTTTTCTAAGTATCCAATCCCCCTCCCCACTTGGGTAGTCCAAAAAATGTTTGAATTTTTTTCTGGTTTTCGTTTGCTTGAAACTTAGTATCAGGCACCTCATAAATGGTCTCCAAGTTTCTCTTCGATATTTCAAATATTGTGGAAAAAAATTAGTGGGGGAGGGGATTACTTCTTTCTAGGAAAATGTTCAGATTTATGTAACATGAGTAACTATTATGTAACAGCAGTTTTAAATTTCATGATGGAAGGGGGTAAATGGAGGAGGTAATATCGATAAATCATGATGTTTTAACTTTTCTCGTCCGATTTTTGTGATAATTTTTTGTTCAACTTTGAAACCGGTCTTGAATTGGAATATGCAACAGGAGGTTTAAATTTCATGATGGAAGGGCGTGGAAGGGGTTCATAACGATTAATCGTGATATTTTTATTATATTCATCAGACTTTTCGTGACTGTTTTTATTGTTTGTTCGATCCAGATTTTAGTCCAGTTATACAACCTCGGAAGTTTCAAATTTGCCGTCGGTGAAGGGGTTAAATGGTGGGGGGGGGGGGGTTCCGAGGGATCATTATTTTTTTCTCTTATTTTAATTCACACCAAAATTATATTCAATCCGTTCATGGGACATCCCTGTAATGCATACATTACTTACCAATATGTTTAATGAACAATTATAAATTCTGTATTCATGTTCATATTAGGTAGGTACAAATTAATGAGGAAGTAATTCTGCCCATCCAACTTGGCAGTTTATACTGCTCACGGGAACTCTATGTCTTTGTCATTTAAGGTGAAAACCAAAAGTCACGGAGAAGAAAGTTATTAGCTATAACCAATAACTCGTTATTTTCATGAAGATAAATTGCTTCCAGTTCCTACTTATCGATCTTGGATGGAATTTGGAAAGAAGAAAGACTAGGCCTTCTTGAGAACCACGGTTTCGTAAGTCAAGTTCTCGACCATCATCGTGCGTATCGCTTCCTCGAGGCTTGTCCGGTTATTCGAGTTAATTCCATCGGGTTAATTTTCGTTCTTCCGTCCGCCTTCCTTCTTATGCCTGGAAGAGAAAGACCTTTTTCCTTTGGAAGGTGTTATGACACCTGGTCTGACGGCGACCGATTAAATCACGAATCAGTCATTTAATTCGTAATTTCCTTACGGCCGGTTCCATAACATCATGGATTCATGAATGGCAAACAGCAGTCCAAGGGAAACAACTTATAAATTAGGTCCTAAATAATTTCAATACTAAAAGTTTTTTATAATTCCGACAATTCAAGATGTAATATTAATAGGCGACTGACGGATGGATTTTTTCTATTTTCTTAACGCTTTTTGTTAACGCTTTTCGTTTATGTGCTAAGCTAAGCTAATATAAACGAAATGTATACAAATCAACGTGCCCATTTCTGCTTCAAAGAATGTCGCTATCGCCCTAAAGGAAACTCCACCAGTGACTAACTCCGGCTCCATTTTAGTTCGTTTTTTAAGGGGGTATTTTAGAGGGTGTAGAACACTATTACAAACGATAAGGTTGTATTCGATAATCATCAGAAACGCTTGTATACGAATCTGCAACACATTGGGACATTTTATGTCTTTAGTTGCAGACTCGTATGCAAGCTCCAAGAGCCACTCAGCTGATCCGGATCCTGAGCATCGTCAAGTAAATGTCCTAAAGAGGCTACATACGAAATTACAGCTTCCAAGAGAGTGAAGTATAGAAATTACCTATTAAAATTATTTAACCACCGCTTCACAAATCAAACCGTTCTCGCAATATTCGGATCACCTGCTATGAATCAAATCATCGAAACACCAGCTCAATGAAATCATCAGAAATTAACAAGCGGTGGCAATCATGTTCAGTATATCAATTATTGAGAATGATCACCTGAGTGTACACAATTATTCAAATAACCTTGCTCATAACTCAGCTTGTTGGCCACGCACTTCGCAGTAGTTAACATAATATGGTTGGATAAATCGAGAGCTTTCGAACGAATGGTCAACGAATTTTGTGGGATGAAAAACGACGAAGTACCATTTCCCTAGCAACGACTCGGTTGTAAGCGGAAATCATCAGAAAAAAATCAGTAACGCTTGCATACTAGTCTGCAACACATTGGGACATTTCATGTCTTTAGTTGCAGACTCGTCTATTAAAATGATTACCTATTAAATGATTTAACCACCTCTTCACAAATCAAACCGTTCTCGCAATATTCGGATCACCTGCTATGAATCAAATCATCGAAACACCAGCTCAATGAAATCATCAGAAATTAACAAGCGGTTGCAATCATGTTCACAATATCAATAATTGAGAATGATCACCTGTGTGTAAACAATTATTCATATATAACCATGCTCATAACTCAGCTTGTTGGCCACGCACTTCGCAGTAGTTAACATATAATTTGGTTGGATAAATCGAGAGCTTTCGAACGAATGGTCAACGAATTTTGTGGGATGAAAAACGACGAAGTACCATTTCCCTAGCAACGACTCGGTTGTAAGCGGAAATCATCAGAAAATCATTGAGCATATTTCGTTACGTAACGTAACGTGACATAACGAAAATTTGGTTGTGTGCCATAGCAAAGACATGAAATGTCAAAAAACCAACCGTAACGCTTTTACTCGTATTTAACGTTTTATTTAACGCTTTTTGTTTACGCTTTTTTCGTTTATGTGCCAAAGGAAATACATAAAATGTCAAAAATCACGATACAGATGGGAAGAGCGGTACATTTTTTAACAGTCTCTTTAGGATATATGTAGTCTGGACAGACACACATATATTCATTACAAAAAGGGTCATGAGGGTGGGGTGCCATGGGGATTCTGGCTTCTTGGGATAATTCAGTGGAATGTGATTCATGCATGGCTTGTAATAGCTTCATCTTATACAAAACTTACATGAATTATGTCGGCATTGTCCTTCAACAGCAGTGAGGATTTTCAGTTTTGAGAATGAAAAACTGAATCGATTTGCTATGAATTATATTTGAAAGATACGGTGTGATTCTCATAGTTGAAACCATTTCGGAATGAATATAGCAGAGCCAAAACAAATCAAATCAAATATGGTAGTGATATCGTGAGATATCCGCCAATTTTGCCGTCTAATAGGCTCCATAAGCCTCTGTTAGGATATAGTCTGGAAGGATACAGTCTGGAAGGATGCAATCATTATTCATTTGAAAAAGAGTTAGAATTCATGGCTCAATTCATGGGATAACGACCGTGGATATGCATGGGCCTGCTTTACCCTTTACATGAATTCTATCGGCACTGCCCTCAGGCGAACAGTGAGAATTTTCGGGAAATACCTATTCTCAATGATTACCTGTACGGATTTCTTCTGAATTCTAATTGGAAGATCCGGTTTGATTCTCGGTGTAGAAACCAAATCGGAATGAATACACCTGAGCCGATGTAAAATCACCTGAAAATCAGTAATGGAAGTGATATCGTGAGATATCCGACAATTTCGCCACTTGATAGGCTCCATAACCTTTTTCCATCTGCCTCGTTTCCTCTTGTAATATCGGAACCACTTTCACCGCAGGGCTACCGCCGGCATTGACCTTCGGGAAGTGCCTATAATTTATCCGGGGGTATAGGACTTAAACGAAGGTTTCTTATCCGCTCGCCCGGACTCACGTTCTTGGGCTACACCGGTCCTTGGGTGACCGAACGAGTTGGAAACAGGAATAGAAAGCTGCACTCCTGTGACACACGCTTCCGTGTCTTCATCATGCCTACTCCACCAGTAATGTTACGACTCAGAAATTTAACACCTTTCAAATCAACATTTAGAAAAACGAATTCATTCTAAACTTAACAGCAAAAAAACTGGCGCACCCTATATTTTGTTATTTTTTCACCTTAGCTTCAATTGGTTAATTTTTCTTTTTTGCATGTGCCAAGTAAAGTCGGTATCCTATGAGAGAACAGCAAGGAACAGAGTGGCAAATAAAAAATTGCCGTTTGAAAAAATCAGCTTTGTTCACAAAACTTCGATGTTTGGACAAAAGTAAAAAAACATTCTTCTGTAGTTATCGTGTGAAAAAAATTGAAAAATGAATTTTTTTTTTTTTTTTTTTGGAAAATAAATTTTTTTATTATTGGGTGGTACCGTCCCTTGCTTGTACCACCGCCTGCATTCTTCTCGGCATGCTGTTGATCAAATTTGAAACCCTTTCTTGTCTGATGAAGTCCCATTCTGCGAGGATCGCTGTCCTGAGGTCTTGGAGGTTCACTCCCGTAAGGCAACCCTTTCAGCACTTAATGTTTTCCGGTGAGTCCAGGTTCTCACTATTCGCTTCAGATCGTCGTGTTAGAGGGTGGAGGAGACGAGGGCAGCGTTTCGCTCAGTGCAATATTTCTGAAAGGGTGCCTTACGCGGGAGGTTCTGAAATGGTTTGGGGTGGAACCACTTCAGAGGCGAATACGGAACTCCATGTGTACCCCCGAGGGAGTCTAACCACACTGAGGTACATTTCTGAGAACCTGGAAGATTATGTAGTGCCATTCGCCCCTTACATCGGCGATAATTTTATTTTTATGCACGATAACGCGCGGTCACATGTAACAAACGCGGTTGCTGACTACCTCGGAGAGGTAGGCATGCGCACCCTACAATGGCCAGCTCGCAGCCTCGACCTCAACTCAATCCCATACATAGAACATCTATGGGACGAGCTAGAGAGGTGCATCCGAAGGCGACCGAACTCTCCTGTAAACCTCCAAGACCTCAGGACAGCGGTCCTCGCAGAATGGGACCTCATCGGTCAACAAAGGGTTTCAAATTTGATCAACAGCATGCCGAGAAGAATGCAGGCGGTGGTACAAGCAAGAGACGGTACCACCCGATATTAAAAAAATTTATTTAAAAAAAAAAGTTCATTTTTCAATTTTTTTCACACGAGAACTGCAGAAGAATGTTTTGTTACTTTTGTCCAAACATCGAAGTTTTGTGAATAAAGCTGATTATTTCGAACGGGTATTTTTTATTTGCCACTCTGTTCCTTGCTGTTCTCTCATAAGATACCGACTTTACTTGGCACATGCAAAAAAAAAAAAAAATAAATAAAATTAACCAATTGAAGCTAAGGTGAAAAAATAACAAAATATAGGGTGCGCCGGTTTTTTTGCTTTTAAGTGTATTTGTAAAATACTACTTCGATAACGATTTTTGATTTTTGGAAGGGACAAGTATCAGGAGACCGCCACTATTAATTATGATTATCTTCTCTCGTTTATAAATTGATATTGCACTTCGAAAGCAAAGAAACAAACATGTAAACCACAGGGTTCTTATCGTAACTTTCTAGAAGGAAGACACTCTTTCACGTAACTATCGACACCACGGTCAATATTAGAGATATCGACTTGATATTTTGTGAGCATACTTTCCATATTTATTCAAAAATGCAAAAAAAAAAAACTCTTGGAATTCTAAAATCCTCAAACAATAAAGAGGGCCACTAAACTACGAAGGCCCTTTTTCAAACTGGCACCTACATTATCAAGTAGGTATTGGACGTTGTTTTTCAAATTTCCGGATTATCTTTATAGGTAGGTACCACCGTGAGCTTGTTTCCCTCATTAAAAAACTTGTTTACTTCCTAGAGTAGTTGAATAATTGGGGACTGCTCCTTCTCACTTTTACGAGGACTCCTGTCGTGTTTTGCATAAGAACGACTTTAAGTAAACTGCCCCCGCACTGAGGCGATCCGTTTAAAAACGCTGTTATCAACACCGCATCGGAAACGCTTGCTGCGTCGCTACCGCGTTTAGATTTAGTTCGTTTTAACCCTGACAGACTGACGCGGTCGCAAAGGGTCATTTCGTCTTTCTAGCCTGTTGCCAGCAATTATCTTCCGGGGCGGCCCCGCAGTAGAGCGAAACCTCATGCGAGGCTTAAAAATCGGTCTCGTTGTTTCCTTGTTTTATGTGGGGCACATAATGTTTGAAGTTAGAATCTCTTGGCTGTTACATCTTAATCAGGGCAGATTCAACCTGTCCTCCTTCCGCAATAGGCTGACCCACAGAAACTCTTAGGAAGCAGGAGTGAAGCGACTTTTATCGTAGTTATGTAAAAGGAACTAAGTTTATACCAAGTATCAAATCAAATCAAATCAAATCTTTATTTACGGAATAATCCATTTTTGTCACAATTGTATAGTCAACAGAAGAAAGTAAAGGTGTCTAAACATATATAAGTAAATCATGTATGCATCATCAAATGACGGCGTTCAAGGAACCAACAGAAGTTAGAACAAGTAAAGAAGTTATACAAAGTTATAAAAGTTATAATACAAATTTCAAACAGGTTGCAAGATGATTGATTATTCATGAAAAACATATAACTTATTAAATCAGTACAAACGATTTCAGATCAAAGAAATATATCATTTCAGGATAATAGATTTTATGATCGTAGGTGATGTATGAAATAAATCAATTTCCATGTAATTATTAGATTGCATCATGGCCCTATTGAGGGGGCTGTATTTTTGGTAATTAGTTGATAGGGATGCATGTGCAAATGTATATTTATGCCTGGTTCGGTGAATAGGTACATAAAAATTCAAACGCTCTAAAAGTGGGGGAGAATGAACGTGACCACTCACCAACCCGTACAGGAAAATTTGGCCAAAGTATTCTCTTCTTATTGATAGTGGTTGCAAATTATTTATATTATATAGTTGGGTATAGTCATGAGGTTGCCGGGGAATGGAGAATTTGAAACTATAGTAACGTAGAAATTTTTTTGAATTTTTTCAAGCTGGGAGATATAACATTTATAATAAGGCGACCATACTATCGAATTATACTCAAGTTGGGATCTAACGAGTGAAGTGATAAGTGTTCTAATGAGAAATCGGTCGGTGAAATCTTGGCTATTTCTAATTATGAAGCCAAGAGATTTGTAGGCATTATTGCAGATTTTGTTGATATGTGCATTAAAAGACAAATTATTAGAGAAAACTACACCAAGGTCTTTAGCAGTAGTGTGCCTGACTAAGATTTTATCATTTAGTGAGTAGAAAAAATGAGTAGGATTTTCTCTTCGATGGTAGGTAACAACTGAACATTTGTCGACATTTAGTTTCATATTATTCAAGGTACACCAGTTCTGGAAATTTTCTAAATCTTCCTGAAGTTCCAAACAATTTGCTGAACATGTAATTTCTTTGAATATTTTCGTATCATCAGCAAATTGTAAGACCTGAGAATATTTGAGGCAAGATTTAAGGTCACTTATGTAGATATTAAAGAGAACTGGAGCCAAATGGCTGCCTTGAGGAACTGATGATGTTACTGCTATTGGGTATGAAATGAAATTGTTATGCTAGACCATTTGAGTTCTATTAGATAAATATGAAGCTATCCAATACAAGAGAGGGTTACCAATCCCAATATTCTTTAATTTTTCGATCAGACGGCTATGGTCGGTTCGATCAAAGGCCTACGACATGTCTGTGTAGATCACGTCGATCTGATGGTTCTTACCTATCGAATCAAGCAGGAAACTTTGGATCTCTAGAAGATTAGTAATGGTTGAGCGTTTGGGCATGAATCCATGTTGCTCGTCATTTACGGCGGGAAATAAAACAGGAGATATCGAATCGGTTAAAATATGTTCAAAAACCTTTGCAGGTTGTGATAGATTTGAAACCGGTCTATAATTTTTAATTGCATCTTTATGGCCAGATTTAAAAACGGGAATGATGTAGGAGTTTTTCCAAAGCTGAGGGAATTTACCAGTAGATAAAGATAAGTTATATATTAATGTTAGGGGAGTGGCGAGAGAAAACCGACAGTTGAATAGAAAGCTGGCCGGTAATCCATCGGGACCGGCATTACCGGAAAGTTTGATATTTTCAAGTTTTGTAAAGACGTCAGCAGTACTAATGGATATGTGATTCAAGTTAATATCACGATCAAAGTTGGGAATATTGTCAGTGTTGGAATTCGTTGATGAGAGTGATGAGAGTGAGCAACAATACTAAAGAAGAAGGCTGGAGAAAACTGAAGAATCTTAGGAGTTTCTGAATACACAGATTTCTGTCAAAATTCTGAATACAGATATCTTCCCACTGCAATCCCATCCTTCCAAGTCAACCATGGCTGTGTTGAAAAAGTGTATTATCTTCAGAAGAAAAATAATTTTTAATCCATTAGAATGCCTGCTATTCCTAAACTGAGTTCTGTAGTAGTTTTCTCTTATTTTGTATTTTAAGATACACCAGTGATTTACAAAATTAAAATGTATCTTGCACATAGATACGTATTTTTATGTTTATGCCGTCTTAGGTTCTACCTATATCAGTAAATGTTTGACAAAATACAATATTTCATTTGATAATGGAAAACAAAATAAGTTCAGGAAAATAATTATTTTAATAATTATCGAAAATGCCCTTTACGTGTTCCAGTCGCATCCCAGCTACGTGTTCAAATATGGAGTCAAGGACCTGCACACGGGAGATATCAAACATCAGTGGGAGGAAAGAGAAGGAGACAAAGTGAAAGGAGAATACAGCTTGGTGGAAGCCGATGGTTCTGTGCGGACTGTCTCCTATACAGCTGATGACCACCATGGTTAGTTGTTCAACAAATGTATAGCTATTAATGGAGTTCAAGATGGATCAATTGATCTTAGAATGGATTAATTTTTATCTAAGTATATAGAAAAGGAAGACAGTTGCCACCTCCAAAATGCTATATCTCCAAAATGTCAGTTTCGCTTTCAATTCAAAAATCACTTGCCAACAGTTCAACGTTTGCAAAGAACAGAAAACTAATTTTGATTTGAATAGATTCCCTTAGCTCATAACTTATTTATTTACAAAACCCAAGTAAAACCAAAAAATATTTATTACATCAAAACATTACAAAATTATGTACCTACTCTCCCTAGCAAGACAACAAGACTGTTTCTCTACCAAATCACGTTTTTATACCTATATTATGTTTATAGTTTATTAATAATTTTGCGAGTTGCTCGGCTGTTTTATTTTCGGAGCGATTTAGGTAGCGTAAGATTTTAGCATAAATTAGGATCTTTTCAACGACTGGCGAAAGATTTTGGTACGACTAAAAATGGCAAAGACACTGTCCCGCAGCAACGATTGGTTGTAACCAAGAATCGTCAGAAAATTTCGTCGTCCCTAAAAAGTGTCGCTCCTTAAAAGTAGGCTCCAAACGCTTTTCGCAGTTATGATCCAAAGTAAGAACATGAAAATGCCAGCAAGGTTAAATTTTATGTTTTTGAGTTGACTGTTCTTTGATTTTGCAACCCCACTGATGTAGTTTCAAAGCACTTAATTTATTCTGGCGTAAAATTTGTATCAGCGCGCTTTCCTCTCTTCCCAAACATCTACTCGTAACTCTTCTACGGCATCCCCGGAGCCTCATTGACACTGCCCACCCGAACCCAGCAAGTCACTTGCAACAGTGGCTTCATTCACTTCTCGTATAGCACTTCTACTGGTCTCTTCAAAAAGTTTTCGTACTTCCTATGGAGGATCCAAATCGTATGCTACCGCTATAGGAGATAACCTCTGAGGTCCTAAACAGCAGTTGACTAGAATTTGCAGCAATCTGGACAGTACTGTAACATTCGAGGGAACTGTAGGGACAGGCGTCTAGGTTTACCTCCCTGGATTCAAAGTACCCATGCACTTTTGTACGCTCTTCTGATTGTGGACCTTGTTATTAGCTAAGAGTCTGGAATTTCCTCCATCGCCTTTTACTAGAACTGGCTTGAGGGCAACTAGGTTCCACGACACACTTGTCATTTTCGCAAATCTATCTAGTCTTTGAGACCCCTCCCTTGACTAAGCCACTTGCCAACCTGTTCTTGCTGGTATGAGCAATTGTTTCTCGATGAAATCTAGTAATCTCAGACCTAACAATTACTGTCAGCCATAGTGAAGAATGTTTACTTTGTATGATCCTATGGAGGGCTCTCTTCCAACTCTCTGGCAAATTAGGTACTGTTACAGAGTAGCCTTTCCCGTTTTGCCAAAGTTATACCAAAGGTTTCATTCTCTCTCTGTCCCTTCTTCAAGAACTGTGGCAAGTATTGAAGTAACTCTCATTAAAGCCTGAAGGCTGAGACTGGACCAACCGGAACTTCAGAAAAATCTCAGTAATTCATTAGTTAAGTTCTACTTAAATGTCAACAATAGCAAAGGAACGTAGATATCCACGGTGTGATGAAAACTCAATCATGGTCAATACAAACCAAACCAATTAATTAGCTTGACATTACATGTATGTATGTTTCTTGTTCTGTAGTATTATCGTAAAGTTACAACTAGGTGTATACTTTATTGATGTATATGTTACCGGCAAAGTATGAAATCCAGGCATTGTATATAATGACTAGTCGTTCTATACAATGCCTGCACTTTTTAGGCAAAGTATGAAATTCCTCCATTTTTAACTCTCTTTAGACACAATGGCTAGGCAATGTACACAATGCCTAGGCAGTCTATATCAGGGGTGCTCAAACGGTCGATCGCGATCGACCAGTCGATCGCGAGTGCTTTTTGAGTAGATCTCGAGAAGAAAAAAATTTTTAATAAGTAGGTAACTAAACTACAAAAATTTATTACGTAATAACACTGCTTGCGGCAAAAGGCGGCTTTATCAAAGGAACGCGCGGTACTTGTCAAAGAAAAGCCGCGTTGTTTCTAGACTAGACTGTACTAGACCATTTCGGGCGGCGCGTTTGACGGGAACATTCGAAATGCGTTTTTATGATTGCAGTAAATTGGCAAATATAGCATCATTTATGAGTTATCCTTTTTCATGTAAAAACATTGAGGAATTAGCTACTGAAGTAGCAAGTCAGTTTAATATGAACTCATGTTCTGTTGAAAATGAGTTGGTGCAGATTATATCAGATATACATCTCAAAGCTACAGCATCTGATACAAATTTCTGGTGTTTTATATCTGAAGATAAATATCCGAATCTAAGGCAAATCGCCCTTCAACTGACGGCAATGTTTGGGTCAACTTACTTGTGCGAGTCTGCATTTTCTGAAATGAAGATAATTAAGTCAAAATATCGCAATCGACTAACTGACGATCATATGTCGTCATGCTTGCGATTGGCACTCAGTGGTTACGCACCATCTTATGAAAAGTATGCTGAGGACATGCAGTGCCACGCTTCAACATCCAAAGTCACTCCTTAGTTGAGTTTACCACCATATATAACTCTTTTGTTTTGTAACAACGAATAAACTCGCAATTGTGAATAACTAGGAGTTTTTTCATTGATATTGCAGAGAAGAACTTTAGTAAACCTAACCCAAACCTTGACTAAAATAATGTAAATTGTGCGGAAAGCTAATATCTATATATGCTACGGTACACCCTACCTAGGTAGGTAGAGTGTATCGTGTATGTACGACAACCCTGCATCACACATACTTGCAGCCTCTCAGAGTCGATCGTAAGTAGTCTAAAAATATTGAGTTAGATCGCCAGCCGTTCAAGTTTGAGCACCCCTGGTCTATATAATGCCTACCATTAATTTAGGCAAAGTATAAATACTCATCATTCTGACCTATATGTCCAACAAATCTGAATTTTTACTAAGGGATTGACTACTTGATGTTATGTATTTTTGAGATGCGAGCTTGCGAGCATCCAGACCACCAAACTATACACATCATTCTGACCTATATCTCCAACAAAGGTGCCCAGACCAGGTAAGGATTGATCAGAAGGACACTTTGCCGAGTGCATGATCAGGCATTCTATAAAATGCCTAGGTAAAGAATAAAATGAGATTCATTTCACACATTGCCTGCTCCATTCAGGTATTGTATACAACGACTAGGCATAGTACACAATGCCTGATTTTAAACTTTGCCGGTAACATATACACTTCATACAAATCACAGATTTTTACACAATAGTTAATGAGTATATTTATTATTATCTTATTTCAGGTTTCAACGCCGAAGTGAAGAAAACCGGTGGTAACATCCACCCAGAAGTTACGTCGCACGGTGGCAAAACCTCTTCAGTTGTCGTCCAACACCCTTCACCAAAACCAGAAATACATTTACTTAAGCAGGAACATTTGAAGCCGGATGTCTTCAAACCCGAAGTTCTCAAAACTGAAATCCACGTACTCAAAGAAGACCTGTTCCATCCCAAACCAGAGTACCAAGTCATCAAGGAAGACTTATTCCGCCCCAAACCGGAAGTCTTCAAGTCGAAACCAGAATTTCAAGTCATCAAAGATGATATATTCAATTACAAACCGGATTTCCAATCCATCAAAGAAGAGGACCTATTTCCTAAAACAGTAGTGCACACCTTGAAAGAAGAGTCTTATGTCCCTCTTCAACCTCTGAAACACGAGATTCTCACTCAGCCAGAGCTGTCCCTCAACCAACAGAATCCTTACTCTTTTGAGCCCAATTTCAACCAGTACCAGAGCATCTTGGATTTCAATTCCGCCGTCGTGAGCGAGCCGTGGAAACCCATCTCCAAACCGATCATGCAAAAACACGAAGAGGGTATTTACCCATACTATAGCTTCCCTAGAAGATTGCCTTATAGAATCGTAACACCAAAGTTCACATTTTACCAATATTATTACTAGGTTGTCCATTCGTAGGTATTAAATATATTTATTTTTGATTCTTTAAACTCCGATAGTGTCAGGTTTTGTATACAGTAGATAACCTATAATAATAGTAAAAATGAGAAGAAAGTGTGCTAACTCATAAAACTATTTAAGTACTAATCACATAACTTAATAAAGGGGGGAAATTCCAAAGTCCATTGATTTTACAATCGCACCTTTCAAAGCCATAATAATCATTCAAGATAATGCAAAAAATATATATGTATATAGTTTTCAAGTTCCATAAGTTCCATAAGTTTATGGGTCAGCTCAATGAGAGGAGAAAATTACATCACTGAAAAACGCTGTTTCATTTAATTAGAACTGCAATATCTTACAACCACAGCATAACTTTTCAAAACTTCAATATTTAGGTCAGATGGGGAAAAAATTCAAGAAGTAAAATGTACATCACAGAAATTTTTAGTTTTTTCAGCATATTTTCGTGGAAAATGAAGCTATTGCATTTGCTCTAAAAATTAGGTACCTATCTACCTTCTCATAAAAAAGTATTTTGAATGTGAACTAGAAAATTCAAAAAATTATGCTGAAAAATTAACTCAAGTACTTAAATTTCATTAAAATAGTCTTTGAAAAATCGATAAAAACTGTAAAAATTGTAATAAAATTAATAATCATCGATTTCTTGGCACACGAAGTTTTCAAATGGTAAAACAATTTAACAAAAATATGATACAAAAACTAACTGAAATTCGCTCATAGGATTATGCTGCATGACTGGAACTTTTTGCTAAGCAATAAACTAATAAATAAAAGCAATAAAACTAATTTTAACATTTATACCATGATCACTTTATTGGAGTGGCAGATAATATAGCTTTCCTGAAAACTGGCCTAGATTGAGAAAGGTATCGTCAAAACAATAATTTGGTAATTCCTTAAACAAATGTAGCAGTAATTGACTGGGAATAGGAATTGGATGGTTTCCCTTTTCATCTTTATCTTAATTTTGCAACAAAATGGTTGCTTGTGAGAATTAGTTACCAGAATTCGAATTCACTCAACTCGTTAACTAAGAACTTATATTTCCTTGTACGTTGATAGTACCTACAAAGTTTTGTTTCCCTGAAGAACGGCTTACCCCTTCTCATTTTAATTTGGTACAATAGCTAAAAATTGTATTTGTTAAACTGTTTCTCGTAGTTCGTTATTAAAGTCTTAGTTACCACTTTTTGGATGGCTCTCAATTAGCTGTGAATATGGACTTCCTTTCTCTCTAATATACGCTGGAAAATACCCATTAAACTCTAATTGATCTTAGGCTTGTAAGTTAAAATTAAATGTGAATAATCGATGATTTTAAATAATCATTGTATTATTGCGGAAAACATTTTCCTCAGTTTCTATGTATTCATTTATTTTAACCACATTTTGGCGGATGCGCGAAATTGTTGCTTCATTTTTATATTTTTGGCGATGCTTTTATGGACTGACTGAGTGAGTTATAGTTACCCGTAACATTCAACTATGGTGACCGAACGGGGTGCCTCGTGGAGCGACATGGGACGACTGGATTTTGAACAGAACTGACTTCAGGGACATCACAGGGCAAGCGGACAACAGAAACAGTAAACTACTGAGTTCAGTTTCAGCATAATTTTACTTTTTAGTTTCACGTTTTTACGACTAGAGATGATGATAGCAATTAGGTAGATAGCAATCTTAAAAAGCATCAATATTAATTTGTAACCCTTCACATTAAGTTGTTACTAGAAAGGCCCTTGCAAATTTCCTTCCAGAAAAATCTGGAAAAATACCAACCTTCCTGTGTGTTTATTCATACTTTCGACACAATACAGTAATATCTCAGTACGGTCCAAACCTATATTGAGCCAAATGATTTAATATCCGAATTAATCGATTTAGCTACAGAAGGTAGGAATGGATTCTTTTGTTTTGAGAGAAATATCTCAAACCTAGTCCTTCCGAAAATAGCTAATATTTACAATAAACATAAACATGAAAATTCCGAATAATATACATTTTTACCAAAATAATATTAAATAGGTAGCTACTAATTTCGAGAGGTGGTTGCAACAACTTACCACCCAGTCCATTTTACTATATTTTTGAAAAATTCCAATTCAAATACGATTTCTTCGTATAAATATGATTCTAATTTCCCCTCGGTATGTTTAGGATAGCATTTATTAACAAAAATTTCACTGTAACGATTTTCATTGAGCAAAACCTGAGCTCTGACCATCACAAAAGTAAAACATTTGATAAAGATCAATTCCGAAGCGAACAGCCTCTCATTAGCCCACCTTAACCGTGTTCTCGCTAATAATTATAAATTTTAGTACTAATAGCAATACCAAATTGCTGTGTTTATACGCCACGGTATGGCCCAATTTAAAACGAATAAGTAGGTACCTATCGGAAAAACTCTATTGTCCTTAGGTTTCTTTAAGTGCCATGAAGCGTAATATCCATACTATGCAACATCTAAAAGCCTTGGAAGAATGTTTGAAAACTATCAAGTTGGTACTAAAGCCAAGTTCGGGTATTTGGTACTACATATTGCAACCCAAGATCCTCAAACCCAAGTACATGGAAACCAATTTTGTTTCTATAGAGCGTAAAGATTCCTTTTAGGAGGAGAACTATAATGTCTTTTAAATAACTATAATAAAAATGACACCATTCGCGTTTGAACTCACTTCTCGACAGCAAAAAGTATTGAGTTGGTTTTGTTGTTTCTGCAATTTCAATAAGAAATCTAGATCCATTGGTATCATGTTATCCACAGATTTTAACAACAGGATTAACTTACGCAGGAAGGTCGGGTATTTATAGGACCGATTCTATAGTGAGGGCTCTTCACGAATAGTTCCTCGTTTGATTAGAGTACTACATTATTGTAGGGTATGATGTATTTTTGTACCATTGGGCCTCTATTTTTCTGTCTGCAGGAGGGAAACGGCAGGAGAAGCAGGAGCCGATAATCCCGTTAAGCCCGACCATCCGCTACGTCCCGGGGATGGCTCTGCTGATGAAGCACCGACAGACAATGCAAATGATGCAGATGATGAAGCAGATGCCGGCCACCAAAAACGGACCCGTCCTATTCCCAGAGAATCCCGAAGAGAGCAGTCCTACGACCGAAGCCGACGGCACACCTATTGATGCCACGCCGAGGCCATCGAACAAGCGCCCCAGATTCTACAGGAAAAAATTCCACCTCCCCTACAGCCCTCTGAATCACTACTCACGAATGTTCAAGTCACCCACCTTAGTCACTAAAGCTCTACCCTTCTATCCTTTCTACCAAAGACGTTTAGGTTAAAAATACTAAAGTGAAATTTGTCACTGTGAAAACTTGTAAACCATGTCCATAAAGCCCAGATACTAGTGCATTGTACTTTCCTCACCTCACGAGGAAAGAAAGATGTAGCTGAAAGATCTGTGATAGGACTGGACTTAGAAAATCATTGATACACAATTAATGCCACAAAGTACCTAGTTGTACATACCAAGTGGTAGAATTTGTGTAATTTTGTTACGTCCCCAAGAATCACCTCTTTTAACCCTTACTTGGCACACATTTTTTCATGAAAAATTTTCATTTAAAATTCCACCAACATATGAAGGCTTCCCGACCCATTAAGTGCCTTAACATGAAGTGCGTAAATAATCGTGAGCTTGATATACCAAACGGTGACTTGTCAGTCACGTTCGAAAGTAACTGCAAGAACTGCTCAATAGTGTGCCATACAGTCTCTCAGTCGCATTCGAATAGTTGTTCAACGTCTCTAATATATTAAAGACGGGATCGGAAATCAGTCCAAAGAAGAAAGGTACCTAATATCTCCCTTTGACTAGTAGAAAACTAAAAGACATACGTACTTCTTATATTGTCGCCGACTGAAATATAGTAGACGTTTGAAATAATTTCCATTTACCAAACATTCTCACGGGTACTAGTTGTTTCATTATAGAATTGCCTATGTATTTGAAGGTACACGATCGTATTAAAATATTGAATTTCCCATAAACTATTGGAAAACTTGTACTTAGATTGAAACAGGTAGTGATGAGCACGTCGCTATACGCCAAAACAAAAATGAAGACCATACATTACGCACTATTCTAGCATCGATGTATGGCAAATGATCAATTCAATAGCGAAGTCCCTTAATAATTAAAAAAAACTTGAAAATAATTTATTGTGCGGCGATGATCGCTTCTTTTTACCAAAGAGTATTTCAAGATTTTGTGTGGATGGATGATCTATTGCCATAACGATAGAAAATGAAAATATGTACATAAGTTTATTTCGTTTGAACAATCAATACATTATGTATTAGTTTAAGTTGTATTATATCATGTTACCCTAGTCGAATTGTAAATGGTAGCTAGTTTTTAAGTGTTTTCTAATTGTTGAATTTTTGTTTAAAAAATTTTATTCACCTTATTCAGGATCTTTTGTTATTAAAAATGTTGAATACAAAATTACATGTCCTTTGGTTTATTTTGTTCCCTACACCAAAAATTTTCGTCTGATTCTTTGAATGACACTTATCCTACGACTACATGCAATGGGTTGAAAATCAGTCAAGCTGTTTTGAAAACGAGCCATTTCGTTTAAACTATTCTACTGTACCTATTCAAATTTAATTTAACATACCTATCAATGTTATTATCAGAATGAAATATCAAAATTTCTCAATAATTCTTCTCTTTGGCACGGATTATTCTACTTGAGATCAGTTTTGTCATTTAATTTTTCTCTCGTATGTTATGCGTTATCTATCAAATGCGTACCTACCTATTGGTAAGATCAATCATTCAATCTTCCTATCAGTAATGTAATGAGAATTTGAATGCCTTTTCCGAGTGAAAATTGGATTTGAATACATATATCTTCTTGATAGTGTGTTGATATTTTCATTGCAAGGTAGCAGAACTTACAAGATCATCAACTCACACCACCAATGGTCTTTATTTACACAGAGATTAAATTCGAAGCCGTTCGATGACATAATCTACATCAGTTCAATCCATCAGTCACAGAAATAGGATCAACATCGGTTCCAAAGAGAGATTTCATCAGATCCACTTTTTTGCGATTCTGAGCAAACATTTGTCTGACTCGCCCATTTTCCAAAGAAGGACTGAAATGGTTCTCTTCGATGAATTTATCCGCCTCTGGTTTGCTTTCCTCATCGATCATATTCAAAGCTTTGAGAAGGTGGTTTTTCTCATGCGAATCTAAGGTGTAATCTGTTTTCTCCAAGGGCATAGTCTTCTCAATCTTTCTCGTCATCTCTTCTCTCATCGGTTTGATCTGTTTTTGGAGTTCGTCCCAAGACAAGTCTTGGAGCTGGTTTAGTTCCTCACTCAGGGAGAAGTTTCCCATTCCGTTCAATATTGTTTCGTGTTCAAGATCGCTCGCTAGCATGTCATCGCAGGCTTTGCTAATGATCTTATCAATATCCTCTTCCGTTCTCGATCGAAGGCTTTTGACGTTTGCAATTGTTTCTGTTCCGTTATAATCATCACCACTTTCCTCTCCAGATCGTTTCACCTCATCGACATTTTGTCTGTCGTCATGCCCATCATCCACTTCATCATCCGTCGCGTCAGAATGTTCTGAAGAAGATGGATCCACTGCCACAGCTCGCATCCTTGCAGCATTTCCTATCGTCAGATCTGATGGTATACTGATTCCTGTCCTATATCCCTGAGCAAACCTCGGACTCAGACCTGGAGAGAGATTTTTATTATCACCAATCGCACTTCTAGGGGGCACCTCATCACTTGAATTTGTCGACATACTAACTCTTCCCGGTAATTTTGTGTTAACATCACTAGTTCTGTTGTCTGCAGATTCTGCAGCCGTGGGTGGGGATTGCAAAGCCTTGCTTTTATTCAAGTTTTGTCTTGCGGAACTTGGTGGTTTTAATGGCCGTTTGGTTAATAATTTATTCTTGTTTCCTACTGCTTTCTTCACAGAAACTTTAATTTCAGCTGGTTCATCTTCTGCGGAATCAGATTCTTCGTCATCTCGCTCCTAAAATCAGAATATACAAGTGAGAAGGTGAATTTCAAAAATCATCGGTTAAAAGACACAAACCATGTAGGTAAACTTGCTTGGATGTAAGTAAGTTCTACGCAATACCAATTCAGGGCGTCAAAAGAGCCGTAGTTGAATATATATTCACTTAGCAAATTTTCGTAGGAAGTGAAGCTATTGCAATGGCTCGGAAAATGTTAAAAGCTCCAGTCATGCAGCATGGTTGTATGAGCGAATTTTTATAAATTACCTATCGTATTATATGTTAAATTGTATTGAAATTAGAGCAATTCCAGTTGAAAGAAATTGTTGAAACAAATTTTATGGAAAAAAACTCATTCTAAATCAAATTCGGTCATTCGAAAAAGTTTTTTTTTTTTTTTTTTTTTTTTTCCCTTTTGTTCGGAAAGCTTGATTTTTTAGCGCAGGAACGGGATTTTTATCTCAATACTAAGGAGAGTTATCGTCTGGAATGACACACATATATAAATAGCAACAAGTGATTTGCAACAAAAAGTGCCCCTAAACTTTTTTTTTGAGGCTTCGTTTATGAGTTCGTTGAGGCCGAGTTATTTATTTTTTAAGATTTTTTTTTTTCGTGTTTTCGACCTTACGTCACAAAAACGGCTCTAACTCCCCAATTGTTCGAGTTTTCTCAAATATGAGGATACCGTTGGAAAGAGCGTTAAATTTCTTATCTTTCTAATGTAAATTTCAATTTTTTTTAATTAGTTTTAATTAGCGAAAAATGGCCAAAGTTCAAAATTTGAAGAAAAAAATGTAAAAATTGCCGCATTTTCTTCGTTTTTTCTGCTTTCAGTATGGACGTTTTTCGGCGGGCGCTCTTCGAGAAAAACTTCCCCAAATTTTCAGCTTTCCAACGGTCCTCAAAAAAATTTTTTTATTGGGAATTTTTCGGAGAAAATAGCGTTTGAATGACAAAAAACGTGATTTTGTTGGTCAAAATTGATACTTCATCTGTTTTTTTTTTTTTTTTTTTTTTTTTTTTTTTTTTTTTTCCCCCCATTATGCACAGCTGTATTTGATGATAATGAACCAAAAAAATAATAATGTCTCTACCTAACTCATCTTCCACTTGCCTCATCTGCTTGAGCAAAATTAGATAATTACTGCTGGTCTATAGATAATTACATCATTAAATAATGAGATTACAACAACCAAAAAAACTAAATATATTATGATTGCTTGTAGTAGTGAGGAAAATGAATGAAATTACAACTACTATAATTATTGAAAAGGATAAACCAGAACTAAGTAAATGGATTCTGAATGCTTGAGGTGAGGTGAAAATTCTTCTCTACCCCACGGGGAATCGAACCCCGATCCCCCCGTGACAGGCGAATAGTAGGTATGACAGATAAACGCGCAATCGAAGCGTTTAGTGAGACTTAAAATATTATTCTAGGTCCAGTAAAGATACCCCAAATGAGCGACCGGATGAACATACATTAAACCGATTAATAGCAATAAAATCAGTCAAAACAATCACCCTTTTATTTAAAAGTTTATGGGATATTGATCTTATTACAGTTCCACCTTTAAATATTATTATCCCTTGTGGGGTTGATTGAAATACCGTGATTACAGTCTCATCTCCATCGGTCGATGTTTACTAACCAAATTTTAAAAACTTTTCACCAGCAGTTTCTGAAAAAAGTTTCGTACAGCGTACGGTGGTTGGCAGTTTTTATTTTTTTATTTTTTTTATTTTTATTAATACTCAATTTTTGGAATGTACATACGTCTCCTGAAATGTAAACCAACATATTTGGGAAGGAGGGGGGTTTACTGGCCGATTATAAAGGTTTATTATTGAAAATAATAAACCAAGCCCTAAAGTGCATGATTTATAGCTACAGAGAACAAGATACCAACACTAGCGGTAATGTACTACGTTAATTAACTACCTTCTTAATAACCTACACTACAGGACAGGGTAAGAATTAAATCCCCAGTGAATCAGATGATGCCTACCTTATTTGAGTTGTTGTAGCTGCCGAAAGTTTTGTTTGCCATTTCCGACATAGTCCCTCTTTGAGATTCCATAACGACGGCTCTAAAAATGAATAGGTATACCAAAAGTTATTTGCTTTGAATGAAAAAAATATACCGACTCCGTCGTTGAGCAAAAAAAAATCAGCCATTCCAGAAACTAGAATATAGGTACTTATTATAGCATTCTACATGGGTAATACATTTTATATATTATAGTAATAGATACCAATTCTAATTTCGATCATTTCGTATTTTCTCTACACATAATTGCTCAGTTGATTTTTCAGTTCCAGTTGAATTTTAATACAACGTCAAAATATTCGGTGGATAAGGCATGTGATGGTTAAAAGCATGTGATTTAATAGCAACGCATCTATTGATGAGAAGGGAGAATAAAGTATTGGTGCACTAGGTAATTACTTATTTCCTGAAATCTTTAATTAATGAATTTATTATCTGACATCAAGTGACCAGAATGCGCACCTTGCAGGAGATGGCAGGGAAGCCCGAGATCTATGTCCATACCCATCGAAAGGGAGTTCGTGTCCTCGCTTATGAGGTGATTGAACTTTCTCTTTCCCCTAAAAAGGAGAAATAATTAGCAGCCAATTATGATATGATCGTCAGTGTATTCTTCACTAATTATTTGGTATAAACTTCTTAGTTAACATGTCGTTTGATGGTAAAATAAGAAACTACCGTAGGCTGGGCTTCCTTCATTCTAAGGGAGTTGTTCATTTGACGTGCGTTGAGAAGCTGCGACTGGGTGTCGCGATGTTTTTGCGTTTCTATTTGCAGTTGATGTTTGAAATTTTTTTCTTGAAGTTCCAATTTTCTCATTAGAGTCTGGAAAGTTCAATATTTCATCCACAATATTATAAGATACGTTATACTTAATACCTAATGCTAGTTATTGTCGATATATGTATAGCACAATGTTCTCTGATCTTCAGACTTGTGTTTGACACTATACTTATATCCAAAATATGCAAAATCCAAGACCGCAAACTCTGTATAGACATGCGTTTTTCCCTTTACTACAATATGCATATACACCGATTTTGGTTTCTTCTTAAAGTAGATGTAGATAGCTAACAGACATCGTATTTACTGTTCTTTTTTAAAAAAAAGTATGCCTACTCATTATGCAGGTAGGTACCAACCACAATTTTTTCATTTTGTTCCTTCGAATACTGCTCTAATGTTGCCAATTTCTTGGTTAGTTGTTCTCTTTCGCATAAATGTTTGTTCCTCGAAAGTTGCAAAAGATGTGAGTGCTGCTCTCTCAAGTTCATCAGTTCAGAATCCCGCTGTTTCAACTTGTTCTCCAATTCTCTGTGAGCGATTTTCAACTGTAGAAATCCAGAATGTTAGATATTAATAGGGCATTCTGATTGAAATGAATATTTATACCGAATTCAAAAGACTTTTCAAAAAATGATTAATTGGGTGACAAGCTAGAGTAGGGATTAATAAGCTTTAACCGAAACTAGCCTGAAAGTTCACCAGTCAGACTTACTGAGCAACGAGGTTGGATGAAATGGGTCCCTGTTTGAAAAATTGGTTGGTTTTTGAAATTCACTGTTTTGACTGTGACTGATTGAAATTGATTGATTGGAGAGGTGGAATCAAAATGTGCCACAGTGTCATCAACATTTCTCTTCCCATTTTCTTGCAGATTGAGGACTGTCTATCACCATTAGGTCTTTTTTT
This sequence comes from Adelphocoris suturalis, assembly GCA_030762985.1. Lineage (NCBI taxonomy): Eukaryota > Metazoa > Arthropoda > Insecta > Hemiptera > Miridae > Adelphocoris > Adelphocoris suturalis. The sequence continues at coordinate 46,355,639 of CM061048.1, forward strand.
AGCTCTTTTTTCCATTGCGAGGTGGGATACAAGTGGGATCTCCGACTGGTTCTCAGGCAAAGTGCCGAGTACCATAAAAAACATTGAGGTGAGCTCTTTCTTTGCTATAGAAGTTTGCATGGAACGGCTCACAGCAAAAGAAAAAATACTACGTTAGATTGTATTGAAATTCAAGCTAATTCAGACGGTTCATTGCAACGCCTAACCCGGCCATACACACACGCACATTTTTTTTTTTTTTTTTTACAAAACTCCCCTCAAAGAAGGCGGAAACTGAAAAATAGATAAATAAATTTAAAAAGTGGGGAGGACGCCCACGTTTACCCGACGCCAGCTCTAAGGATGAGGGAAGTAGCAAAAGGATGAGGAGGAAGAATGGGATGAAAGGAAGTGCCCCCATAAAATGATCACCAGTTCAAGTAGGAGCCCCTCAGGACGTGGGTGGTGATACCACGGAGTACTCCCACCGAGATGCCAAACTCGAGTAACTCCGTGGCGCTTTTCCCACACCATTACACGGTCGCAGCCATGACCTTAATGTTATTAGTCACCACTCCGTTTAGCTCGGAAATCGCTTGCTATTGCTAGTGCTAGAAAAGCTCTGGACGGCGTAGGGCGGACGGACGGATTATTATTTATTCGATTTTTGTTTTTTCTTGGTCGATTACAAAGGTTCATTATTGAAAATAATAAACCAAAACAGACAGCCTTATGAGTTTTGGGGCCTATTTCAGAAATTCCCAAAATATTCACCTGTTTGAATTTCATGTTGATCACTCGAACTTCTTCGTTGTGGGATTTGATCATTTGAGGCAACTGTTCCTTGGAGCCTTCGTACTTCTTTAAAGCGTTATCCTGCCTTCTTTGGAGAGTTTTCAGGATTTTGTTCTCTGCTAATAATTCCTGCAATTTAACAAAACTGATTTTGCTGTATTCCAATGATGAATACTAACTATTTTTTCAAATGGACATAAACCTGTTCGTATGAAAATACTTACCTACTGTATAAATTAATTGTGCATGCATGAACTTACATTGATTTTTAGAGACATTTCAGAGATTTGGTTTTGCATTTGCTTGAACCTAAGAAGTTTGGCAGACATGATTTTTTGTGTGAATGGGCTAACGTTGTTTTTGGCGTTTTGCATGGATTGACAGTTTGCACAGGTAAGGCCCTTCTTTTGGTACGGGTTTGAGGCTGAAAATGAAATTCAAACTGAGATTAGTTGCCAATCGTACTTAATTCGCACCTGCAGAAATTATTTATAGACTCAAATGTGTACTTCCGAAAAAATATATCCAAAATTATCACTTTTCCCACATACATCTGAATACTTCAGTTCAATATGAGTATATATGCACTACTAATAAATTGTAATTTAAACACAGGGTTGCCAGGTGTCCGGTTTTTTACCAAGCTGTCCGGACAAAAATTTAAAGTCGCTCATAACTACAAATGTCCGATTTTCATAGTTCCTATCGTAGGTTGCCATTCTACGAAATCAGCTGTGACTTCTGGAGGACCTACCTTCGTAATTTATTTAGCAATTTACGATAAAGCTATCTCAAAGCTCATCGCTATCCCAAAATCATTTGTAGACTTGCCCTATTTTCCGTTAAAAGGAACTCTTATCGCTTCTGAGATAAAAAATAAGTTAGGTACCTACTACGGTACCCATTACCTGCCACACAAATGGTACCTAACTGATATTAACCATTCCAACCTAGTGAAAGAGTACCACCTACCCACATAACTATGAAACGAATAGGTACCTAACTACTCGTAGTAGAAGGTGCCTAGTGCTGTAATTGATGAAAATCTGCTCCCGCATTCTTACGGCCATTTACCGATAAAATCAATAACTATGTAGGTACTAAGTGCATGAATGAAATTATTTAGGTATATTGGTACCGATAGTAGGCTTTTTTCTACTCAATAGGTACTACATAGCACTCACCCAGAACATAATTCGCCGAGCGGGCCCCGTTTTGTTTACGAACAGAGGCAAAGCGTGATGATTGAGACCGGCCGTCGCTTCTATCAGACAGTTTTTTTGGAGAACATTCAGCTTCCCTGATCAAAAACAGACATGTGGAGTTGGGAAATGGTATTAAACAATACATGGTGAATCAAAACAATGCTAAGATGTAATCACAAAATATGCAATTTGTAGGTATGAAGGTTGGTTCTGAAAATTATGAAAATCATTGAATATTTGTAAAGTTATTTATATAGGTAATGATACAAAAGGAAAGTTATATAAGTACCAACTCGTAATTTTATTTCAGGAGAGAAAATCACTTAAATTTTTTTAATAGGGGTACTTACATATAGGGTAACTACCTACAAGATCGAATGACCTAACGGATTTTGTTTATGTTCGGAACCTTTGTAATTGATCAAGAAAAACATAATAGTTTAACCCCCCTCCAAATTTGTTGGTTTACATTTCAAGATGCGTAGAATCCAAAAAACCAAATTAACAATCTGCCGTCGGAAGCTTTTATCCAAAACGCTAGACCAAATTTTATGAAATTTGGCTCAAAAATCATACTTACTTCGGCCGGAGATGTACCACTAACATCGCCATCACGTTCAATCAACCCTAAAAGGTTGACTGTAAGGGCTGAAATATTAAAACATCGAGATCTTGATAACTTTCAAGGCACCTAACAATAATGTTTTTGAGTTTCATTTATAGATATCCTCCCAACGAGTTGAATAAAACCACCTGGGTCACTGTACGATCATCCGTTTGCTCTTCCTAAGGGTTAAAACATTGACAATAAAAAAAGACATCAGCACGGGAGTGAATTGCACCTGGTAAAACATGGTACAATCGCCTTGAAAAGTACCTACTACGTATGTATCAGCTGAAATAATTCCAATGAGATTCTCGTATTAGTATTATAACTTTCGTCATCTATAGATAGATAGACTGTGAAGTGTAGGTAGGTTATGTATTTTACCTCATTAATTTTCAGTTTGCAGGTCCGCTCATGTTAAATACAGGACTAGTAGAGTGTAGGTGTTTTATTTAATTAAATTAATGTCACCTCGGTAGGCGTCCACACCAGTAGGTACAGTTACATTTAGATATTGAACAATTATAGACAAGATAGTGTCATGAGTTTTGGATTCCACGCATCTTGAAAAGTAAACCATCTGCAACAATCTACATCTAAAATTGCAAAGTATGGAGGGGCTCTGATCAGCTGTGGGACTTCTGAGGCTGATTCCTCTTCTATCCTCAGACCTTGCAGAAATTCAAGATAGATTTCCTTCGGGATCAAAGAGCTCTCTGTTCGGGACACCTCGAAAACAAATAACAAATACGAGGCAAGGAGGCGCACTGATGAGCGAAGGGCTCATTTCTTTCCTCATCGACTTAAGGTGATACAATTCGAAATGGACGCTTCTGGAACTTGTAGAATACGTTTACAATGTATGGAGGCGGACTGATCGTTGAGGGGTCTGAGATGCTCATTTCTATCCCGGTCGACCTACGGTGCTAACATTTAGAGTAGGTACCGACTTCGTAACTCCTTGAAAACTATATTACGCACTCAATAGGGAAGACAACTTATTAGCTGAGAGCCCTCTGACAGCGATTTATTTTCTAATTAATCTACTGAGACAGGTACAGTAATTGCAATCAAGGATTCTATGTGCGAAAACACGTTGTCTGAACTCAACTTTAAATATCTCAAACAATTTTCCTTCTTTGTTAGGTGTGGCTTTAGTCAGAATTTTCCAAGGAACTTGTCGAAACTGTTCAGAACGAAAAAATATCAGTAGGTACATATCCAGATACCTACCTGTGAGTCTCGGTCTTAGGTACCTTTTCATAGAAACGACTTCTTAATTGGGTGGTATACCTACTACCTATAAAGACTTTCTTTCTTGTGATAATTGAGCAGATTTATAATCCATAATTGATGGTGAGACCATTATTGAATAATTTCATAATAGATTAGGTACCTACTGATAATTCAAAGGTCGATATTAAAATTATTGTAAAATATAGTAGACTTACCCCGGAATATCGTCGACGTCATCTTCCTCGCAAAGCACGATTTGCAACATAGGATCACTTTTAATTGCTTTGGCTGACATAGCAGTTAGTCATGAGCTCACTGATTACATCATGAGTATTGTCATTAAGATAGGCTGCAATTGCGAAACCGGCAAGTATCTTTACCAAATGACAAAATCTAATCCGTCTGGAATTAGTTTTCAGATCTGGAACCAATATCTAATGCATTAGAAATCACTGTTGCACCGAGGCCTCGTAGAAAGTAACCAGAACAGCTCAATAACTCCTATTAGACTATACTTACGTCCGAGAATATTGCCCCTAGAATTGCCTAGTTGTGGTAGCGTGAAATATAAACGGAAGGAAAGACCCAGAGCTTCAACACACCCAACTATCCACCATTTTTAGGGAGAATATTTGGTTTTTGGTTTGAATGAGCGAAATAATTACGTTTAAAGCCACGAGTTTACTAATGAAACCTTCCTTGGTAACGTGGTAGCGCAGAGCAACGACTCGACACACAACGGCTGGCATCATAACGCCGTAGAATCAATGGGAGGCGGGGGCTCGCGTGTCTCTGAACAAAAGTCAGTCACCTCCTCCACCCCCATGAGACCACCCCCATGTATACCACTTACCCCCGCTATTCACAAGATAAACAACATTCATGGTGCGAATCTCGAATCATCCCTAGAATGATGCAAATTAGAGATAAAAGTAAATTACCTACCAACCACATAGGATTATCTTCAGACATTTCACGTTCATAAAAAATTAAAGATCAATCCAAATCAGAATCCAATCGTTTCCATGGATAATGAAAAAAAAACTCATCAATCAAGATCTACATTCACTTACATATTATATTATAATATCAACCCACATTTTTAAAGTTATAATTACATAACAACTTACCTAGATAAATAAAATATGCAATGACACTTCGCTCCACCTATAGGGATTATTTGCAGAAAACTAATAAAATTTATTGAAATTCTAAATAATTGAATTGTCACAATTATTAAGGTTTTTAAATATTGTAGGTATAGGTCATTCACAAAACATGAAAATCTTGTTTAAGAGTCGACCATGGTAGAAGAAGTCTTGCCTTCATTTTGGTGGCACTAAACATAGATACTAAATTGTCACGCAAGTTTTTGGAATTAAAAACTATCATCTATCAGAATTACACGCTTTTGACCTAAGATTTGGAGTCAGCGCAGTAACGAACCCACAAGTACCAATTTCCAGCTCAAAAGACCGTTTAGTTTGGCCAATAAACGAGTAGGAATATCACGCATGACGTACGTAGTAGGGCAATGGATCGGAGGGTCCCCCCTAACCAAGCGACGGTGTGACGTCATAGGGCAAATGAACTTCAAGATCCGTTTTAGTAGTCAGGTATCCATCACATGGCACCTTTTCGGGAAGCTCATACTCAAATCTTTCTACAGAGTAAATAAAAAATAACCATGAAACTTCCCCACACAAGCTTCGTCACACACGGAATTGTGTAGGTACTACACAAAACGAATATATACTGCCGTACTAAGAATAGATCCCGTATCTAACCAAACCCTACTTTTGAAAAAATGCGTCTCTAGGTTTTCAGTCAAAATTTTCTGATATTAGCTCTATTTTACAATGTCTCGAGCTCCAAAAACTCATTCCGAAGGAAATTTCTCGCTGAATCGCATGGAGTGGTTGAAAAAACATTATTTTGGCCAGAAAAGTGCAAAAAAAAAGGTATAGAACATATGTACTAGGCAATTTCTTCGTATCTGGTGCACATACGAGTTTTTGTTTAGCAATAAGATTAATACGTTTTTTCTAATACAAAATTAGTACCGTTCTACGTGGCGAAAAAAATATATTCTTGTATAACTATGCAGGATACTAGGAGGAAAAATCATGGTTGCCAACCTCCGAAAACCGTATCGGCCACTGATTCCAAAATCGTATCAGACGCCACGAGTCCTAAAATACTAAGAAATAAATTCTTATCAGGAGTATCGCAATTCGTATGCACCTGAATACTAATAAAATTATCGTATCTGACGCCCAGATGCGGGGTTTTGCTCTAGAAAAGGTCAGTTACGGGATTTTCATAAGTAAATCGAACCAAAACGTAGTTAATGCGGTAATCGTAAGCCGTTTTTGAGGCATTTCCCGTTGAGATCCGACTTCGAGACTAGCAAAATCAAAAGAAACCACCCCAAACGGGGGGTACCATTAACTCAATATGGCCAAAAATGCAGTTACGGGATCTATTCTTAGTACGGCAGTATATAGGTAAGTAGGTACTTTAATAGCTTCTGCACATGTTCAAACTTATAATACTTGCAAGATGAGTTTGCAAGTTTTCTACTCTGATTCGGATGAAAATAGTTGAAAACCTGGCACTTAGATTGCTCCTTATTAGTTCCATCGCATAATTTTCAGAATGGTGTGTCCATTAATGAAAGGGGCCTCTATTTGAGGGAGAGTGTACAAGCCGATTATGGTGCCTGAAACTCTTTTCCAATGGAAACCCCGAGCAGTGAGTGAGTAAGGTGTTTCCTCAGTCCTGCCACAAATCTATGATACAAGGTTCTCAACTTTTTTTTTTTTTTACGAGATCATTTCCACCTTGGTCAAGCTAAAAAACTCAAATGGTAGCCTTGATGGAATACCTGCTATTGTTTTTAAATCGGCAACATCAAAAATTGTTGGTAGCCGTAGATTGGTGAATCCCATTCCAACTCAAACAATCTATAATCATCCCGATTCATAAGGGAATAAGAAAAATATAAGCAACTACAGGCCCATCAGCCTTCTTTGTTTTGTTGCCAAGCTCCTTGAAAAACTCATGTTCACCCGTTTTATGGCCTATTTGACATCTTTTGATTTCTTCAGTTAGTCTCAGAACGAACCTCAAAGAACGATCAACGGTCATAACTGTGCAGGATCTGGCTGACTTCAACTTTCTACAGATGAACAGGGGGAACGTGGTGATCTCCAAGGCTTTCAATCTTGCGTCCCATGAGATAATCCTTCAGAAGCTTAAACATTTGGGAGTGAGAGGCTGTGCACTGTGGTGGTTCGCACCCTACCTTGATCGCCAGCCTAATAGAGTCGTCCTTGGCCCCCAATGATGGATAGTGGTGTTCGGTGGAAAGTTTCTCCACTAGAGAAGTCCCTCAGGGAAGTGTGCCGGGTCCCCTACTCTTGCTGGTCTTGGTGAATGATCTTCCTACGGTCTTAAAGTCTGAAAGTACAAAAGTTGGTAATAAATTAAGTAGATGATACCAACTTTCTTGTGGTGGGTATTTCAGTTCACGATTGCATCAGCCGAGGTACAGCTGTTTATTCCAAATGGAAGCACTGGCTGAACTTGAATGGACGTATGTTGAATGAAAGCAAGACGAATTGCCTTTTGTTTTCCTCGTGCACATCCACTCTGCAGCACGCCCCATTCTCCTTTGGATCTGAGCCACTAAGTGTTGTGGACCACAATTCATTCCATAGAGTCATAATCAATTCGAGACTGGCTTTTCGAGAACATGTAGGAAATTTAGCTACTACATTGAACAGTGCCTGCTACTCTATACATAGGCTCCGACATATTGGCTCAAAAGAGACTTCGATTTGTATGGCCTTCTTCTCTCAAAGGCGAGATACGGCAAATTAAAGAAATATGGCGATCATACCTAAAATCCAGAAACGCATACCACGTTTGATGAATGGAGTGTCTCCAATATCTTCGTGTAGAGGCCTCCATGTTCAGGAGAATCTTCTGACTCTACCATCACTCTACAGTTTTGATGTTTGGCAAGAGGCACAAACCATTGTTCGACAGCAAATTGTTTGACCACAATTATTCAACCCACAGAGAAAACCAACTGATGAGGACTCCTATTCACTGACTCCAACACTACAAAGATAGCCCCAAGTTTCAAGCTATTAAAATTGCCAAGATTTTATTCTACACACGCAAACTGTGGTCTGCAGCTTTAATTATCCCATTGCCATTTACAAGAAGCGTGTCAGCGGTTTCTTCTGGATCGTGAACTGTACAAGATTGGTGATTTTGGGTACCTACTCAGAAGGTTGTGATAAAAATGTCAATATAAAAATATAAAATGTCGATGATTATTTTTAGTAAATTAGAAAAATGTTAATGACTCCTTGTTTCAAGATGAACTAAAACTTTTATTTTTTCACGTTGTTAATAACTTCAAATCGTATGATCGATTAATATTCAAATTGGTTATTAAAAAATAAACTGAAGTTAAATAACAAAAATAACTTGCGTAGCCCTACAGGTGATTTTTTGCATTTAACTGGATCTATACGTACATTAACTTCATTCATTGTTGATGTTTTGTCGTTTGCTCTACTGTTTTTAGCGTATTTCCTTTTAAAAAAGGAAAAATTAGCTATTGTGTTCACTTTGTCTGTTGATGTATGTATGTCCTTCCCGACGTCCGATTTTGATGAAACTTGGTATGGATGTAATCTGTAACATGGCGAGGATAAAGATGTATCAGAGGCCACTTACGCATGAGAGGTCATTGATCAGTGAAGTGAACTCCAAAGCTATTTTGTATCCTTATAAAGCTGTATTGTACGCAGGAAGCTAACATTTGAGAGGGAGGCTGAAGGGAGAAAGCTGAAGACGACTGAGAGGTCATTGATCAGCTGATTGGGCTCTAAAGCCATTTTGCCTCCTATTGAACGTAGGAAGCTGAAATTTGAGAGGGAGGCTCAAGGGAGAATGCTGAAGACGACTGAGAGGTCATTGATCAACATTGAGCTCTAAAACCATTTTGTCTTATATTCAATGTAGGAAGCTGAAATTTGAGAAGGAAGCCCAAGGGAGAATGCTGAAGACGACTGAGAGGTCATTGATCAGCTGAATGAGCTCCAAAGCTATTTTGTCTCATATTTAACACAGGAAGTGTCTATTTCACTCGGAGCTCCTTATACGAAAATGCGCTATCATTCGTGAGCACTGATCTACTTGTTTATACATGTGCAATTGACAATAAATTATATCTATCCATTCGCGTCAATGGTTGAATGCGCATGCGTGAAGGTAGGTCCCTATCTCAACACATCACCTTGACGATTTTCATTCCATTCTGCTTACACATGGAGCTGCTGACCTAAATATGGTTGCTTATATTATACATTTTCGCCATCAAATACTTCTACATTTTACGTTTTTGCCAAATGGTTTATTTATTTTACATCCATGAGTGAGGTAGATTTGTTTGGAAGTTACTCCCAACCAATCTTTATGGGTCAAGGCAAGGAAGGGTAGGTAAGGCTGGAAACAGGTTTCGCTTTTGACAAATGTTGAAATTACATGAATAAAAAATCAACTTAAACAACGTAACAACTCATTTATTTAAAAATAGTAACGATTCAAATGACGTTTTAAATCCACATATAAGTTAGTTACGACAATCGTATCCCTCTTATGAATACCTACTTTTTGAAAGGAGATATTAAAATAATAATTAAGACTTAACGCCTTTGGTAAACGAAGAACGATAATGAAGATAATGTATTGGTACGTTCCAAGCGATTTGATGAAAAATAAATGCTTTCATTCAGGAATAGGGATGGAGCTTCAGCCTATCTCAACTAAGGAAGTATAAAATTCCATAAAAAGTTCCAGTTCGATAATATAGGTCGTTGCAATCCTATATCAATTGAGCTAATAATTATACATTACTCAGATAATATATATTCGGGTATTGAAGTATTTAAATGCAATGTTAAGACAGTCTGAAGAATAGTATAAAACCGTAACCTAACAAAGTAATCAGCTAATGACCTAGAGTCAAAAGGTAATTATGACCTTTCCTGCCTCTGAATCGTGCATATCATAATATGGCGATTAACATACTTTTGGACGAAAAATCTGTACCTACCTACCTTTTTCGTGAAGCTTTTTATAGATTCAAAATGAAGTTTCTGTTAAACATCCACAACACGGAGTTCAACTTAACAGCAGTTGAACTTATTAGAGATTTATTACACATCAGTTTCTATCACTAGCGGTGGCAAGTATCATTCGATTACCCACGTTGTTAAGTGTTCATTTCTAATCCGCAGAAATTTGTACTATTTAAGACGGGGAATGGTTTATCCAACCTAATTCACAATACTTAAAACCAGCAGTTCGAGAAACTCAAATCAACATCCAATGACTTGAATACTAACCCAATAAAGTGAACTTCAACATTAAGAAGCATAGTATACCTTACTAACAAACTTGGTTTCAAAATATTCTTAAGAGCGTGAGGATTGGAATTATGTTACCAACGCAGAGGTAACTGTACTTCACAATATTCCTGGTTCAGTGGCATTTTCATGAAAAGTAAAAAACAAATTAAAGTTTTACAGTCATTAATGGTTGGAGGAAACAAGAATGTCGTTGCTATCTTGTCCCTCACAGCGTTGCCTTTTTAAACACTCGCACTCAAGTCATTGTGACTGTAGGTACAGTAGCAAGTAGATCCTCGAAACATTAGCTTTGACATCTACCACACTAAACCATCTACTGTTTTCTTGGCTCTTAAGATAACAAATTAAACTTTCAGACTAGGATCACTCATTTAATTCATGCTTCGACGAGTAGTGTTGCATGTTCCACATTTTGTAGTAGATCGAGTTTGGGTCGGCAATAAGGCTATCGTGCGTGCCTCTTTCTTTCACTGCTCCTTTTTCCAAAACGAGGATTTCGTCGGCGTCCATTATCGTAGCTAGGCGGTGAGCTATACAGATAGAAGTTTTGTTTTGGGTGGCCACTGCTAGAGCACCAAGGATTTGCTAGAATAAATAAATAATAATAATAATAATAATATTTAAAAAGGCAAAAAGAAAAAGAAATGTGCATGATACTTGTAAATAGAATTTGATTCCACAGTATTTCGAACAACAATCTCAATAACCTCACAGTAGAAATACTGAAAGAAAACCTTGTGAACGAAAACTTGAGCAAGTACCCACATCACTTGTCACTGACTGCCAGCTGAATACTAATTCAATAACAGACATCATAATCTATATTACGTTTATACAAAAACTAATGTAGAAAAAAACTATATTTTAAACGTAGCTATTTGAACGTACATGTTCGGTAATTGAATCCAGAGAGGAAGTGGCTTCGTCAAAGATCAAAATAGGTGAACCTTTTAACATGGCTCGTGCGATGGCCACTCGTTGTTTTTCCCCTCCTGATAGTTTTAATCCCCTCTCTCCAACCTGCAAAGACCTTTATATTAACCTTCTTATCACATACCATATTAATTGTATTTGCTGAAGAAAATGTCTTTAAGAAAGGCAATGACCAGGAGGGTTTTGTATCTATAGAGGCACAAGATTAAGTTTAATACCTACGAAACATTGAAAACATTAGTATGATAGTTTTTCAACAAGTCATTATGAGAAGCGAAATACAGGCAACTTCAATAAACGCGTGTTCCAACCTGAGTGTTGTATTGAAGGGGCCATGACTGGACTGAGTAGTCGAGATTGGCAAGTTTGGCTGCAGTTATTGCTTCTTCGTCCGTCTTCGTGAGATCACCGTACTTCAGGTTGTAAAGAAGTGAATCGTGGAAAAGGACAGAATCCTTGAAAACGAATAACATTTATAGAAACGAAATACTCGTAATTTACAAATGAATCATAAAGATTTAAGAGGGTTCAAAACCTCGGGCTCAGAAATCGTCTCAACGAATGTACTTTTTGTAGTGGATTTATATAGGTTTGACTTGACGTTGGTAGACCAAGTCGGACATTTATATCCCGGTTATGCGGGTTGGTTTCTAGGCCGCCCCCGCGAGGAATGCGGGCGGAGCCGCCAAGGTCAACTGATTTCGCGGGCCGGAAGGGTGGATAGTCCGTGTCGCAGCCGCGCGGAGCGCTAGGCTCGTGCACCGAGTGCTGGGTTCGATCAGTTTCGTACTGAGCCGTTTTGTAATATTCCGGCCTTAGATTTACATCTGAAAGGGGAATATACTGAGCTTGGTTGAGGTACTGAAAAGTATCCTCAGCTTTTTGTGCATTTGGAGTGTATTTGACACTCGGATCGACCGTGTAAGCCTGCGTCGGATATCGTGGGTAATCGGACAGCTTGGTCGAATCGAAAAGATCGGCTTCAGAGCGAGTCTGAAAGGTTTGCTCGATCTTTTGTGTAGGTGAGTCTTGTTCGACAGTTTCTCGAACGAATACGTCGGGCGAGCAGGCGATCCGGACGTGCGGGTCGCGCCTTGCGCTGATGGTTGGTTCAGCGGACTCACCGTGTGGCCGGTAGGGCGCACTACGTTGGTCACTCGCCCCGGTCTTGCCGCCTTCCTCCTTCCCCCGCAAGGGGAAGTAAGAAGGCTGACGTTCCATCGAAATTGATCGAGTTTTTTGGCTCGTTTCGATGCCTCTACGTGTGAAAAATAGAGGGTTTTGGAAGTGGACTCGCTTGCCGGAGCGTCTTTCCAATGCTCAGACGGCAGGGTCCTACCTCGCAGTCTTGAAAAAGACTTCCGTAGACGGTAAATTAGAGCGTAGGAGCTGAGTAATTTACCGGCGCGCCCCAGCGGTCGACTACGAGCTGAAGGCTGTGTAGTCCGGGTGACACGGCTCGGAAACGTCCCTCGGGCGTACTGTCTAAAGAGAATATCGATAGAAGTACCGGGTGGCGTCCTACCAGGAGATCTACGTTGGGCAATGAGCAGGATGAATAATCACTGGACTCGTAGATGCCAATGCGAAATCTGTGAGGAGAGAAGGTCTGGCTTGTAGAAAGCAGTGGGAAGCCGTTCTTGAGATGAACTCGCAATGCAGAAGGTTCGTCAGCGTAGAGCGTGTAGAATTCTTCGTACTTCGGAGGTGTCGTCGTCGAGAGCGGAGAGTGGAATGAAATGCCAGGCTCTGAACGAGGTATTTATAACAAAAAGTGGTGTCCACTTTATGGTTAGTATGTAAATTAGTTTCGTCAACTAATGTGGTACGATCAAACTAGCTTAGGATTGGCTCGCTTAATTTCGTAAATTCGACTGTGCAATCTCATTGGTTCGCACAGTGTTTTCCCAGTATTTGGGCATACGATAGCTGAGTTGGTTTTTCGAGGTGGTTTCTCTGCGTCCGTTGCTTTGACGGGGTCCCCGGGGGTGGCTGAACGACCTTGAGTTTTCCTAAGGCGACTTGTTTCGAACTTTTCGTCGCATCTATCTCGCCCAGTAAATGTTTGGGGAGGTCGCCTTGCGTGTTCTCGTTCAAGGCAACCTGTCTCGAGATGTTTGTCGCATCTCTCTCGCCCAGTAAATGTTTGGGGAGGTCGCCTTGTGTGTTCTCGTTCAAGGCGACCTGTCTCGAGATGTTTGTCGCATCTCTCTCGCCCAGTAAATGTTTGGGGAGGTCGCCTTGCGTGTTAATCTTTAATATTTCACTTTTGGGAGAGAATTTAGTATTTTCTCTTCGGTGAAATATTTTGTTTGACGGAGTTGTACTTCGACGTCTTGTAAATATTTTTGTGGTGTGCCTACCTCTTTTTGGTAGCCCTGAAAAGGGCTGTTGAAAAGAGGTGGTGGATTTCACCACAGGGGCCCCCCCAAGACGTCGTGTTATCAACGACGACGCCGATGGGGGAGAACTGGGAGGTCTACCCGGAATTCTCCGTAGGAGAACCTCGCCAGTTGGGGCGGAGGCGGAGGTGCAGGCCTCGCGTCCCGTCCCTGTGGTGCGCCCCGGCCTCGCCGGTTTCGACGAGCGTCGCGGGGCGGCCTTGGCCGGCCCGAGCTCTGCCGACGGGAACCAAACCCGCGAGGGTTTGGCCCGCGGCCGCGGCTGGGCTGTTGCAGAGGAGCCCGGGAGGTGCTGGGCTCTGACCAACCCGCGGTGCTCATCTCTTCCCAGCGAGGAACCGGAACGTCGCCCGAGGAGATCCACTGCCTGGGGGGTGCCGGTAGCTGGTGAGCGGGCGGAGGCGTAGGCAGTGGCTGGGTGGGTGGAGCTGGTGGCTGGTAGGGCTGGGGCCTTGTCCAGACCACCTCCGTGGGAGCTTGTGTAGTAGTGGCCGTCTCTCGTTTCGGCGAAGGCGGTAGTGGGCCGAGCGGAGCTGGGAGAGCTTCCTCGGCAAGGAGGAACTCCTCGACCTCGTCGGTGATCATGTTGCTTGTAGTAGGAGTAGAAGCTGCCATGGTTGAGATCGTTATGGTCTCTGGCTGTGGGGCTTTCCATATTTATACTTCTCACTGCTCCTACCCGAGAAAAATGGGCGTGGCTTGTTTCGAGCGCAGTTACCCACTTTCCGTCAAATTTGGTAGATGGAACGCGCCCTCTGGCGGATTTTCGGGGAGTTTTCTCCTTACTTCCTGTCTGATTTTGTAACAGAGATTGTCCCTGCGATACAGCTTCTTCCGAGTGTAGAGTATAAGCTGGCTTGATTTGCTGTTTGGGAACTTTTTTAGTATGTTCGCCAATTTGCACTGTAACCGAAAACTTATCTCTTTTAACTACTTTGAACGGTCCCGTGTAAGGACATTGGAGAGAGGTGAGCTGTGTGGGCACTCTGATATAGACATGAGTACATGTATCCAAGTTTTTTGGCATGTTTACGGCATATTTTGTGTTGTTATGTTTAATATGCGTAGGTCGGAAGAAAAGAGGTTCCGAAAGGTTCGTAGGAGTTACGAAAATGTCTCCTGGGAGTGGTACGTCAATCCCGTAAACTTTTTGGAAAGGCGTAGTTTCAGTCGCCGGGTCTACTGCCGTACGCATGGCGAGTAGAACTTTGGGAAGTGCATCGAGCCAATTTTCGTTCTGAGCTTTGAGAGCTTCTTTCAAAGATCTGTTTCTGCGTTCTACCATACCGTTTGTTGATGGTTTGTATGGTAACGTGTGAGTATGTTTCACTCCGAGACGTTCCATAATGGAATTGAACAGATCTGATTCAAATTGGGTGCCCTGATCACTTGTGATGTATTTAGGTACGCCCTTTGAAGCTACCCAAATATTGATAAATGCATTTGTGATTGTGGTTGTTTCGATGTTGTTGAGAGGGACTGCCTCTAGCCAACCCGTTGCTCTATCAACCATCATCAAAATGTAACGTTTCCCTCCTTTTGCTAAAGGTAAAGGTCCGGTAATGTCCACGTGTACGTGTGAAAATTTGTTTGCCGTTTCAAATTCGGAGTAAGGGAGCTTCACGGAGCGCGTGATTTTTGCTCGTTGGCAAGTTTCGCATGCTCGTACCCAGTTTGAGACATCTGCACGTAGTCCGTGCCAAAAATATCGTTGTTTAACTTTATACACTGTAGAGTGTATACCTGGGTGTCCCAAATTGTGAATTTGGCTTATTATTTCTTCCCTTATTTCGTTTGGAATATAAGGTCTAGGGTGTCCTAGGTCTAGGTTACACCAAATTTCTCCTTGAGAGAATTCAACTCGTGTGAGTTTCAATTTGTCCTCCGCGGTAGGGGGAGAGCGAATTTGTGAATTTGAAATGTGCAGTAGAAGATTGCATTCTATTGCAGCCGTAATTTTCGAAATTTCAGCTATGGGTGGACCCTCGTCCGTCTGTGTTGAAATCGATTTCGTTTGAATTTCGACCGGATCGAAGGGTCTGGAGAGTGCGTCGGCGACGACGTTGCTCTCTCCTGAAATATGACGAATGTCACTCGTCATTTGAGAGATGTATGTTAACCATCTTAATCTCATTTTAGAAAAATGAGCATTCTTTTTAAGCATCGTGCCTAGCAGAGGCTTGTGATCCGAACAAATATGGAAGGATCTGCCGTCCAAGTCGTTGTGCCAGTGAATGCACGCTTGGTAAACGGCGAACATTTCTTTGTCGAAAGATGCTTTGTTCTTCCATTGTTCTGGAATCTCTTTGCTGAAAAATCCCAATGGTTGGTACGATTTCGAGCCATGTTTGTCTGTAATTTCTTGTTCTAGCGCCGCTCCGATGTGTGTGTCGGACGCGTCACAGACCAATCTCCACTCCGCCGTAGGGTGTGGGTGAGCAATGTTATGCAATGTTGCTTTGATCATTGCTTGCTTTAAGCTGTTGAAAGCTTTTTCTCTCTCTGATGTCAATTCGATAGGTGTTCTGTCATTCTTTTTGTTTGACTGAATGGAGTCATACAGAGGTTGTGCCGTGTGAGCGAATTTGCTTGAGCATGCTCGGTAGAAACCACACATACCTAGGAATCTGCGTAGACTTCGTACGTCCACTGGCCTAGGAAATTGTTCTATGGCTTCTATTTTGTCTCGTTTAGGAATTATTCCTTCCTTCGAGATAGTGAAACCTAGGAAATCGACGGTAGGTTTCGAAAAAACGCATTTATCAAAACCTACTCGAAGTCCGTGTTCCCCTAGTTTGTCAAAAATTTGTTGTAGGTGGTTCATGTGTTCGTTATAATTCTTCGAAGCCACCAGGATGTCATCTAGATAGACAAATGCGAAATCAAATTTTCGCATGATGCTGTCCATGTATCTTTGCCATGTTTGAGCCGCTCCGGCCAAACCCATGCTCATTTTCTTAAACTCATAAAGACCGAAAGGTGTAATAATCGCAGTTTTATGAGCGTCATCTGGGTGCATCGGGATATGATAATACGCTGATTTTAAATCTATTGTTGAATAGATTTGCGTATCATGTAAATTCGCTTGGAACGAGCGAATGTGAGGAGGAGGGTAGGCGTCTTTCTTCGTTTTCGCGTTGAGGAAACGGTAATCGCCGGTGATTCTCCATGACCCGTCTTTTTTTGGCACACAGTGTAACGGAGATGCCCATTCGGAATCTGATGGTGCAATTATGCCTTCTGAAAGCATTTCGTCAAAAGTCATTTTGACTTGAGCCCGTTTTTCACCTGCCATGGGTCTCGCTCGGAAGTGAACTGGAGTTCCTTCTGTGGTTATACGGTGGTAAACCCCGTTGTTCTTCCATTTACCATGAATTTTGCTCATTTTATCATTGTATTTGTTAATGATAGAGCGAATGTTTTCGTCCTCCGTGATTTGCACGTCCTCTGGTTGAGGTGTATTGTCACGGTGAGGGATAGTAGCTGCAATTTGTTCGTCAGTGAACTTTTTGTTCATGACTGCAGCTATTTTTTGATCGGCATAGCACTTCATTTTATCTTTATAAATGTACTTGTGTTTGACCCGTATTCCGATATCCCAAGATTCGAGGAATGGAATACCTAGGATCGCTAGATCAACTTTCGTGATCATAAACTCGGTGGTCATGTCCCCGAGGCCGATGTTAATTGTTGTGTCAGCTCGCCCTAGTGTATCGATAGGGGCTCCGTTAGCTGCTGTGAGCTTAACGTTGGACTTGAGAATTTTCAAGCCCAATTTTTTTGTGACATTGTGGGGCAGAATGTTCACTTCTGCTCCCGTGTCAATGAGAAATTCAGTGCCATTTAGTTTGCACTTGAAAAAAAGCCTTTTATACTCAGTAGACTGCCGGCGTATAGGCTCAGATACGCTGGCAGTTATTCGTTTTCCGAACTCTCTGTGTCGGAGGTTGGAATGGTACTTTCTTGTACCGATTGTTGAGTATTTTCGGTAGAAACCCGGGTTTTAGGCTGGCTTATAGTCGCAGCCTTTTTGCTAGTTTTGGAAGCAGTGTTTGGCTTCCAAGTGCAGTGTTCTGGGTCTGCACATTTGCGAGTTTCGTTACCGAAACGTACGTGGTTTCGACAGACGTAGGCCATCGGTTTGTGAGGTTTACTCTCCACTGGTTGGGGTTTGAACTCAGCTTGTTTCGAGAGGGCCTTTTTGAAACCAGTATTTATGGGTTTCGGAGTAGATTCAACTCCTCGTATGTTCAGAGAAGTATTTTCTGCTCTGTACGCGTGTAGCGTATCAGCTAGGTCGAGCCGGGAGGTCGTGGTAGGCTGAGCTGCGACCATACCTCGTGCTTCGATGGGAAGAGTCTCAATCCACTTTTGAGTGATGAGAGCTTCCGAAAAGTACCCAACAGCTTTCGAGTACATTTCGTGGTACTTGGTGCTGGGTTTTTTGGCGAGAGATGCGGGGTCCTCGAGTGCGAGGAGCCTGTCCTGTAAAGACAACCCATATTCTCGTAGGAGGCGCTGTTTGGCCTCTTCGTAGGGTGCGTGAGGTGCCGTGAGGTAAGCTGAGTCGATAGCTTCCCTCATTTCCTCTGGTACCCACTTGTATATAGCTGAGAAGCATTCGTTTTGCGTTCTCATGTGTTTTCTTACGCAGTATTGATCGAACTCGGCGAGTGCACGATCAATATTCTTCTTTTGGAAGACTGGTTTTTGATAATCTCCCATCTCCTCTAAAAGTGCTTGAAAACCACTGTTTGTAGAGGGATGTTGCGTGAGATGTGGGGCGTAGAGGCCCGGCGGGGGTCGCACGCCCGCAGTGGTTCCCTGAAATCCACTAGCTTCATAAGAGGGAACGAAATGCTCCGTGTTGAGCCTGTTCAAAGGCGGGGTCACCATTTGTAGTGGATTTATATAGGTTTGACTTGACGTTGGTAGACCAAGTCGGACATTTATATCCCGGTTATGCGGGTTGGTTTCTAGGCCGCCCCCGCGAGGAATGCGGGCGGAGCCGCCAAGGTCAACTGATTTCGCGGGCCGGAAGGGTGGATAGTCCGTGTCGCAGCCGCGCGGAGCGCTAGGCTCGTGCACCGAGTGCTGGGTTCGATCAGTTTCGTACTGAGCCGTTTTGTAATATTCCGGCCTTAGATTTACATCTGAAAGGGGAATATACTGAGCTTGGTTGAGGTACTGAAAAGTATCC
This sequence comes from Adelphocoris suturalis, assembly GCA_030762985.1. Classification (NCBI taxonomy): domain Eukaryota; kingdom Metazoa; phylum Arthropoda; class Insecta; order Hemiptera; family Miridae; genus Adelphocoris; species Adelphocoris suturalis. Next base: position 46,374,448 of record CM061048.1, read on the forward strand.
TCAGCTTTTTGTGCATTTGGAGTGTATTTGACACTCGGATCGACCGTGTAAGCCTGCGTCGGATATCGTGGGTAATCGGACAGCTTGGTCGAATCGAAAAGATCGGCTTCAGAGCGAGTCTGAAAGGTTTGCTCGATCTTTTGTGTAGGTGAGTCTTGTTCGACAGTTTCTCGAACGAATACGTCGGGCGAGCAGGCGATCCGGACGTGCGGGTCGCGCCTTGCGCTGATGGTTGGTTCAGCGGACTCACCGTGTGGCCGGTAGGGCGCACTACGTTGGTCACTCGCCCCGGTCTTGCCGCCTTCCTCCTTCCCCCGCAAGGGGAAGTAAGAAGGCTGACGTTCCATCGAAATTGATCGAGTTTTTTGGCTCGTTTCGATGCCTCTACGTGTGAAAAATAGAGGGTTTTGGAAGTGGACTCGCTTGCCGGAGCGTCTTTCCAATGCTCAGACGGCAGGGTCCTACCTCGCAGTCTTGAAAAAGACTTCCGTAGACGGTAAATTAGAGCGTAGGAGCTGAGTAATTTACCGGCGCGCCCCAGCGGTCGACTACGAGCTGAAGGCTGTGTAGTCCGGGTGACACGGCTCGGAAACGTCCCTCGGGCGTACTGTCTAAAGAGAATATCGATAGAAGTACCGGGTGGCGTCCTACCAGGAGATCTACGTTGGGCAATGAGCAGGATGAATAATCACTGGACTCGTAGATGCCAATGCGAAATCTGTGAGGAGAGAAGGTCTGGCTTGTAGAAAGCAGTGGGAAGCCGTTCTTGAGATGAACTCGCAATGCAGAAGGTTCGTCAGCGTAGAGCGTGTAGAATTCTTCGTACTTCGGAGGTGTCGTCGTCGAGAGCGGAGAGTGGAATGAAATGCCAGGCTCTGAACGAGGTATTTATAACAAAAAGTGGTGTCCACTTTATGGTTAGTATGTAAATTAGTTTCGTCAACTAATGTGGTACGATCAAACTAGCTTAGGATTGGCTCGCTTAATTTCGTAAATTCGACTGTGCAATCTCATTGGTTCGCACAGTGTTTTCCCAGTATTTGGGCATACGATAGCTGAGTTGGTTTTTTGAGGTGGTTTCTCTGCGTCCGTTGCTTTGACGGGGTCCCCGGGGGTGGCTGAACGACCTTGAGTTTTCCTAAGGCGACTTGTTTCGAACTTTTCGTCGCATCTATCTCGCCCAGTAAATGTTTGGGGAGGTCGCCTTGCGTGTTCTCGTTCAAGGCAACCTGTCTCGAGATGTTTGTCGCATCTCTCTCGCCCAGTAAATGTTTGGGGAGGTCGCCTTGTGTGTTCTCGTTCAAGGCGACCTGTCTCGAGATGTTTGTCGCATCTCTCTCGCCCAGTAAATGTTTGGGGAGGTCGCCTTGCGTGTTAATCTTTAATATTTCACTTTTGGGAGAGAATTTAGTATTTTCTCTTCGGTGAAATATTTTGTTTGACGGAGTTGTACTTCGACGTCTTGTAAATATTTTTGTGGTGTGCCTACCTCTTTTTGGTAGCCCTGAAAAGGGCTGTTGAAAAGAGGTGGTGGATTTCACCACACTTTTCCTTTTGTAATTTTGAAAAAGTCCCATTCAATCTAGTCATAATTTTTTTTTTTTTTTTTTTTTTAAGTTTATTTTCATTCATTTTTTTTTTTACACAGGTAAAAATTCATTAACAGAACAATCAAAGAATAACAAGATAACTAAAACTTAATCGTTCAACCATGGGAGAGCAGCTCCATCCTCCATCCCTAAGGACCTCAACCTCCTCCGTATCCCACGTATTCTTTGAGAAACTGCTTTCAGTATGGCCATTTGAATTTTTACCCTGGTCCACCCCAAGACTTGTGGGTAGGGTCGGCTCCATTTCCCGGCAAGAGTATGAGATATCCTTTTCACAAACACGTTGAATTCGTCGTGCAGCGCTCCATCCACTGAACAGATTAGGGGGGTGAAAGAACCTCGACGGTCTTCGGCTGCCTGGTCATATTTCCTATGCTTCTCTGCTGCTGCTGATCGGGCAACTTGCTTCCAGGTATAGGAAGAGTGAGAAACGGCGTCGGCATTGATTATGCGATTGTCGAAGAACGCCGGCCTCCCACTTTCCCATACCCCTTCCACTTTGATGTCAGCTATTAAGGCTGGAACTTGATCTTCAGCTTCTCGTAGCACAGGTTCTATGACTGCCCCTCCCCATGTCAGGTCTGCTAACATAGCCGTTTCGTCACGTACTGCATCATGACCCCGTTTGACCAAACCCCCTCTTTTACGATTTAAGGCATGTGTCACGTCAAATTTCTCTCCACAGCTATCACAGGTCTCGGGCAATCCTATTGGTGTACGACCGTACCGCAATGCTAGCGCATCTAGTCATAAATACTAATAGCCACTGAGTCAAAGTCGTGCTTGAAATCAACTAAAGCATATAGACCAAGTTGGGTGACGAAATCTGGATCTCCTCCGGACTTAAGATCCTCTTTAGGGATCGTACGGCTGAACGCTAACCCGCTTAACCCGGCAGGCAGACGGGAACTTGGCAATATGTCGACAAATAAACTGGTCGACACCTCCTGTCGCCATATTTCCACACCAGGTGTTGAATAACGTCGATAACGCACATCTTTGAAACTGGTCGACGGATTTATGTCGAAAAATTTGAGATCCGTTTTTCGCTGTATTTCAACAACAGGAGTTGAACATGAGCTAAAAACACCCCTCTTGAAACTGGTCGACTGCTAAACGACGACAAAAGGGTTGTTTGGCCACTACCTGTCCTCAGCCTTGGTCCCATGGGGTCTTTCAATCCGAGGATTAAATGAAAAGTCACATTTACGTTTCTAAACTGTTATGTGATCGTGTTATGAGACCACGAAACTATACACTTCATTCTGATCTACACATCCAACTAATCTGCATTTTTACTAAGGGATTGACTACTTGATGTTATTTGAGAGGAATGCGTGTTATTTGATTGCTTTGGTATTTTTGAGATGCGAGCTTGCGAGCATCCAGACCACCAAACTATACACTTCATTCTAACCTACATGTCAGGTATACGAAGGATGTCGATGTAAATATGTCGACGTATCCCCATGGTTGACTTGGACGACCTTTTTCAACAAGGGGTGTTGAAAGTTGTCGACTAGTCGCTGTATTTTTGTGTCGCCATATTTCCAATGCCTGTGAAATCGACATTGGTCAACCCTTGGTGTTGAAAGATGTCGACACGGCTTCTTGCCCGTTTGTCGATCAGTTTATGTGTCGACATATTGCCCCCCATCCAGGCAGACTACCTATTTGAGAACTCACGGGGCAATTTACAGATCTGTTATGCAAAAACTATTACTTCGGACATTCTTATACACAATTATGTGGCCCTGCTATACATTGTGTTTTACATAGGGAAATTCTGTTCCTAGACGTACGTATCTATACTAAGGTCTATTATCGTTACTAAAAAAGTAAATTTCAAGCGTACCTGGGGAACGATAGCAATCGATTTTCGTAGATTTTTCAACTCAATATCTTTTATATTGGTCCCAGCAATGAATATTTCACCATTATCAGGCTCGTAGAATCGATACAATAACCTTGTGATAGTTGATTTGCTGTAATGAGAATCAGAGGTAGAACTAGGAATTAAAAGGAAAGTGCGGAGAACGACCACACATGAAAGGAATAATTTCAGTGTCTATTTAAGGAATATCATGGTCAATTATAAAAATATTAAAAAACAAAAAGTATAGTCTAGTGATTGAGAGAATGGACAAACTTTATGAGTCAGAGCCTAAGAAGACAGAAATCTTGGAAGTTACGAAAAAATATAATAAGAAGGACGTTCGAGGTTCCAAATGCTTTGACATAAAAACAATTCTGGCTAACCAGCATAGGTAAGATATTCATACATACCCAGTTCCAGAACCTCCAACAATAGCAATTTTTTTCCCAGCTGGGATCTTGAATGACAAATTATCAAATATCTTTTTCCCAGGGGTGTACTCAAAACTGACGTTTCTGAATTCGATAGTGGAATTCTTCTCATTTATAACGACTGGAATGGTAGAAGGAGAGTCCTGGAACAATGTTACAATACAAAAATATTTCTTTTGCCAACAACCATTGCAGATTAACTCGTCCGCGAAAACGTGATTCTAGCAACAACAGCTGATTAGCTTCATTTTGTCCAATCCTAGATAAATTAAGAATAATAATTAAGGAGTTACAGGCTTAATTAAGGGTTAATGAACTGTTAGATGATTTTGTTTGAGACAACAGGGGAGTTCAATAACACAATGCTGCATTTGAAAAGTGATTGAGCGATGGAAAAAAATAAAAAGGTGATTTATATGTATTTTTAAAGCTGAATTCAAATCTTCAAACCGTTTTTTTCTATCACGTACAGCTTTTTGGCAAATCACACTTGAACTATTTAGCAAAATGACCAAGTTTCTGGAGGAGGTCATAGGGAAAATGTAATTGGAAAATCATGTAGAGGGTATAAAAACGGTTTAATGACATACAAAAAGTATTGCATGGTTCCCATTTAATGAAACATTTTCAAGGACTCCAAAACTTCCTCTTCCTTTATTTTCTTGATGTTGGTTTTCCAGCCGCATCCCTCTTCAGATTCCAACAATATTCTGCTATCATATTCGTGTTCATATAGCTTGGTAACGTTGCTCCATCGATTTTTCATCCTGGTGGAACCTCTCACCTTGTTTCGAGCTGAAATCTCCCAAATTCTCAGGGGAATATTCCAAATGTGAGCGGATTCCTTGTGGTTACCAAGAAATCCGTCGACATTTGACTTGAAGCTGTTCCTAGCCCTCTATTCCTGGATATCCATGGGTTTTTCCAAACTCAATTTCTTTTATAAGCTGGCAGATTTGAGGGCCAACAAATATGCCCGCTTTTATCTTCTCTGAGGTGATTTTGGGAAACTTTGACCCCAGATATTGAAAGCAGGGGTTTTCTTTATTTGAGGCCTTGACGAACTGTTTCATTATGCCGAGTTTGGTGTGCAAAAGTGGGAGCAAGACATTTATGGGTTTCAGCAATGGACGGTAGATGATGTTTTTTGAGCCAGGAGTCAGTTGCGCTCTCTTGGGCCAAACTTTGACGTTCACATAGGACACATGGCATTTTAATGTAACCACTCTGTAAGCCTGACAGTAGACCGATGATTTTGAAGTCACCATATATCAACCATTTGTGAGTGTCATATCCAATATTTGATAAAAGAATTTTCATAGTTTTTTACGTTTCCTTCATATGAACAGAATGAGCTATGTTAATTTTTCGTCACTTATACATTTATATTCATATATTAATACTCAACAACTCTTGCCTAACCTTGACCTCTTGCTGAGGTCTGACGTATCTCGGCAAATTCAAATAGTAATAAGCTAAGCAAGAAGTTCCTGTTCATTTCCTTTCATATTTTGTTGGTCTCCATCAAAAATTGTATTGAAGTGAATTATATTTGAACTCCCTTCTATTCAACTCTCTCCATATTAACTTCTTAGTTTTAACCACGGCTCAACGATAGAATACAGACGATAGAAGTGATTACTAGACCAGTGGCGGCCGGTGGTCTGCAAAAGGAGTGGGGCACAAAAATATTTACCTATTTGACAGTCAAGAAGAGCATTGAGGTTTTTCTTCCATTAGTTTTGTTTTCAGTGTGAATTAACTTTGACCTAAACACATGATACATAAATCCCACTTGGGTCATGTCATGCCTTGGGCAACTGTTATGAAAGAATATGGCTACTAAATAATAATCAATCATTATCATTAAATATTATTGGTAAATTAAATATAAATTAATTAGATAAATAAATTAAATTAAAAATACTATCTTATAGGTACCTACCTACTTACTAAGTATCTAAAAATTTTAGAATGGACTATATTATTATTAAAAGTACTAAAAATTATCAATTCAACAGCTTCCTAGAGTGTAAAACATAGAAATTAGCTTCTAGAGCCACTCATCTTATCCGAACCCTGGGCATCGTCAAGTAAATGTCCTAAAGAGGCTACATAAGAAATTACAGTTTCCCAGAGTGTAAAGCATAGAAATTAACTATTAAAATGATTTAACCACCGCTTCACAAATCAAACCGTTCTCGCAATATTTGGATCACCTGCTATGAATCAAATCATCGAAACACCAGCTCAATGAAATCATCAGAAATTAACAAGCGGTGGCAATCATGTTCACAATATCAATTACTGAGAATGGTCACCTGAGTGTACACAATAATTATTCAAATAACCTTGCTCATAACTCAGCTTGTTGGCCACGCACTTCGCAGTAGTTAAAATAATATGGTTGGATAAATCGAGAGCTTTCGAACGAATGGTCAACGAATTTTGTGGGTTGAAAAACGACGAAGTACCATTTCCCTAGCAACGACTCGGTTGTAAGCTGAAATCATCAAAAGTACCTAGTGGAATTATAAATCCATGAACCATTGGAAAAAATACGAGGAATCCGATTTTCTAGGTCTTGTCGCGCGGCGCGGCGCGTCTCATGGAGGAGGTAATTCCAACACTTTTCTTATTTTGTCATTTAAATTTGAAAAAAAAAAAGAAAAACGAAAGAAAACAAAACGCTTGCATACGAGTCTGCAACGCATTGGGACATTTTCATGTGTTTACCTATTGCTTTTTACCTCACTGTAGGATTTTATAAACTACCCTCCGTTGTTGTCAGAATGTGAAACGAATCATTAACATAATAACTATCTATAGCTATTTGTTGTATTTTTCAAACCTCACAATGCGTTGCTGTTGTCTACTCTACTATCTCAACTACCAACAGTTAATAGGAGAGGTAGGTACCATGTAAAGAGTTTGTCAACAAAATATGAGAACAGTTATGCCCATAGCTCCGCTATTCGTATAGTCAATATGTTATGGAGAACATGAAAATGTTCGTTAAATCGAGAGCTTTCCAACGAGTGGTGAACGATTTTTGTGGGTTAAAAAGTGTAGAAAATGAACAAACCTAACAACGGGGTCGTTGTCAGCGGAAATCATTATAAAGGCACTGTAACACAATTTCGTTACGTGACAGTTTTTTGTGCAATGTGCCAGGGCAAAGACATGAAAATGTCAATATTTTTGTGAGCAATTTTCCGTGACGTTTTTTAGTTTATGTGTCATAGCAAAGGCATAAAGAAACTAGTTGATTGTTCTCTACGCAATACAGTGAGTCTATTTTATTTATAGGTATCGCGTGAGCAAGTTTTCGTGACGATTTTTCAGTTAATGTGCCAAAGCAAAGACATGAAAATGTCAAAAATGTCAAAACCAATACCTGACTAAACTTCTACTTACGTAAATCCGTCGTTAGGTGCGAATTTTATTCAAAGTGATCGTTGATTTTTCTTCATTCCACAACATAGAACACATAGAACAACGCACTCCAACTCGACCGACAATACAAAGGACTTTATTACAAAAGATGTATTCAACAACTTAGGTATGTATTCAACAACTTATAGGTACTTATAACAACGCTATAATACGGACTTTACTTTAGAGTAAATTCTTGGGAACAACCAAACGAACTTAAAGAAACATCACATATTACTTGTAGAGACAGAGACAACAAAACATAGACGAACATACCCAACAGGCTAAATCAGTTTGGCTAACGGAATAAACCAAAACTCCTCTAGTGGAAGCGACTCATAGCGTAAATTTCATTCTACGGTCTTTAGAAAAGTTGGAAACCCTGTCTGGGGCAGAGCCCCCCAAAATCATGAGAAATTTCCCGTTATGACCTCTTTTTCCCGTTCCTTGCCCCGTATTTCCCGTTTCTTGCCCTTTATTTCCCTTTTTTTTCCCTTCAAAGTCTAACCTGAATCGACGAAATTTCCCTCTTGATAGAGTGATATCATCGCAATCTACGTACTTTTTCGCTGGTAGATGGATCTTAAACCTCCTTGGATGGAGCGTAAACCACTAGCATCCACCTTGGAGCCACAGCATGGAGCTGTTAGTAAAGTCTTCATTCCAGTTTGTTACTTTTTTCCCAAATGTACTGGGGCAATGTCCCGATGCCCCCCCTCACGGGCCGCCCCTGTACTGGACCCATTCAACAGATTCCTTCAAAATATACAGAATCTTCAATGACAGAATTTTTGTTATGGTTAGCGATTCCGATAAATGTTAGAAGATCAAACGTTCACAATTCAGTGAATGTGACAGAAACATTGAATGGGTACATACTATTTGGTTATGCTTTTCTAATATCTCCTCTCTATCTATAGTCTCTATTATTTATAAGAATGAAACTCTGTCTGCTTGTGTCTGTCTGTCTGTTCATGCTATGCACAGCCAAACGGCTGAGTGGCGGGAGTCTACGAGTGGGGGGATCTTCTTGGGATTTTCCGAAAGGGTGTATAAGCGATTTTAAAATTTTCTAATCCCACCCGAACCATGGGCTGTAGGGCGGGAGGGGGGTGGGAGCCCGTTTTAATGCCGTTCTTTTCGACTTCCCCGCTTCCCCTACCCCTCTAAACGGCCGTCGAAAATTCCGGAAAAATACCGGTTTCGTAGGTTTTTGTACGAGGAAGACAACGAAAAAAAGTATCGGAAATGCGTCAAAACAATGAAAGAGTACGGACCCGTTTTCTCGAAAATTCCAACGAAAAACTTGGTTTTTTTCTCATTAAAATATACCCCATAAAGAGACGTTTTTCGGGACGGTGTTTGCAGGCGAAATACAAGTTTGATTCCACCGAATCAGAATCCAAAATCGGATATTGAAAAAAGTAACGGGAAGTTGGTCAAAATGCGAGGGGAAGTGAGGCGAAGCGATTAAAATGAGAAGTTAATTGAGCCCGAAGGAATCTGCGAGCAGGCCCTTTTTAGCTGAAGGGGAACCTCTTGAAGGAAGGAATCTTTCCGTTTGAAAGACATTTCAACAGAATAATAGACAGGGTTTGTCCTACACATATACATCCATACAAGCGAGCGAAGCGAGCAACATCCCCTAATAAAATTTTCGTGGTTCCACTTAGTTTAATAAGATTTAATTTGTTTGTAAGAATTTCCTACAGAAAGAAGTCTGCCTAGTTGGGTAGGCAGTATAACTTTCTCACGGGAGCAAAACGAGCAAGAGCAAGATCCTCTACAGACGTAAAACCTACCCTTAGTGAGCTACTGTTTCCAATCATTCTACAAGTCCCACTCGACAGTAAAAGACCATCTCATCTATACAGCTACACTTTGCGAGTGAAGCGAGCAACTTAATGGGCGGTCCGGGGGGACTTGCTCCCCCAGCTGAACGTGGAGGCGGGCGAAGCGAGTCGGAGCGGCTAGTCTATTATAGGTACGTATTACGTATCAAGAACAATTACAAGTCGTTCACACATTTTACCTTGATGGCTGGTTCTCTCTTCATCAGCGTGAACATGGTTTGCATGTCGATGAACGCTTGTCTCACTTCCCTATACACTGAACCGAGAAAATTGAGAGGGATAGACAGTTGGAAAAGAAGGCCGTTCACCATAACCATGTCTCCCACAGTCATTGTACCTGCAAACCGAAAAAACTAAAAAATATTATGAAATTCCGTTTTGAATTGATTTTTCAATGCCTAGCAATTCATACCTACCAGTTAAAAGGTATATAAACAATATGAAAATATGGGACTATATACAATTCCTTAAATTATATTACTATATTTATGTTGAATTATTCAAAATTCGAGCTCTTTCAGAGAACAGAAATTGGTAACATAGACATATTTTATGACAACTAATTTTTTCTAGATAATATCATGCTATACTAACAATTTTATAAATATTTACTATTTAATGCAGTTTTTATCTTTTTAGTAAAATTTATCTTAGACATTTTCCAGCACAAATTTGTGCAGAAAATTCTGAATGCTCTGGTTAATAAACTTTTTCTAAGCAATATTCCCCTGAAAAATATCAGTAACGATTTGTTGCCTTTTTTGTCATTTTTAGTGATTTTTTAAGCACTTTTCTTAATTTGAGAAATTTGTTGAGTTCAAAAGGTGCTGCCGAATGAACCTATATTTTCTTTTGGAATGTTGATTTATTGCCAAGTACATACATATGAAAATGAGTTAACAGCCATAAATAATTTCAGAATGCCTCAAAACGGATTTCCGTGGTAAAAATTTTGAAGCTTCATTTTTAAAATATAAACATGTAAATATGAAGAAGCGTTAAAATCCAGGAGTCGTGTCAGAATGTCTGGAATCGGATTTCCATGGAGACCATTTTCATTTTTCAAGTTTTTGGAGCCAATGCAATAGCTTCCTTATCTATGAAAATTATCTAAAACGCAAACATTTCCTTCGCGATCTACAAAAACCATTGAATCATGGATGTTTTCGGAGCTGTACAATCACATTTTTGCTTAGTCTAAATAGCTTCATTTCCAGGAAGTAACTTTGAATTCGGTCTTAAAGGGTGACGCTAATTTTCACCTTGCCCCCAGCCCAAAAACTTATTCTTGATAACATGACAAAGTAGGCGTTGCAGTCATAAAAACAACAATTTTATACATAAATCGCCCTGAACTATAACAATTTATTTAATTTTTTTTAGTTAATTTTTTATTTATTGCGGGTTTAAGATACCAATCAAAGCCATAGATTATAGATTTTTCAATCTACGATAAAACTATCACAAATGAACAGTACCTTGCATGACTCCTTTGGCAACTAAATACATGGCCATTGCCAGAGCCCCACTGAAAATAGCATTCTGTCCGAAGTTCAATAATGCCAAACTGGTAGTAGTTTTGAGGGATGCCTTTTGATATTTCCTCAAAGCAGCGTCGTACCTCATCAATTCATGGTGTTCGTTATTAAAATACTAAAAAAGAATTATAAATAATAGCTAAATAGATTATTAATAAAGAAAACAGAAAAAACTAGTATTTAATTTATGAGAACCGTATTTCTTATCTTTTGAGATTTATTATTGATGATTTAAGTACCTAATAATGACTGAATATTTTGCTAGCACAGTGAATGAAGAAAGAGACTAACTTAATTTTGGACATCAAAATGAGGTATTTGATAACGTAGGTACAGCTATCTTTCTGACTTGAGTGTCGCATGCTTCTCAATTAAATTATTTGGATAACCTTTTGCAAGGTAATGGGTTGGTTCATCCTGCAAGGTAATGGGTACCTAGGTACTTCGATTTTGTAAAACCATTTTGATGTCGAATCGCCGAAACATCTAGACAATGAATATCCGTAGGATTTCGATGAATTTCTTGGGGATTACGCGGGTTGGAATCGGGATGGTCCCCACCATTATTTACATAGCTACTAAATTATAGGTGCCCTATGCGCATCCACTAAACACTGTTTCTGTGCTTCAACGTTTAATGCTTAAACTATTTTATAATCCTTTCCCAATTTCTTGAACACTACTTTAGAATTATTTACCAACCTTAACAGTCTCGAAGTTTATTAGAGAATCGAGGGCTTTATTCCCTGCTTCGTTCTCAGCTTCGTTCATTTGGAGACGAAATTTCGTTCGCCATTGTGTAATGGAGAGTGTAAATATTGCGTACAATCCGACACAACTTACTGAAATCATACCAAGTGGTGCACCACATTTAGCTGTCTGGAAACATAAAATAAAGACAATCATTAGTTTTTAACTGAATAACCATGGAAACTACTCGTCTTAAAAATGAATGTACCACAGGGACATGCATCACACGAACACAAAACTTACCTAAGCTTACTCACCAAGATTGCAGTCACTAAGGTAAGTTCAAATATTGTCGGAACAACGTTGAATACCATTGCACTCAAAGCAAAATTTATTCCACGGCTTCCTCGGTCAATTGCCTGAAAAAGAAAAATGGGTAGATATTATGTAGTTTACTAATAAGAGGAGCGAAGGACAGATTCACTGGAATTTTAACAGGGCCTTGAACTTTAGGGACCTAAGAATTAACTTTGAAAAAAATTGATCTTAAAAAAAAACACACAAAAGGGTGAAAACGAATAAGCTACTCCACCTACCTCCCTGTTCGATCTCAATTAAATTATAATGTTAGAATCTTTTTTGAAGGAATTCCTTGAAATAAAATATCGAATTCCTAGGTCAATAACATCCTTTCAAGAAACGGTGGTTAAAGCAGATGTTGTACTTTATCGATATAGAATACAAATAAAATATTATCATTCATATCCCAGGTGCATTGACCTTGGGCTATTATAATTTTCTTTGGAATTTCTGTGAGTAAACACTTATGAATCATTCCTATCTAAGCCAACGTTTTAGTTTTTATTCTTACTTTACTCAAGGCACCTGTTCGCTTGGAGAGGTGGAAAGCCATATCTTGCTCATGTAGATGAGAGAATACATTCAGTGACACTTTTCTAATGGAGCTCTGAGATACCCTAGCGAAAACTGCATTTCGTAATTCACCGAATCCAGCAGCACCAGCCCTTGCAATACCATCTGTCAAAATAAATTGTATCCAATGAAATTTCACAAAGAAACTTCTAAAAAGATATATGAACCTTTCTAGGTAGGAACACACACTTTTGACAGATCAGCTTAGGCGAATAAATGCGCTCTAAAAACATTAAATTCAATGAATCGGAATCCTGTTCGTTTGATACAAGAGCCAAATACTACACATAATTTGTTTTCCATTTGCTCCTGGCCTAGGGACGAGGGAAAACTTGTGAGGACGACTTTTATTAAAGTTTTATCAGTTATTACATCGGTGAAATTTTTGAAAATGAGGATAACCTGGTTTTTGTTACAGTTTATCTAAAGGTAGTGGAAGAATTGTTTTCGCTATTGGCAGATGAAAGAAAGAAAACCATTTGTAAAAAATCAAAAAGTCCATTCTCATTTTACGTTTTAGGCAATCCTGAACAACTTTCGTTTTGTGTCAGTCCATATCACCCAGTTTTGATGAAAATGTCAGGGAATGTGCGGGTTTGGCTGTATGGCCCCCATCAGTTTCATTGCTCACATATCAATACTTCACTTTGCGCATGGGCAAACGTAAAATTCAACAAGCAACGTTTTTTTACAGTCTTAACATCCGATCTCGTTCAGATTAGGAGAATTTACTTCACTTCACTTCTAAGGGCTCTCTGGAAAAGTTTCATTATGTAAGAAAAATCACGAGGAACTTTTGTTGAGCAATAGCCTCTAAAATCAACCCTTGAAGTTTGTACAAACTGAATTTTTTCTTGCATACCTATTTCAATCAATTATAAATAGAGCTTCAATGCGTTTGGCTATACATTTCGAGTGACTACCAGCTATAACCAACTACGAGAGTTTGTTCATCCAGACGACATTGTGCAGTAATCAGAGTAGGTACCGAAACTATCTCAAATAATACAAAATGCCCTATTGCCTTATTGTGCATGCCCTATTATGCCCATTGTGCTATTAGTTGTATAAATGCCCTGGAAATTTTTGTTGTAGCCAATGTGCTGTGAATCACACTTCTTACAACGTTAGTTATCGACCTGTGGAAAAGAGGAGTAGCAAGTTGGGTCTAGCCAAAAATGAGAGAGAAACTGATAACTTCAAGTAAAAAACAGTAAAACCCAGTAAAAATTATTCGCATGTTCTGTAAACTCTTGTATAAATGCCCTGGGTTATCTCAAGGTCTCAAATCCTCACAATCACAAGAACACCTACGTTCACTAATCAAGTCCTGCATCATATTTTGTAGTCACCACACCTAAACTTACATCCAAGAACAAGCGCTGTGGCACTCGTTGCAATCATTTCAGGTGGTGTTCCGGTACGGAGTATGTCAAGGTAGTTGTTGAGGTCATCTACGATATATTTGAAGAAAAACGGAGTTGCGACGTTCAACAGTTTAGAACCAACTAACAAGCTCATCGCTAGAGCTACTGTGGCTCTCACTCTAGCGTCATCCTACAACAAAATAATCAAGATCTTTGAATGTTTACAGGATTTTTACACATCTAATAAATTGAAGAATTGTTATTATTTTTGTTTTGACACCATTCTTTAATACCAATTTGAAGATCAAGAGATCTCATCAAGCTATACCAAAGGGTGATGAGGAACAGATGCCAACCACGCTAAACTCCTCAAACTATCTTCCACTAAAATATGAAATGTTTAGCTGATATTGATCACTTTGTATCAAGGCTTAGTAAAGTAGCTGCAGAATGTAATTATTTGGACGAACTTATTTTATACAGGTTCCCTGAACAACCAATAGAACCAATAGGATCCAAAGAGGCAATATTTGTTATCTAACAGACATCTACTTTTGTTAGGTAACACCTATAACGCCATCACGATTTGTTCAACTGCTATTCCAGAAGGATCCACCATTTAACAACCACCATCGACAACTGTTAAGGAAGAAGGCGTTAACAAATAGTTGGACAGAAACTGATCGCTATAAGGGCAGCCATCCAGTGCCGTTTGACACTCTTCAATGAATAACTTCTGTACTGTTGCCACTTAGCGTTCTAGGAACCTTTCATACCTGTTGCTTACTACAGTTACCTAACAATTGCTCACCACAGTTAATGTCGCAGGCAATACTAAAGGCCGTATCACACTAGTATTTTTTCCGCATTTTTAATGCCTAAACGTGAAGAAGGCAAAGTGCTTTTTTCCAAGGTCAGCTGTGAATGTTGAGGAGGAATAAGTGCAAAAACAGCGCATTCTGGCGGAATGCATTTTTATTTAATCTGTCAGGTTAGGGCTCCTAGGGGTTTTTCATTGAATTGTTACCTCCCCAAGGGTTATGTTTAGCATTCTTGCGTGGAGGAAAAAATTAGAACATGTTCTAATTTTCCTAAGTGAGTTTAAAAATGCTCCGCCAGGATGCGCAATGGTCAAAAAAGCTGACCTTGGAAAAAAGCACTTTTTCTTTTTCACGTTTAGGCATTAAAATGCGGGAAAAATGCTAGTGTGATACGGCCTTTACAGTGAGATCCCCTGGAACGAACCTAATCATTCAATTCATCTAGAAGGCTGTGAAATAAGGACTGCCACTTCTATGTAGTTATGTCTCTGTATGAAATACATATGAATGCCTCTGACAAACAATGAGATAAATGGTGATCTATAATGATTTACCGTAACGTAATACTTCCTATAGTTTTTAATTAAAAGCTTCAGTCGTTCATTTCGCAGATCAAGTGTTGAGAAGTATTATTAAGAGAGCAAGAATAAATATTGGTATCAAATATTACTTGATTACAATTTCAACAGTTAGGTAAGGAAGATTAACAAGAGTGTGAACCACTCTCAAAGCTGGAAAGGAAAATAATATCACATTTTGGTATCAATTAGACAAAGTTTTCTACCGATATTCAGGCCAAATTATATACCTTTGGCCAGACATAGGAGAGCATCAAGTGGACCATATCCCATGAAGTCAAGGGTTTTGGGGTCTTGAAGTTCAACCCATTCCTCGCCAAAGTAGTTGTGCCGGGATGAAAACATCCTCTTTTAGATTGAGCAGGTGGGATAGAGACATCGCTTTTCCGGCCTCCTTTCCTAAAGCCTCGACAGTGCTTCTTTGAAAAATCATCACAACAAGAGAGGATAGCTACCTGGAAAGAAAAATTGTATCAATATTATATTATTAAAATAAATTTTTTAAATAAAGTTTGTTCTTCTTCTTGTTGAGGTGTTTATAGGCCCTAATGAATTCCATCATTGCCGGATTAAATCTATCATCCACATTAGCGCTACCCTAAATTTATTATAGCAAGTATAACTGTTGCAGCTTTTCTTCAAAGATTAGGTACCTAAATAGTGAGATATTAATATGGGGTTAGGGTCCAAATAGCCATCAACGAATTTCGTATTGATCCCTGAATCAAAAGTACCTACCTTGTTTTTGCACACAAGAGTGAAATTCTCGTAAGTGGTCAAGATGGTCACCTAAAATTCATCGTTCGTGGATTCATCATTCGCACTTATCCAAACGTAAAATTCTCCAGTACTGCTTTTAAGTTCAATATCATTTTAATAGTAATTAGTCACATTTTCACCATTCCTTCAAATTATTATATGTGCTACACCCAGCATGGCAAAGGTTATTTACTACTCAGTACTAGAAAGATATCCCAGAATATCCAACCAGATCATATCGCAGAAATTTTATTGGAAATTTCTTTGATAAGACATCCAAAGAGAGATCAGAGTCCAAAATTCGTTCGGCATCAAGCCGAATAATTAATTAAAAATACGGCCTAAATTAAATAATTTTATAGGTCATGATCTAAATAGCTATACCTTATACCCTGAGGAAGCCAGGATCTGATATGCCCTAATACTTAGCGAGGAATATTGTAGTCCAGGGCTGGATGAACCCGCCCATAGAGTCCCAGGGAAGCAGCTTAGTTCTGTGATTCACCTAGATTTGCTGCCAACTATTTTGAGGTATTTAATCACAGTTGAAATTTTTTGCCAGGGAACCGATAATGTATGACAGCCAGTAGCTGTGGGCCTTATAAGTTGTTCAATGTTTCAATCAGGGTTCCAACGTTCAACGTGCCATAGAACTTTTAATTAGAATGCTGAACAAAGGATTCACACACGCAACATATTGTTGAACCTCTCAATCGTCTATCCTAACGGACGAAGAATCAGGAGATGAGGTGAAAGGGTTGATGTACCAAGGAAATGGAATTGTCTTCATCAGGTGGACGGATAAAAGAATCATTTCCTCAACACGATTTGGGATCGAAAAGTCGAAGAAACTCGAATGAGAAGGCAATGCCTAACCGATGTATAGGAGAATCGAATCAAACGGATCGCAACAATACAAAGTAGATACAGGATAGAGATTCGAGGAAAAGTGGCGCTGATGCATTTTCGACTGCAAGATTGATTTTTTACTTCTAAAACGCCTAATTAGTAACGAAAACACGACAAACCCATGAAAAAGACAAGGCTTGGCCAAACGACTTTCCAAACTAAATCAAGAAAAATTCAGTCAAACAAGTGTTGATCGCTTGGATTATCTCGTTATTAGAAATGAAAATCGATGCAGGAAGTGAGCAAACAGTGGCTTTTTTTTTTTTGCATAGGTACCTACTGCAAAAAATGTGATTTGTTTTGAGCGTATATCATGTTTTGAACCATATCATAACTAATGAAAGTTTAATGATTTTATTGAATAATATTTTATTTAATATGTGTACGATGGGAGATAATAATGCCAACGTCAGATGAGTTCATAGTTTCCTAACTCAAGGCGATAACTTCCATAAATCTCTTGATAAGCACTTATACTAGTAGTTAATCAAATGATATTTCGTTAAATAGTGATTTGATATCATAAATATGAGCTCGCCCACCTTGATAGTGCCAGATAGTGCCAGTGTGCAGATGCAATGTATTCTTCTTAGAGGTGGAAGGGGGGGGGGGGGGGGTCATATCTATATATGTCGCAGGCACATAACAAAACGGGGCACTTCACGAAGTGTCTAGGCAGATAGCGAATTAAAAAAAGAAAACGCTTGCATAGGAGTCTGCAACACATTGGGACATTTTATGTCTTTAGTTGCAGACTCGTATGTGTTGCAGAATCGTATGCAAGCTCTAAGAGCCGCTCATCTGATCCGGACCCTGGGCATCGTCAAGTAAATGTCCTAAAGAGGCTACATACTTAATTACAGCTTCCTAGAGTGTAAAGTATAGAAATTACCTATTGAAATTATTTAACCACCGCTCCACAAATCAAACCGTTCTCGCAATATTCGGATCACCTGCTATGAATCAGATCATCGAAACACCAGCTCAATGAAATCATCAGAAATTAACAAGTGGTTGCAATCATGTTCACAGTATCAATTATTGAGCATGATCACCTGTGTGTAAACAATTATTCATATAACCATACTCATAACTCAGCTTGTTGGCCACGCACTTCGCAGTAGTTAACATAATATGGTTGGATAAATCGAGAGCTTTCGAACGAATGGTCAACGAATTTTGTGGGATGAAAAAAGACGAAGTAACATTTCCCTAGCAACGACTCTGTTGTAAGCGGAAATCTTCAGAAAACCAAGCTTTTTTTTATCGCTTTTTTCGTTTATGTGCCAAAGTAAAGAAATAAAATGTCAAAATAAATAATGTGTATAGTTTGGTGGTCTGGATGCTTGCAAGCTCGCATCTCAGATATAAAAAACTATCCTAAATCAATCCTTTTGGTAAAATTCAATAAATCAGAATTAGTAGGGCAAATTGATCAGAATGCTGTGTATAGTTCCATCAATGTGAGGACTTCGCTATCTGCCTAGACACTTCGTTAAGTGCCTCATTCCACAATGTGCCTGTGACATATATATATGTAATTTTATCAGCTTGAAATTTCTCTAACCCCCCCGGTTTTCACATTTTATTCATTGTAAATCGCAGAAATTAGTGAAGGGGAGAAACGGATAAGCTTAAAATATGAAAAACCCTCAGCTCACTGTAAACATCCCCCCCTTCTTTTATGAATTAGTTGATAAAATGTAGACAGTTGTATCTATTAACTGTAACATTTTACCTGTTCAATGTAGGTGAGCATTTTTCCTGTGAAGAGTTTGATAGGCATAGCATAGCTAACACGGGATAGCTATAAGAAAAGGTTAGGTTTTAATAATGAACTCAAACTCAATAATGAACTATTAATGTGTGCTATGTTATATTTTCCAAAATATATGAGTATACATTATGGAATCTTCAATAAATGCATGTTGCCACCACGAAACTCACAGGTACACAGTTATATGAATCACCAGTACACATATATGATTTTAGAAAACTATCCAAGTACATGTTACAATAGATTACAGTAGATAGATAGGCAGGTACCTAAAGAAAACATTGTTTTGACATTGCAGAAAACACCTAAATTAAGTTACTTCATTGAAGGTCGCAAAGTGTGGCAACTTACATGACGTGACACATTTATGAAACTCAAACTACCACCTAAATAGGTACTACCTAAAATACTAATATTAGTGATGAGCGAAGTTGTTCCTTAGGCGGAAACCGAATCCGGATCCGTTCACTTCATGGGATTCGGTTTCAGAATAAGTGCATGGATTTTTCTGAGGGTCAGAAACTTTTTCATCTGAATGAAAAGGATGGATACTACACTATTTTTAGTATTCTAGAACAATGGCAACATTTTGAGGACCCGTGCCTGAACCCAGGGGGAGAAGGTGTTCTGTAACTTTCGAGATATAAGCAACAGTGGACTTACTACCGTGAACTGACCCATTATTAAAACAGGCAAAAAACAAGCAAAACAATGGTTGTAAAACTAAGAGTACTTAGTTTTACCGCCAGGGGCCAACTTTTATGGCTGTAAAATTAATAGTAATGTCATCTTTCTTCACTACAACAATGAGGGCCACTAACTCATAATTCAATATAATTTACATTAGTCTTGAATAATAATAAATATAAGTACGTCTACGAATTACAGAGTGATATAGGACAAGGAAACACTAAAATTTCAGTGGAAACACACCTAACCTCATCTTGTAAAACTTTTGACCACTAAGGAGGTGGATACAACATATTGTAAACTATAGTGGAGATAGTTTAACAAGAGTGAAACCTTACAAAACAGTTAGACAAATGAACAGTGGCAAAACATGGATGCCATTATCGAGTAGGAGGCTTACAGAACAACTCAAAAAATGAACCAAAACAAAGATGGCGGTGCTTCTCAACTGTAGTTCAAGTTAACCACATCGAATAAAGTTACAGAACCCCCCCCCCCTCCTCCCATGGGTCCTCTACAATACCCATGCCTTTAGACCCATCCACTCCTGACCCACCCAACACTAAACAATATTGGAACTTAGTACAACATGTCACTAAAACATTCCCTAGGTATATTCTAAGTATGGCAATAGATAATCAGGAACATAAAGGAGAGCTACCTACTTTTTTTCTCTCCAAACAATGGATATCATGCAGTAGACATCTCAGCTTTAGATATTACAATTGATACAAACATACTACCATCCCAACATGCCCCTCACACTTAATTTATTTAAGTTCACCCACATTTCTCATTGACGAGACAGATTTTCGACCCTAAAAACAACATCTTATACGCCTTCTTACTAGACCATACATAAAATGCTTGCCAAATCGATACACATATATACTACAACAAACCCACCTACAAAACAAAAGATGAACTTTTTGATTTGATTTGATTCATTTCATCTGAAGCAAAACGTTTCTCCTTCATTAGGCCCCTCCCTACTACAGACCAAATAAACAAACAACACTTTTTGAATGAAACTTTTAAATTTTTGGTATTATGCCAAAGTTAATGCAAATTAAAATGATTATCTATTATTGTTTTAAAATTAAAACAAAAATTGTACATGCCTGTCAATCAAATATAATCTAAATACAATCGATCACATTTTTTATTTATTTTTTTCAGGTCTCGAGTTTTAGAGCATGGTTACCCTGTTATTTTCTACCAAAGCAAATTACTTCGTCTTAGCGTTATTTAGCGAAATTGTCATTAAGAATATCTAGATATTTCTGCAAAAGCCCAATACCGCTATTCAAGGTAATGGGACAATGACTTTCAGAGTAAGATAGCTTTCTCAATGAGTCAATGCAATGATTGTACAATGATATTTTATCAGAAAACAATTGAGCTAAAATGGAATTCATAATTTCTTGATTCGGAGGGCGAAATGAAGCTGAGAAAATAACTTTTTGAATTTCAGCCAACTCCACAGTTAACGGTTCTAACGAAACGTATATCAATGCTCTGGTGTTCCAAGAAAGGCCATCGTTACCACAATATAAATCCGACAAAAAGCCATGGGACTTCAAAAAATTGTAACGACTTTTCGGTAGTTCGCCAGTAGGAAATACTATCTTCAAGGCTTTGAACACTTCGTCAGACGTGAATGATACGGAGTCGTTGCGATTAGTGGGTAGGATAAATCCATATTCTAAGTATAACTTTTCGTTACTATGACCCCCATAATTGATGAAGACCTCTTCGTTTTTCTTGTAAGGAACAAGCGTCATAATACTATAGGAGCGATTTGTCTCGTCATACAAAACATTAACTTTGGCCTGATCAGAATGATTTATCATATCCAAAAAAGGAGCCAAAGCAATGCTGTTAAGATCAGTAAGATTAATGTTGCAAGAATCATTCACAAGAGGTGATAAATAAACCGATCTGGAATTTACAGTAAACCAAGCCCATTTGAACCATTCGAAAGAGAAAATTCGATTGTAAGACTTATCACAATGATCACACTGTTTATCAGGAATAGCCTCAATCAAAGAGGCGTACAGTTCATCGATTTTGGATTGCATGCGATAAATTTTTCCGCTAATCGAACTCGGAAAAGCATCTATCACTTCGCTCGAACAGAAAACTGGAGAACAGTACCTGACAGGCAGAATTTCAAGGTATGGCAACCAATGGGAGTCTAATCCTAAATGTTTCTGCCAAACAAGGAAAGCAGAAAGGATTTGCTGGGTAGAAAAACAGCGATCAGGGTTCATAAATATGCCAGAGAGAATGGATTTGACAACAGTCTGAACAGTGATGAGGATGCTGGATGGAAGACTGGCAAGGATGGACTGCGCAGATATGTTTTCTTTGGCCACCATCCCACGTCCAGTGTCTTTGAAAATCATGGGAGCAATCTTGCACGTTGGCAACCACTGCTGGTTTCTCAGCCATCTCAAAAGTTGTAAATATTTTTCGTCGCTCCCCAAGGATATTGGCCTTGGCTCCTTATGCTTTTTTCTACGGTGCCTATACGTTCTGCCCATTGCCAGCGGTTGGAAGCGAAAATCGAATGGCTCGACCCTCATTCAGGAGTGCCATTGGAGGTTCAGGAGCACATCTTGAACAGAAAATGACCAAAAACACTCCATCAGGAACATTACACTTAATCAGAACTGTTCAGTGATTCAACGAAGTAAAAAGTGAATGATGGAAGACCGATTTTTAATTCAATATCCCATAGAAGAAGGCAGAATCAGATCACAGTGTGATATATAAATTTCCCATCAAGCAGATTTGAAATAATGATCACCTAAGCGTTCTGAAAAGTTCCAGTAATGCAACATGATCGTATGAGTGAATTTTCGTAACATGTATAATGTTAAATCGTTTTGAAATTTGAGCTTTTTGAGTGCAAGGAAATTGTTGAATATTATTTTTATTGCAAGAAACGTATTCTGAATAATGATCTCATACCAAAATAGAGGTTTTGAATTTTTAGCTTTTTGTGCAGTTTTTATTTACTTTTAAAGAGAGATTGAGATTTATTGTAGCCACCCATTTGGGTATTACAAACGTCGTTACATTGGAACAAAGATTATTGGAAATAAGATTTACAGAGGTCCGACAAATTGTACAATGGACGATGTACGAGGTGTTGCTTGAGTTTACATTTGAAATTCTTGTAGGATAGATTTTTATAAGAGCAAAGAAATAAATTATATACGTGAATTGACCAATAGTTCAAAGAATTTCGACTTGCAGCTAACCTTAAGCACTTATTTGACAATAAAGAACTGTCTCTGGTACTATAGCTGTAGGAAACTTCTACGTGTGGTCCATTTTTCTGGAGACCTATACACTAGTAAAGCGTACTCTAATGCATATTAGGCTGGTAATGTCAATATTCATAGATCAGAAAAGGTTCCTGTGCAGTCTGCTCTGTACCCTAACGATTTCATCACTCGCACAACTCTTAGTTGCAACCCAAAGATTTTATGTGCATGGCTTGAATGGCCGAAAGCAAGAAAAACATAGGTAAGTTTTGAGTGAAAACAAGCGTGGTAACAATGAAGAAAGGTATTCTCAGTGACGCAGGTTCGGAGATGTCGAAGCAAGAAAACTTGACTTTTGAAGCTTAGAAGCCAAGGCTTCGCAGTGTGGCTTCCAGTTCATTTTAGAGTCAATAACCCCTCCCAGGAATTTTGCCTGGTCAATCTGGCCCACTCATAACGACGTTGAGTCCCTCAAAGAAAGCAACATTGTAACTGTTTTTTGGTTATTCATACTCAATTGATTAATGTTCAACCAGGTGTAGGCCTCCTGCTGGATTTGTTTGTTCCTATCAACTGCCTTCAGGAGGATTTTTTCTGAAACTATAGTTGTGGTATCATCTGCAAAATTTATAAAACTACCAGAGGGAGCACAAAGATGAATATCATTTATGTAGATCACCAATATTATTGGGCCCAGTATGGGACCTTGCCGTACACCAATACTAGAGTCAGCAAACTCTGACAATGATCCGTCGAACCTCATAGCCTGCACTCTCTTTGACTAATAACTTTGTAAAATGTTTAGCTCTGATTCATTAAATTTATACTTTGCGAGCTTCCCAAACAGTGTTTCTCGAAGAACGCAATCGAATGCCTTGCTAAGGTAAAAAAAACATGGACACAAAATAGTCTATACACTCGAAGCCCTCCAGCACATATTCCACGAAGTTCATGATCGCATCGGTAGTATTTATTTTCTAGCGAAAACTTAACTGATGGTTAGTTTCGAAAAAATGTACTATTCTCGCTTTCAGGACCATCTCAATCACTCTCCCTATAATTGGGAGTAGAGAAATAGGGCGATAATTTGATATCCCTCTCTTCCTTGTCACCCTTCTTATAGAGGGGTACAACTATAGCTACCATCAATTTGTCGGGAAAAACACCTCGTTTTATACTTTATACACAGAGGAGTAGCTGTAACTGAGCCAATATGCTCAATAATTTTAGAGTTCATCTCATAAATGTCCGTGCTAGTGCTCTTGCTTAGGTTTGATATACAGTCGAGGATCTCATTTTCAAAAACCAGAGCTTTCAGAGAGAACTTTCAGTACAGCGAACTCCAAGAATTCCCCGACACTTTCATTCTGGCAAGAATGAATTTTTAGTAACCTTCGTAGCTCAAAAACTCAAAACGAATTGAGTATCACGAACAAAGTTTGCTGGTAAAAAATTAGTGAACAACGTTGACGCTGTGCACAACCAGAGTAGATAAAGTGCTTAAAACCTAGCTCTTCAAAACTGTTGATAAACACATATTAACCAATACGCTTATTCATCAAGTTAACGAATTCGAGAATAATAGAATCCAACTCCAATAAAATATTACAAATGCAGACTACCTTTAGAACAGCAGAAGATGGAACTCATCAAGGAAATCAAAACAAATGGAAATTACCACTGAAGGAATCAAGCAACATGAAACCAAACGCGACAAAGGATATGACAAATCCACTCAGTTCTTTCCCTCCTAGATAGCACAAAATACGCACTACGCAGCGTGCTGGTGTATCATAGTATTGGGTACACTCTAGAGCACAGATAGGGCTGTTAACTGTAAAACTGTTATTTAAATAGAATCTGATGTGATGAACTTGAAGGACGAAAATGCTCAGTGTTACACTGATTACACTCAATAAAAATTGTATCAATTAAGAAACAATAATTACAAATCATATTCATCCTGATTCGGTGACACTCAAGGTGATCCAACAACGATAAGGACATGCGTGTCAGCAGGTGTTGAAATGTCATCGGTTCAATTCTTTCATGGGGGTCTCTTTCACGGTGAGTGAACAGCCACTCCAAAGAAGATCAGCTGGCAGTAAGAGTTGGTCATAGTGTGAATTTTCACGACATAATAATATAATATATATAATCATAATATAATTTATATAATATATGTAAATAATATAAATAATCTTCCTGGTTATATAGAACGGGAGGCCTTCGATTACTAGGTTTTGTCAGATTTGACCTTCTGTAGTAGCGTTTTGGTTATATACCCTGATATTTTCTTACATTTTAACATAGATGAGTGAAACAGCAGCTTGCTTAATATTGAAATCAAAGCTCCTATTGATGAGCATAAAGCAGAGTATAGTGCGGTGGTTAATTTTTACGTTCCTTCTCAGCCAACAATGTGAAGGACTCCACTGATACATGATATCTGGGCTGGTTTCCATTAAGAGCATTGGCTCCGCTATGTAGCTTGAACAAGTCAAGCTCAAGATCAGAGCAACTCAAGAGCAGGGGAAGTTCTGAGGATGTTGGATAAATTTGACGGTGCAAATGCTTGGGGGCATGACCAGAGCACGAAAGAATTAAAATATGTACTTGAAATCTAAACAGTATCCATGAGATAAGGGTAACATTAGGATAGAGGAAGTTCGTTAGATCGCATGCACAGGGCAAGCTGCAATTTTTTCCCGTAGGGGCAGCCAGCTTGTTCATGATCGGATACTTTCTGTGGATATCAGAAACACCTGGCTCCGAGACCAAAACATGAACACGAAACAGCCGACCCAAATGGATGACCTGGGCATGAACCAGAGAGCAGTGGAATCAATGCTTGCTCGAGCCCATTTTCATCATCAACATTTTACCTAATTTTACTTGGGTACTCAGGATGATTTGACGGTACTAACTTAGGTGCCTGACCCGATTATTATTTTTTTAAACTTGATTTAAATTTTAAAGAGAAAAACGGCCCAGAACAGTGATTACACTTTTACTCATAAGGAACTGTTGTCAGCTGTTGAGGACACAAAACAGAAAACACAACAAGGAGGCTCAACAGGTGATGAAAATGAGAAAGGGAATGTCACCCAGCTAAATGGAAGGAGCGGTCAGAGGAGGGACATGAGAAGCTCAAGGTGGAACACTGCACGTAAACAAGGATCTCACCGATTAGCCTCTCTTTTGTTGCCTATAAAAGCGCAGTCGTGATGGACACAAGTTTTTCTTTCATTATTATGATAATTCATTTATTAATAATGTACTTCTCATTTTGACCAGTCAAATGAGATTGATGGTGCGGTGAACGAATTGTAGAGCTATAAAGGGTGACGCAAGGTATCAACAAGGGGAAAGTCATGTCAACCACCATGTTCCTTAGTTTCTTCGCCCCCTAGCGCTCCTGGCGGTGGACCTTGCTAGTTCGGAGCCCCATTGTGGTAAGAGGATGATGTAAGGTTTGTGACCGTGGTAATTCGGGTTTGTTCATTGGTTTAGTAGAGTGTTGAATAATGACTTGTGTCGTGTCTATCTCAGAGTTTCACCTGCGTTTTCCCTTCTACAAATTTCCTATTCACTTTTTCAACATCGAATTAGGTATGCCCTTCACTGGTACAAACGATTTATGAAAAAAGATAACTTGCCAAGTGGGTCCTCACTTCCTTCAAAGTTTCACGTGAATGCGAAATCACTGCTGACCGCGCCAAATATATAGTGCGAAAACACACTTTTTTGAAAAAGTAAATCCTCCCCTTCTACGTAGCAGGGTGACGTTTCGTTTCACACTTTCATCACCATTTTCCTGACTATTTGGTTGACCCTCAATAACGGCTATGACATCCACGTTTTCCTTAAAGATTATATCTTTCTGGTAAATTAATTTAGTAGCAGCTCGTGAGACTTCCAGCATTCAACATGTCCATAGAAATTGTTCAATTTAAGCCTTCACAGGCTATGTTTGCATCCCATTGTGCCAGTTCAGGGTTCTTATTTTTAACTGATTGTGGTGAAATCCACCACCTCTTTTCAACAGCCCTTTTCAGGGCTACCAAAAAGAGGTAGGCACAACACAAAAATATTTATAAGACGTCGAGTTACAACTCCGTCAAACAAAATATTTCACCAGAGAGAAAATACTAAATTCTCTCTCAAAAGTGAAATATTAAAGAATAACACGCAAGGCGACCTCCCCAAACATTTACTGGGCGAGAGAGATGCGACAAACATCTCGAAACAAGTCGCCTTGAATGAGAAACCTCAAACAGGAAAACTCAAGGTCGTTCAGCCACCCCCGAGGACCCCGTCACAGCGACGGACGCAGGGAAACCACCTCGAAAGACCAACTCAGCTATCATATGCACAGATACTGAGAAAACACTGTGCGAACCAATGAGATTGCACAGTCGAATTTATGAAATTAAGCGGACCAACCAGGAGGCGGCAGGAGGCGGCCACCTCCCTATAAATACCCCGCTGGGAGCCCTCCGAATTTCATTCCACTCTCCGCTCTCGACGACGACACCTCGAAGTACGAAGAATTCTACACGCTCTACGCTGACGAACCTTCTGCATTCCGAGTTCATCTCAAGAACGGCTTCCTACTGCTTTCTACAAGGCCTACCTTCTCTCCACACAGATCTCGCATTGGCATCTACGAGTCCAGTGATTATTCATCCTGCTCATTGCCCAACGTAGTTCATCTGTCAGGACGCCACCCGGTACATCTATCGATATTCTCTTTAGATCGTACGCCCGAGGGACGTTCCGAGCCGTGTCGCCCGGGTTTCGTAGCAATAAGCTCGTAACCGACCGCTGTGGGCACGCCGGTAAATTACTCTGCTCATCCGCTCTAATTTACCGTCCAAGGAAGTCTTTTTCAAGACTACGAGGTAGGACCCTGACATACGAGCATTGGAAAGACGCTCTGTCAAGCGAGTCCACCTCCCAAACCCTCTATTTCTATACATAGAGGCATCGAAACGAGCTAAAAACTCGGTTATTTCGATGGAACGTCGGCCGTCTTATTTCCTCATGCAAGGGGAGGCAGACGACGGCGAAGCCGGGCCGCGTAGCCCCCGTAGCGCTCCCTACAGGCTACCCGGCGAATCCGCTGAACCCAGCGACGGCGCAAGGCTCGATCCTCACGCCGGGATCGCCTTCTCACCCGACGTATTCGTTAAAGAAACGTTCGATCAAGCCTCGCCTATACAAAAGATCGAGGATACCTTTCAGACTCGCTCTGAAGCCGATCATTACGATTCGACCAAGCTGTCCGAGTACCCACGATATTCGACGCAGGCCTACCCGGCCGATCCGAGTGTTAAATACACTCCAAATGTACAAAGAGCGAAGGATACTTTTCAGTACCTCAACCAAGCTCAACATATTCCCCCTACAGATATAAATCTTAGGCCGGAATATTACAAAACGGCTCAGTACCAAACTGATCGAACCCAGCACCCACTATGCGAGCCCAGTGCTCCACGCGGCTGCGACACGAACTACCTCTCAGTTCAGTCCGCCAAGCAAGTTGACCTTGGCGGATCCGCTCACATTCCTTACGGGAATAACCCGGGGACTAACCCGCATAATCAGAATATAAATGTCCCACTTGGCCTACCTACGCCAAGTAAAACATATTTAAATCCACTACACTGATGATTTATAGATGGTCCTTGCTGATTATGTAAGCTAGAACTACGAGTATTACTAAGGAGGAAAAGAGTCGGTCAATAATCATGATCGCGTACTCTACCTTTCAGCTTCAAAAACCTTGGTTCCGTATACTCTATATACTACATACGACAGAAGTAGAATTAGAACATTAGAAAAAGCAATAAATTACTTACTTTAGTCGTTTTGAGGGGTGTTAGAGACGAGAAGTGCCTTCTTTGCCAGCGGCCATAGGGATCGTAGTGAACGGATGAAACTGGTAATTTGGTCAACACTGAAGTTTTGGTAATTTGGTTTAACACGTTCTTATTGAAATTTATGCTCAAATGTAAATAAAATCCTGCCATGCTCAGGCGAACGCCTAAAAACTTAACTGCAAATCGCCTGGAACACCTTGTTATTTTTATGATAACGCTTAGATTTTGTGATAAGAATGAAATCTTTCGAGACAACGATCTGTCGCAAATTTGAGATCTCTCTTGTAGTCATTGATCCATGCATGAAGTAAATCATGGAACTCGACTAGACACGTTCACCCATATTTTTCAACTGATTTCAAACCGAATCACTCGATACGAAGTTGTGGAAACCCATTTCAAAACAGAAGTTAGTGAAAAGTCTATTTCCACGAAAAATAAAGATAGGGGGCCAAGGACCTAAGTTGACGTGACATTCCCCAAGTAACGTTTCTTTATTTGAACAGTTCAAATTATAACAAGACTACAAAAATAGGCCTTTCTGTTCTTTAATTGATTTTTATCGAATTTTTGTAGAAAATGAAGCTATTGCAATGGCTTGGCAAATTTTTAAATCAAAATTTTGGAAAAATTTTCTTCACTGAAATCCGTTTTGAGACGAATCCTGGAGTTTAACACTTTTTCATATATATATGAAATGGACACACATCTCTCGGAGATAGTTCCAGCAGAAAGAAGAGAGAAGAAGAAGAAACATCATTTCCTATCTACACACTTTTTGTCTGCACAAGAACTTGTCCATGGGTAGTAAATAAACTACAACAGCAACACAAACATCTATTTGAGTGATTTGACTCAACGTGCTCGGTACAATTAGTGACAATTTCTCATTTCTGTTTTCTGTTATTGACATTGATTGAGTGAACAACTTATTAGTATCACTATGACAGATCTTTTGATTTGAGTCATCAAGCGATTCCGGTAGGTAAGTTGACCTCTCGTCCACCTCCTTGTTATCGGGCTCTCGATGGTTCAAGTCGAAGTTCCTGTAATGAGCGATTTGGCTCAGGGGATTGAAGGAAAAACCAAGGATGATGTAAAAACTCATGACATCAAAGCTGAACTTTTAGAAGATTATGGTCCAAATCTCAAATTACTGGGCACCAATGATCAGGTTCGAGAGCTGCAAACTATACTCAGGGACCGGTGAGTACATACGCTCTATCGTACTTGAACCTACCATATATGAATCATAACATTATATCATAAAATATACTCAGGGACCGGGTATTTATCATACCTGAATCTACCTATATGAATCATAATAGTTTACGTGATACCTGTGGGTAGTTAGGTTCATTATCTGAGGTGGACGGCCCTAATTATAACGCAGCCCCAAAATGGGCTTATGATCGTATTTCAGCCTCTAAAGACGTGATTATCATGCAGTAAACTTGTGAAAACACAATCTAGTACCGACCGATGACTGAACACAAACGCAGGAAGCACAGAGCTCTGTGTGTAGAATATCGATTGTAGATGAAAAGAGATTTTCTGATCTCAGGGAGTCATTACTTGGGAAGGTAACTTGACAGGTCTCTTGACATGAGCAACGGCGCTTTTCACATCTCTTCTGTATATTATTGCTTCCGAGTCTATCTATTGCTGGCGGAAGTATTGATTTAACTTTCGGGAGATGACAATTTTTTTTTCTTCCAATAACAAAATCTTGACTCGCATTTTAGGTTCTAGACCATTCTGAACAACTTTCGTTTCGTGTCTGTCTATGTGTCGGCAAATCCTTGTAACAAGCCTAATTTCTACTGCTGTAGATGGCCCCCCTCAGTTTTATTGATCCCATATCAATACTTCACTCTGCGTGTGTACAAACGTAAATGTCATCAAGCATAATTTTGTCATGCCCTAGTCCGATCTTGCTCAAATTTGGAGGATAGTTTAGAAGAAAACGATTCAATCATCCAATATAAATGTTAGTATGGTTTAATTGTTTTTTGTTGCTGCACATGAGTGAAAGTAAGGAAATAATCACGTGCGTCAGTAGGTACCATTAAGTTAATTTTTAAGGTGCTAAAAGAGAGTTGACGGTTGAAAAAAAGTTCTAGTCATGCAGCATGATCGTATGAGCGACTTTTCGTAAATTATCGTATAATATAATGTTGAATTGTTTTCAAATTAGAGCGTTTTGGGTGCAATGAAATTGTTAATTATTATTTTTATGGCAAGAAACGTATTTTAAATAATAACCTACTATTCAAAAAGGGGTTTTGGATTTTTAGCTAATTGAAGTACCTACATAATTTTTACATAAATTTTTGAATGTTCTGTTTTATAGTTAATAAACTCAATTCGAGCTATATTCTGCCAAAATATAATTTTAACGATTTTTAGCCGTTTTTAGCCATTTTTATTGGTTTTTAAGCACATTTTTTGAAATTTGACCAATTTAATGTGCTCAAAAAGTACTAGCCAACGAACTCATCCTTCCTTTTGGAAAGTTTGATTTTTTGGCGCTAGAACGGAATTTTTATCTCAATCCTAAGGAGAGTTATCATCTGGAAGATGAAAAAATGTGAACTCTAGGATTCTTTTCAGAATGTCTCAAAACAGATTTCAATAAAAAGAATTTTCGAAAATTTTGATTTCAACATTTTTGGAGCCATTGCAATAGTTTCATTTTCTACGAAAATTCGCTAAGAGATTTTAGTAGGTTTCTTTAATCGATAATTTAAAGCAGCCGGGGACATTCCTGCTTTTAAAGCAAAGATGGAATTTCGTAACTGGATTTTCGAGCATCAATAATAAAATATTAAACAAGATCTATTTTCTAAACTGAAGTAAACTTAGTAAGTTCACTTTATTATAGTATTATGCTATATAGTAGTAGTTTGTACGAGACACTTGGTTCACAATACGTCCCGCTGTTTGTGTCCCTGCCGACCTGAATTCGAATTAGCATCAACTGGCAATGGAAATAAGCTCCCTTATGAGTTGCTAAGTTCTGTGGTTATTTGTTGTTTGGTCAAGTTCTCTGTGGTGTAATGGATAGCGTATCAGACATCTTAGGTAAGGGACTTGAGTTTGATCCCAAGACCTGTAACAACGAGAGGTGACGGAAAGAGAGAGTTTCTCCTTCAAAGGTGAGAGGCGATTAACCTGCTACACCCAGAGGTATCCCTTTCGGTTGTAGAAACCGTCAGGCATATCCCCAAATGCAGCGTATTCAAGAATCGAGAAGGAGGAACTGCTATCCGTCACACTCCCGGGGCTTTCAAGAAGAGGGGGGAGCAGAGTGTAAGGAGTGGCAGAGTGGTTCCAAATAGGCAGGGCAGAGGTATGTTTTTTAGATTATGAGTTTTTAAGGGGTTAATGCCCATTTTGCCTGATGGGGGGAGGGGGGTTAGGGGCGCCAGGACATTCAATAATAGAGTGGCTGGGTGGTGGCGAGAGGGTAGCTCGAAACCATGCTCTGCTACCATGTAACAACGAGGTGACGAAAAAAGTGAGTTACTCCTTCAAAGGTAAGAGGCGATTAACCTGCTGCACCCAGAGGTAACCCTTTCGTTTGTAGAAACCATCAGGCATATCCCCAAATGCAGCATATTCAAGAATCCAGAAGGAGAAACCACTCCTATCTGTCACAGACCGTAACTTTTTTTTTTGCATTTGCATTCAACCTCTGAAACGTATTTTTAAACTTCATTATCATAAATGTTTTAAATCATACTTTGAAACGTCATTTTGACCTATTCGTCTAACTAATCTGTATTTTACTAAGGGATTGACTACTTGATGTTATGTACTTTTGAGATGCGAGCTTGCGAGCATCCAGACCACCAAACTACACAAATCATTCTGATCTATTTGCAGCGGACATGGATTAATAAAAATTGAGGCGCCAATTCATTCAACGTAGCCTATTCGTGCAGAAAGACTATGGCGGAATGTAGTCTGTAGTCCGGGACATGTTGAGTACCCAACGTCAAGTGTAGTTTGTTCCCAAAGCCAGTCCTTCGTTGCTTGCTACGTTTGTGATTATGTTGAAAACGCCTGCCCTAAATTGAGATAATGAGAAATTTCATTAAATACCTTTTCATTTTCAGGAATACTTCGAGAAGTGATTTCAAATTTTACGCTGACCGCTTAGTAAGTCATTATTATAGTTAGCGTGCTCACAGCATTTTAATATTAATCACATTTCAACATCGTATTTTGAGTAAAATAATATTGCTTTCATTTTATTAATCAGTACCACTTTTGAAATGTCCTTAGATTCGTTTGGTGATTGAAGAGAGCCTCAATCAACTTCCATTCTCAAAATGTGTGATCACAACTCCTACTGGTGCACAATACAATGGGTTGAAGTATGAAAGAGGAAACTGTGGCGTCAGTATTGTAAGAAGTGGAGAAGCTATGGAACAGGTCTGTGCTATACCAACTATGCATGTAATGTTATGAACTTACATTTTAGTTAATCATTGTTTATGGAAACCATGTTTATTGAAAAAGGACGTATTAGGTCTAGGTAGTAGCCAAATTCCTAATGAGGGAAAGGTGAAGAGAAAGTGAAAGTAGATACCTATCATGTTGGGCCACGTTTTGTGGTGCTTGGTTTTTGTTTGGTGGATTAATGGGGAACTTTCATGTGATAGAATTTCACGGTTTAGTCCTCAGATTCGGATTCAGCGCACTCGAAAACCCATGTGTACCAATTTGCAGCTCAAGAGACCGTTTAGTTTGGCCAATGAACAGGTAGGACGATCACGCATGACGTAGCAGTGCAAGGGGGCTGGGCTGAGGGAGGGAGGTGATCGTGCAAATGAACTTCAAGAGCTGGATTTCTGATCAGATACCCATCATATAGCACCTTTTTGGAAGCTCTCGCTCAGATCTTTCTGTTGGGCAAATTGAAAATAACCATGAAAATTCTCCATTATGATTAGGTAGTGAATATAAAAAAAAAGTTTCAGTCATGCGAATTTTCATAAATTATTGTGTTGCATAATGTTGAATTATTTTGAAATTTGAATGCTTTTTGAGTGTAAGGAAGTTGTGAACTATTAATTTTATTTTATTAGCAAAGTACGAGTCAAAATGATTGATAAGTCGACGTTATAAGAATGTTTGCGTATGCCCAAAGACTACTATAAATCACACGGCAATGTATATTAGATATTACATAGATTTACTTTTTATAAGATTTTTTTTTTTGCCATTCCTTTGGGATTGTCAATTGATAGGGATTGTGAGAAATTTTCGACCCCCACCCGAACCATGGACTGTAGGGCTTGATCCCATCGCATCTATGCATCCCACCTCAAACGAGAGAAGCGAGCAACATTCCCTACACATGTTAAACCTAAACTTTTCGTAGTTCCACGTAATCTTTCTTGGTCCCTCTTGAATAATATTGCTGAAAGTGACGCGTTTAAAAGTCGTTTCCAAAAAAAGAAAAAAAAAAAAGTCTGCCAAGTTGGGTGGGCAATATTGCTTCCTCACATAGACAATGCAGCAAATGTTTGACTCAGTAAATGTTGATGGTTTTATCTCATGGTACCTTTTATACAATGGTACCATATTTTACGGGAGTCCTGTATTTTTTCCTCACATGTACTTACGTTTCTATCTACTACTACATGTTTCAATTGTAATACACCTCAATGGGGTGGTCCAGGGGAGCGAAGCCCCCCCGGCTAGATGTGGAGGGTCTAGTAAATATAACAATTACATACGAAAAAGCGTTAAACTCTAGGATTCGTTTCAAAATGCCTCAAAACGGATTTTAATGAAGGAATTGTTCAAAAATTATGATTTTAAAAATTTCCGAGCCATTGAAATCAATTAATATCGGAGATGATCAAATCCACATACAGATGTAAGTAGGTAATTCTGAATCGTTGAAAAAAGATACCTAAAGGTTATTATTTGACGTCTCTCCACTTTTTTACAACGATTCAAAATTACACTGTGTGAATTTACGTTTTAAATTTCTATTCAACCTGTAATGGGAGATTTGAAAGGTTGTTTTTCATTACTATTGATAAACTACTAAAATTGTTGCTATACTCTGTTCCAGGGTCTAAGGGATTGCTGCAGATCTATCCGCATTGGTAAAATCCTAGTAGAGTCCGATGCTGAAACTCACGAAGCTAGAGTAGTGTACGCTAGGTTTCCAGAGGATATTTCATCTCGAAAAGTTCTCCTCATGTACCCAATCATGAGTAAGTTATAGTTGCACATTATACAATATTTATATATATACGAGTATATCTACAGGGTGAATCAAAAGTGCATGATTCCGAGAGGAAAACAAACTATTCTACTTAGAGATATTATTTAAATTTGGTTAAGCACGTGGTTTTGAGGACTTTTTCCTTCAAATAATTCCAATGAAGATTTCAATTAATGATGTGAAATCCAGCAGCTGAAAAATGAACCCTTCTAAGCGTACTGCAGCATATTCCGATGAAAATCCAGGGGTTATTTTGCTTCCCTAATCTTCCCAAAAGAGGGATACGAAATGTTTGAATTTCTAAAAAGTTTGGATCGAAAGAACAATTAGATCAGCAAATTTCCTGGGAAAGGGCATTGAGAATGGGTAAAAAAGTGTGAAATTATATTATAAGTAAATGCATAAACTTGAAAAAATTGCCTACCAATCAGTGTTGGGCATTTCCTTCTAACTACTTTCCTATTTCGGGATTTCGTAGTATCTATGAGTGAAGTTATTCAAAAATCAAGTCTAATTTTAATATTGTACAGAAATTAACAATAAGAAGAAGCATATATAGGTTGCACGCTGTATCTTTGTGTGTTTCTCTACACCACCTATAGGTAGGTACTTCTACTATACTTAACAAACACTTAGAGAATCAAGAAAGCAACACACTTCTGATATCAACAAACCTTCTTCCACTAGGTTTTGAATTTTTCTGTCTTGAACACAGACATAACAGACACAAATGACTTCACTTTGGATCAAAATGTAAATCTACGTGACGAATGATAAGTTTTCCCTTCAAAGGTCTTCAAATTTAACCTGCATGTTGCTGCCATTTCGGGAGTAATGGCAGCACTGCCAACGGTAATTGAAATAGCCAATAGGAAGAAGTTACCAGTCAAATCAGGTGAATGAGCGGGCCTACCCATATCATCTCTCAGGGAGACGATTCGATCAAGGAACATTTGGTTCAGTTTCACCATTGAAATTCTTGTTTTGTGGACCCTGTTCTGTTGGAACCGAAAGTCCCTCAAATTGGTTTCTTCTCCGAGTTCTTCTAACTGAGGTTCAAAAAAGTTACCAACATTGAAACGTACAATTTAGCAGTTTAATGTTTACAATGAGGTCTTCTTTCTCAAAGAATAAACAATTTTTAAAATAATAGAAGCTAAATAAATTAATTTAAAAAATAATTATTATAAACAAAAAATAATGAGCAATGATTCCAAATTTGGATCTTCTTGTACCAAACGGTCAGTTTTGGAGAGTAAAGAGGGTTTTCGTGAAGCTGCCTTGGATTATTGGGGGCAGTATCGAAAAT
This sequence comes from Adelphocoris suturalis, assembly GCA_030762985.1. NCBI lineage: Eukaryota > Metazoa > Arthropoda > Insecta > Hemiptera > Miridae > Adelphocoris > Adelphocoris suturalis. Next base: position 46,410,434 of record CM061048.1, read on the forward strand.
TCTGTTTTTTCATGGCTTCACTCAAGTTGTGCCTCGTCACTACAGAAAATCTCTTGAGAGAGGTTCATGCGGTTTATGTTGTCAAGGGTGGCCAATTCTTGAACGATACTTATTTCGTTAGGATGGAATGATGATATGATAATGATAGGATAATGATGATGGGTGTTCTTGTACTTCTGGGTCTTGCAGTTGCTTTGGGTCCTCTTGTGGTTCCAGTTTCTTCTATTAAATGAAGCCAACTTTTGATTGTGTTGCCGTCAGCTACAAAGTTTGTGCGAGGAATGTTCAAGCGAAGGTGGAAGGCTCTTTATGTTGCGATAACAGAACAGTGTTTTGAAATAACGTGGTTATGCGAAGCTCCAAGGCAAACTGATCCAACCTACGATGTCAACTGAAATAGGATGCCCCGAAACTCACAATAAGCTCCATTCCATCTCTCTTCTTCCACCACATGCGGAGTAATGGCCCCGTGAATTAATTGTTTGATTCTCCTTGTTGTGGTTGCGTGTAAGTGGTGCTAAGTGAATCTAGCAAATTTAAACTTTGAACTGATCGTGATTATCCTGGACTAATTAAATCCTAGTTTGTACTTTTGATTGTGGAGAAAATTAGATCTTAACTTAGGACCAGGATGCGAAATACCGTTGGATAAAATCAGAGGAAAGTTCTATAGGAATGGGGCCGGCATTTTTAGGTACTGTCGCCAACAAGAGAAGAGGCTAGAGTGCGAAACACAGTTGCCTCCAAAGGATAAGGCCTGATAGAGCCTAAACTCGACTGGTAGTTTATGATCGTTCGGTAGGATATGATTTTGAAGTGAACAAGTCCAGACTTGCTGATATGGTGATGCCGTTGGACCAACCAGTTCTATATTTATACTGAGTTTGGGCTCTACCCTCTCCATATGACGTGATGTTCAGGTGGTGCCATACATCTCTAACTTATTTCTCGTATGCTTGAGTTGACTGGTCTGATGCGCCAGTTATTTTTAACTGCTATGTTTAATTCAAGTTGGGCCACGACATTCTTGATGGCCGTATATGTTAACATCTTATTTTTCTTTTTCAGGTACAGGGAATACTGTGATAAAGGCTGTTACTGTCTTAAGAGAGCACAATGTTTCTGAAGAAAACATCATACTATCCAACCTATTTTCCACTCCATTTGCAGCAAAAGCAGTCGTTCTAGCGTTCCCACAGGTGTGTAACCATGAACAAATCCATTTTTATTGATCACAGTGTATATGTTTGAGCTCATCATTGGAAGAAAGAAATATTTCATTTGTCTTTTACAATTAGTACCTAAAAGGGTATTCTTAGCATATAAGGAAAAACATAAACTTCGAACTCAGTATTTGACACAACGCTAATAATGTTGAGAAATTGGTTGTTCTTTTTCATAACAGACATACATTTAACATAACAACAAACCAAAAATGTGTGAGTTTGTGTCAAATTCGGTTACAGCGGAGTTGGAGAGATCTGCACATGTTTCTTTTCTATTCAGCTTGAAAAAATACGTAGAAACCGACCCCATTATACTCGTAGGTTCTAAGAGCATAATTTTTCAAGAAAACCCTCGATTAATAGAAAAACCACATTGTTCAACATTAACACTAAATTTTCTCCCGTAAATAGCAAAGTAAAATTGACTCTTTGGAAAGAGTATTGCATGACGCAGCTTTCAGGAGATTTGCCAGTTTCCAGGATTTTTCATGCAAGAGTAGTAACGTTTCATATATTTTCAGAAATTTTATTTTTTTTAAATTCGGCCATGTTTAAGCTACTGCTATTGTCTTTAGATGGTATTTTTCAAGCAAAGTACATCATACTTGTAAGAAAATTTAATGGTAATTCCAAAAATGTGGTCAAAAGTTGAAATTAAATGAGGTAAATTGGAGAAACTTTTAATGAAAAGAAAAATACACGGTTAAAAAAAAAAAACTAGAAAAATCGTATTTTGAGAATGGATTGAGGTAGACATATTAATTTTGCGGCAATTTACTCCATTTTCGGTGTAGTTTTACGAAAACAATTTTTGCATTTACGAGCAGTTCACCCTGTATAGAGGATTACAAGGTTAACACCAGTGCTTGTAAAAAATATTTACTAAGATAAAAGTTCCTTTTTCACATCCTTGTGTTCCGCTCATTCTTCAGGTAGGTATGCATAATATGCATACCATAATGGAGCTTATAATATGCATCAAATCAAGCTTCATACCTGTTATACATTTGAATGGAACAATGAAAATGAAATAATATTTATCCCTGTTCATTTGTGTGTGTCAATTGGAGTTGAGCCTATTTCTGTTGATCATTCTGCCATTGATTTAACGTCACAACATAACAAATCATTCACCTACCATCTACCAGAGTCTCGTCAATAATCGTCTTTATGCATTAGATAGATAGTGCGGCCCCTCGAATATTGCCCTCCGACCCTGCACTCTTCAGAAGACTGGGAGAAACTGAGGGCTTGGTAGCCTGAACTAGAAGGCGATCTAGGGACTTCTACTCTATTATGTTGGCAGCCATGGTGGATGATTTCGTTCCATTTTGATGTGATTATCCACGGTTATTTTGTTATATATTTTGTGCCCTTGTGTTTGTACCTTGTTTACTAAGTTTTCCTTGTGCTTTTCGTTTCACCAGTCTATATCCTCGTATTAACTCTTTTTTTTACATGTGCGTATCAACACCCAACTCGTCAATTTCCGTCAACATCTTGCAATGTACGAGCAACGAGAAATCTGCTTTCACTAGAGGCAGGCTCATAGTCAGGCACGAGTCGTGTACAATGTGTTGAAGTATTTCACGAGGTAGAAGAAAGAGGATAATGTGAAGTACAACGTTTGTGATGTGACAAGTGAAGTGACGGGCATTTTGGCCTCAACAGTTGGCAATATTGCAAAGGAAGTTGGACGCCAAACTTCATCAGGTCTCGGGAGACCTTTGTTTATCATGCCAACCAAGTCTAGACTGCACAAGAAGGTAATCGCTACTGATGAATGCACAGATGCTGCTATAAGAAACAAGATACGTGAATTTTACTGTGTTCGGAAAGAATGTCCTTTGGTGAAAACACTTTGTGCAGCTCTGGTGAGTGAAGGAGTTGTTGAGTGTGGTAAAAATTATCTTCGGAAACGACTGATCAGGTGTGGTTTCAAATGGAAGAAATCTTAGTCCACCCGAAGAGTTTTGATCGAACGTCCTGCAATTGCAGCTTGGCGAGTAAGTTAACTATGAACGATCAATACCTACTCATGGAAGGGGAAAACATAATTTAGCAGCAAAACCTATATCTGAGCATGTCATGGCGTCTCGAACTGTTGGCAATTTGATAATTAAATGACCCCCCTCCCAACAAATTGGAAAGGATGACTGGTGGTTGATCATAGTTCTCGGAGAGAGGGGGGGGGGGGGTGAACAAGTGTTCGTGCAAATCGCATTGTTGATCTTCAAGGCTTCTTCGAGATCTGGAGGCTATCATTCTTCAATGAACTTTGAAATTTTTTTTTCTAAGGTGCTCATGCGAATTTACCAACAGAATCAGTTGTGGTGTTGAAAAACGCGAAATACCATTGTGTGCAAAGCAACAAACGACCTAACTGTTCATCTTTGAAGGCAGATGTAGTTTCGTAGTTGGTGCGAAATAATTTGGATTTTTGATTAATGATTAATGTTGATTTTGTTTCCAATCTTGACTTTTATACTTAGCTACCTGCCTTCATTAGAATTGTGTTGTGGGGATTTCATGTTACAATTTAATTCCATATTCCTCCAGGATGCTGGGTCGGAGGGCAATATTCGAGGGACCGCACTATAGATACGAGTAGATAGATAAATGGTTTATTTTTATATCGCATGCAAATATAACAATACGGCAAGGTTATGTTGATTGTTAAGAGATTGTTATACAGATTATTCATCACATTTTTTAAAAGATAAAAACGTTAATTACTCATTCATTTTTTGTTTCAGATGACAATATTAACTTCCGAATTACATCCAGTTGCTCCTAATCATTTTGGCCAGAAATATTTTGGAACAGACTGAATTTGTCGTCCTTGGTCTGATACTAACACTCACGAGACCACAACTTTAATTCTACTTGCATAGCACTGAAGTTTTTGTTTTTTATTTCCTTCAAACATTGAGAAGGTGAAGCTGATGGATGTCAAACTTGGACCACCATTCCTGGTACACTTTAGTTCTCTTTCTGTTGTAACTGAGCTGATAATCATTGGCCTGTAAGTAAAGGTCGAGTAGTGAAGGTTATAATTATGCAATGTACATATTTCATACTTAATGTGAATAAAGGCAAAATTTAAGTACTGGTTTCAGTTGCTTGTCATCATCAGTCCAATGCACTCCTAGAGATTTGCAAATCCATAAAGAACCACATGGTTTCCGATTGATCATATATAAAAAATTTGTACTTATGTTGTAGTTGCAAAAAACCCGTTACCTACATACATAGGTACCTGTTTGTTGTGGTTCAAGAACCCTTGTTCGAATCGCTGGTTTTCTGTCTAGTGTAATACTCCTAGTTGAACTTGGTATAGAAGATGGAAGATATACACCAAAGCGTTAGGCCGTAGGTATAGGGTATGAGGAAGAACGCTAGGTCCTGTAGCGTTTTTCATTTTATCTCATAAATGTTGAGTAGGTAAGTACCCACCTACTTGAATTTTGTTAGGAATACTTACATCAGGAGGACTAGTAAATTGTAGATGTATTAATTAAATACAGTAATTTTCCCCTGTAGGTGCGTGCATCTACATAGGCATATTGATGATAAAATCAGCCTTTCGCTCTACTACCTTGAAATTGCATTATACAAATCGTTAACAAAGGTGCGTTACGCTAAGGAGTCCTTGAAGCTAATGTCTTACGCTAAGGAGTCCTTGAACCTAATTTCTTTCTTAACCAGCCTACGGATTTGAAATTTGAAATGGAGCTCTATTGGACATCTAGAATACAATAACAAAGTATATAGGGAACCTCTTAGGCTACTTTAATTCCTAATCGATTTATGGTGCTGAAATTTAGATGGAGCTCCATTGGGTCACCTCGGATACAATTACGAAGTAGGTACAGAGGCTTAATGATCAGCTGATAGACTTAGAGGCTGGTTTCTGTCGTAATCTACCTACAGTGCTGAAATTTGAAATAGAGGGCCTTTGTAGTACCTACCTCAAAGACAATGTTACGAGGTCTGGAGGACCACTGATCAGTTGAGGGTCTTCTGAGGCTGATTTCTTATTGACCTAAACTATATCACATTTTTATAATTGAGGATTTTATGTGCATGAAACACTCACAGTCCATACAACCCTTTTACATGATGAGAAGATGACTTTGTCTCAGTTTTGTGTATTTACATTTACTAAATAGCGTAAAATTGGGGAGTACTGACGCGACGCGTCTATAATGTGCTATAGACTGGGCTTAAAAATGATGGACCATTGATCTGCATGAAAGGGCAATCCATTAAAAAATGAAAAAAAAAAAAGTTGTGTAATAATTTGCAGCCCCCCCCCCCCCCCCCCTTGAATCTGCACAGCAACCAACAGCTAATTGAAACTTATTATTTTATTTAAATTCGTTGTAACTTACTAATCTCCTCTCCCTCTCTCGCTTACAGGTTTATTCCCAATTTACGTGTTTCTTACCGTTTCAGAACCTTCTCAAAGTGATGATGGCATTGCCAATGACAAAGTAGGCGACCATTTTTCGACCCACCTCTTCTGTGTGTTTAGATTAGAGCAGTAGATAGATGAAACGATTCTTCACATTAAAAATAGGCATACCGGAAATAAGGTTCTACTACCTTCTCATACATATTTGCAATCTGAAAGGAATGCTCAACCAAATGGAAAGCAGACTCGAACTAATGTGGTTCTTTACGGTTTTTGCAAATAAAAAGAGGGCAGATGAATGCTGGTAGCCAAAGTCCAGTATTATTCTTAATCGTGCAATGCATAAATACCACCTTCACCATTTAAGTTTTGCACTCGATACTCAACAAGCTGAAAAAACTTGGCGCTGCGTTCCTCACAAGGGGCTCCGCCCCTTACACCACTGGAGGGGACCCCAGACTCCCTTTAGTTTTCACCCTGAGCCTCGGCTAAACATTGGAAGAACGTGAAACACGTGCCATTTCAAATTTCAGCTTCATAGGTTGAATAGCAAAGAACTCCGGAACTCACTCATGGGAGGGGGGCTCTAAACTTCATGAACTTCATGATTCGTTTCGATACATCCCACGGGTTCTCCATTAAAATTTTTAGCTTCATAGGTTGAATGAACAGCAAAGAAATTAACTCCGGGGGTTACTCAACTGATCTGGGGAGCTGTGTACTTTATGATTCGTTTCTAGACCCCCAAGGGGCCTCCATTTAAAATTTCAGCTTAATAGTTCGAATAGCGAAGAACTTAGCTCAGGATCTCAATCAGCAGATCTGGGAGGCTCTAGACTTCATGATTCGGTTTTAGACGTCCCAAAGGCCTCCATTCAAAATTTCAGCTTCATAGGTTGAATAGCGAAGAACTTAGCTCCCAGATTCAGGGCCAGTTTTAATGGTCTGAGCTAACCCGTCCCGTAAACTTAACCGAACGGTAACGGGAGACCGGTGATTAAGAGCGGCGTTAAGGAATTTTCTTTCACCCCATCAATTCAGTCGTCAAAGTAATCACACCACAGAAGGTTATGGTTTGGTTAAGTTAGCGACGGAACGTTTCATTTTGTCCATCAATCATGGAACTTCTGTCCATATTGGACAGATAAGTGGCTTCCCGGAGCTTGGAATCATAACCTAAACAACTTCAACAGCGATTTTTTTAATTCGAATTCTTATCGCAATTAGGACTTGAACAGAAAAAAACACATTACTTTTTAATATACATTAGATTACATACATATAAATTGAATAGATATACATTGAATACTTATAAATTAGAGATTAAAAAATCACTAGGTACCTGCGCTCGAAAATCTTTTTAAATGAGGAACCTCATAGAGAAAAAAATATCTTTCTACTCTTTTGGTGGCATAAACAGTAGATCTACGGTACTTGAGGTTATCATACCTACCAAGGTGAGGTTATCATTCCAAGAAATTCATATGTAGGAGAATTAGTCGATGGAAGGGTTGTGACAGAAAACTATGAAAATCTCATCAGATGAGAAGTGATTATATAAAATCTCAAGTCCTCAATAGGAAACGTATTAATTGGGTTACCAAACTTGGTTAGGTACCGTGGTACGTTAGGTACTAGCTCTAGCTCTAGAGAATAATTCTTTTCTTTATCACTCGAGGTCGTCACTTGAATAACATTCAAAATGAGCTTAAGTGATCTATAAGAGCTTAGTGATCTTTGATTTCTTGTCTACTTTTTTAACTACCGTACTGCGGGTGTTTCCCACTCCTTTGATATTAATGCGAAACGATCTTGTGAACTGGAAATTTCGAAATATTGCTTTTTATTGAAAATGATTCCATCACCTACAAACTCGTCAAGGGGACAGAGGTTATGTGAGTGAACATTCTTTTTCTCTAGAGACTTGTGGCCGTTTTTTAAACAATGTTGAACTTGAATGTTTAAAATCATTAAATATTATTAAATTTTTTTACCTAATCAAAATGTGGAAATTGAAGGCTTCGTACACTGACAACTTAATGATAATCATCCGTTAACCTCTTAATTCCTCGAGGGTCGGGTAATTAGTAATCAGCTTTGGTAGTCGGATCGTCAAGTTTTGATGGACGAGTAAACCAACGACGGGTGTTGGTGAAAGAAAAATCGTTGTAACGTCTGATTAAGCTCAAACATAATGCCGCGTTAACCCTAATTCTTCATTAACACGTAACGATGATATTGGCCCTCAGCTTATCTGGGGGGGGGGGCTCTAGACTTCATTATTCATTTCTTGACGTCCCATGGGTCTCCATTTCAAATTTCAGCTTCATAAGTTGAAAAGCAAAGAAATTAGATCCGCCACTATTTTCGTCTCGTTTTTTCGAGACTCTATTTCGTCAAATTCTCTCTCACGCAAACCCCATTCACCAACCGACAGCAAATCAGAAGACGCCAACAAGTGGATGAGTTTATTGACCATTTTATCAACTCAGGAATTCATGTTGAGTTGCTAAATATTATCTATTTTGGGCGTTTTATTGTTCATTAACAATTCATTTTAAATTATACCTAAAACCTACTTACATTGGTTCATTTTATTTTTATCAATTTTCGGTAGAAAGTTGAAAGTTGAAGTTGCCCAACAGGGGGCAAGTGCGTTGTTTGAATGCTTCTGTATACGTATTCTTAATGAATTACTAACTTCAATTCATTATATCCACACGTTTTTCGACGTAGAAATGTCTGGGGAATGTAATAGAACTGTAGTCATTATTCAACTTGTAGTTTGAGGGAAATCGTATATATTTATGCGCACTTGCCCCCTATATATATATATATATATTTGCTGAATGAAGATTGTTTCATCTATGGGGTAGCCATCATCTTAAGATTTTCTCGAAGGCCATTGTCCACAATATTATAATTCTGGAAGCGTCAAAACTTACCTATTCCGAAATCCTTCCTCATGTTTGGAGATAAAATAAAAGTTTGTGTTCAACGTTTTTGGAGTAGTTATTGTAAATAACTTGTTATAATACATAAACAGATGTTTTGTATTGCTGTTTAACAAAGTCAAAGTTTGTTGTGGGTTGTGAATTGTGAGCAGTTCGTAGGTAATACTAACTAGGTACCTGAAGATTATTTGGTGCCTACTTATTAGATGAAACGTATTGTTAGTGTTGTTGAAGTGTTGAATATGGGACGCGCAAGTTTAGTCTAATTCTGGGTTCAATTTTTACTGCTCATATATTTTGTAGTCTGATGTTTTACATGTTGTAAAAAGGCGTATGTATTTTATATTGCTCTTTAAAATTATTGTGTATGTATAGTTACTTGAGTTACAATACATCTAGGATGGAATAATTTGATTTTTCTTAGCGAATGGTGCTGATTTCTTTGTTACCATGCAGTTTTACATAGTAGAAAGATATCTTGCATCAAACTGCATAGCGTTAATGTCTTAACCTAACTTAAAATTTACATTTTAAACGTTACCTATTGTACTACTTAACCAAAGCCCCTTAAAGTTATATGAATGCCATTAATTTTTAATTATATTGATACGTGTTGAATTGTGTATATTTACATGAAGTTTTTTTCCGTCAATTCCCATTTATTCTCCTGTCGAAACTGGCATACCTGTCACAACGCCTATTTGTATTGATATAAGTCGGCATACCTGATTAAATAAAAACACTCAGACAGATTCCCCAACTTCGGACACTTTTTGATGTGTTTTTGCGTATTCGTCACCTAATAAGTATCAATAATCTAGAAAAGATTGTACTTACATATGTAGGCTCAAATTTCATCAACATGAACACTTGTTTAGTGGTTTTCCAATGCATTGCAATGTAGGCGCAGTTATTTTGGTTTATTATTTTCAATAATGAACTTTTGTAATCGCCCAAGAAAAAAAAATTTTTAACACACCCTGAAAATTTTTTGGTTTACGTTTCAAGATGCGTAGAATCCAAAAATGCTGCAAATTATTACACAATGGTTTATTATTTCTGTGATAGATAGCCCTTCTACGCAGATCATTGGTCTATAATTATTAAACCCCGTATGTAATATATGATCAGAACATGGCGCATCGTGCCTCCGAGAAGGGTTCACACTTTTACAGTTCCAAGACCCCGCAATTTTACGCTTCACAGTAAAGATGTTTAAAAAAACGGGAAAATGATGCTTGAAGTAATTTACGTTAGCGCATGCGCAGAATGGAGCAATGATTTGAGAAAAATGAAATTGGTAGGGTACAATCTACAGCCCAACCCACAAATTCCTACAAAATGTAATCGAAATCTGATGAAAACTAGATCTTGTTCCTCGGAGTAGACTTTCGCATTTTATGCAGTTGCAGATTCAGGATTTAACAAGCGGTTGCATTTATGTTCACAATATGATGCACCTGAGTGTACACATTATATTTGATAATTAACATCGCAGTAGGAATCGAGAAATGAATTAAACCATAGTCAGCCGGTTGTAAGCGGAAATCATCAGAATATTTTCGTGGGCAATTTCCGTGACGTTTTTTTAGTTTATGTGCCATAGCAAAGACATAAAATGTCAAAAACTAGATTCTAGAGCCACTCAGCTGATCTACATACCAAATCTCAGAATCGCACAGAAGTCCCTCAAGGGGCACCAAATTTGAGCGGTAGCTGATTGGTCAGTTGTGTTCAGAAGTCCCTCAACGAAAAAACTAGCTGGTCAGTTGTGTTCAGAAGTCCCTCAAGGGCCCACATACCAAATCTCAGAATCGTGGGATCATTAGGGAAAAAACTGGATTCAAAAATGAATCGTGGGATCATTAGGGAAAAATGATTCTAGAGCCACTCAGCTGATCTGGGATCGGTCAGTTGTGTTCAGAAGTCCCTCAAGGGCCCACATACCAAATCTCAGAGTCGTGGGATCATTAGGGAAAAAACTGGATTCTAGAAAGGAATTTACGTTTACCAAATCAACGCATGCGAAAAATAGAGTAATTTTCGTGGGCAATTGAGAAGCAATGATTTATGAAATTGGAAATCTGATGAAAACTAGATCTTGTTTGAAATTAACATGGAATAATTAAACCATAGTCCCCCAGCTACGCACGCACCAAATTTGAGCGATATTGGACGACTAGGGCGTACAAAAATGATGCTAAAAGGAATTTGAGGAGTATGGAGTTAAAAGTGGACCATTGGCACCCTAACCCTCACATTTCCTGAAAATTTCATAAATATCAGATGAAAACTTGAAATTAGGAGAGAAAATGAGAGAGAAAGACACGGAACGAAAGTTGTTCAGAATAGACTAAAACGTAAAATGCGAGTGGAAATTTTACCACTGTAAAAAAACAACAGCCGTTTGATTTTAGTGAAGACCACAACTTTCAGGGGGCTTGCCCCCTGGCGCGGTTCAATGCGCCAAGTTTTCCATTTCATTCATTCATTCTTTTTAATAAATTCATTTATTGTCTTTTGTTAGGTGACATCGCCCAGTTGTATTTCGATAATGCACTACAGATAAGTAATTTTTTATGAAACAGTGTTCTACGTTTTCTGATCAATATCACAAAAAATATAGAAGTTCACATTAAAAATCGCAGGTTATTCTGGAAAACGCTTTGAGCACAAAATAATGATTATTATAAATTACTAATAATAAATGATAATCTTATTTATACTCAAAGGGAAAACTTGGTGATATCATTTCAGTTCACACCACTTTTTAATGACCCTACTTATTCAGGAAGCGGTTGCTGCATTAGTAGGTACCTGCCAAACATCTAATTCCACAGAGTTCAGCGAAGTCGGATATATTCGTGGTTTTCCGCCTACCTTGAGTCATGAGATAAGTGGTGAAATCATATTCGCGTTTTAAGTAACTTCATTCAACTTTTGAAACGCTCTCATCTCTGGCATTTTATTCTTCTTTTTAGTAGAGACATAGAGAGAAGTGAGAGGTCTACGTGAATTGTTTAACAACTATACTTTTCTCAGTTAAGCCTTCGGAGTATCTACTAAAATTACTTCAGTGCACTGTCCAAAAGATGTGTATACGGTCACACATAACATAATTAATTTGATCACACATCTACATTAAATTGTGTCAGGTACCATACCTTGAGCTATGAAATTGGGATTTGCCATCTAATTTGATAATGGACAACCATAAAAGACGAAACAGACCATCCTGTGTCTGACAGAGGAAAATTTTACTGTAAGTATGAACGAAACTTATCTTACGAACTACAGCTACCTATCGTGTGAAGTACATTATCTACATAATACAAACCTACATCGAAGTCGGTAATCGATGTGGATATGCCTACACTTTTACCTTAAAGATCAAGATTAGTCAGCCATTGACCTTTGAAGCACGGCTTCGATTCCCTATGTCAAAATAATTGAATAAAAGAAAAAGCTTCAAGAGCGTTTTTTTCTGTGTAGGTGTTGCTGAAAAACTCGTTTCATTGCCTAACAAGATTCGTATCCAAGGAATTATGTTATTTTTCAGTTTTTGAAAGTTACATTTCATTCCTTGGTCAGACTCTACCTTTTTTTGTAAACAGTAAGTTGCAGTATTTCTTTGCAGCTGACTAATCTGTAACGATGCTGAGTTTTAGAATACCTAGGAACACGTCTATATTTCACACATTTAAGTGTGGAAATAACAGACGTGTGGGTACCTATTCTAAAGCTTAGCATCGTTACCAGATTAGTCAGTTGCCTGGAAATGGTATTTAAGTACCTACCTTTTCAGTCAAATATCTATCTGCTTACTTTCATTGAAGAATAATTTTTGGCCTCTCACGTTTGATTTCTCCGGAAGAACAGTCTGGGATTGCGTGTCTACTTTGGCGTCGATTATTTATTCATTTTCGCTTGGGCGGGGCCTGATTTCATGTCTCATTGAAGATTCTGTATCAATTCCATAGTGCAGTACCAATTACGATTCGACTTTCCTTTTCAAAATTTGTATAAAATCGAAAAGGATCTCATTACGTCATCCAGCATCGTAGAGGAATTATCGTTACATACAGGCGTAGCGGAAACATTGTTCATTTTCGAGAAATGAAGAAAAAAAATTGTCTCAAAGATAAGTATTTCCACTTGCATTTTATGCTTTAGACCATTCTGAACAACTTTCATTTCGTATCTGTGTGTGTGTTGAATTCCGCAAATCCTTGAAACAAGCTTATAACAGTTTTCATCGGATTTTGATGAAAGTTTCAGGGGATATGCGCGTTAGACTACAGATGACCCCATAGGTACCTACATATCATTTTTTAATGTTTCTCAAATCAATACTTCCTTCTGCGCATGCGCAAATGTTAGTGCCATCTATCATTATTTTCTCAAGCCCTTGTCGTCCGATCTCGCTTAATTTTGGAAGACAGTTGAGAGAAGTTGATTTGATTATTCCAAGTCAATTTCAATATAATCATATATCATCAGTAGCAGCGCATGTGAGAATTTGGAATGCTTTTAACAAGCTTAATTTCTACAGTTTTCTTCACATGTTGATGAAATTTGCAGGGAATGTGCGAGTAAGGCTGCAGATGTTTATTTTTCACTTTCATTGTTCTCAATTCAATTCTTCACAATGCGCATGCGCAAACGTTAATTACATAACGCATCATTTTTCACGCCATAGTCGTCCGATCTCGCTGTTGGTGGATAGATGGGAGAAGGCGATTTGATCATTCCACATCCATTTCAACATTATTGTATCGCTTGTAGCTGCTGCTCATGCACGCATTTGAAATGCCTGTCACTAATTTAATTTCCACTATTTTCATCCACTTTTGATGAAAAATTTCAGGGACTATTGAAATAAGGTACTGGTGTAAAATTTTGATTGGAGGTGGGAGGGGGTTCATTATTTTCATTAATCAACCAAGAAAAAACACACCCTCGTAATAAACCAAGAAATAACAATTCCGTAAATCAGGCGCATCTCAAAATTTTATGTTTCACTTTCCAGGGTACGTAGATTTCAAACATCGAATTAAAACACTGAAGATTATAACAAATTGTTTCTGCATTAGTCAGCTCTGCTGTGCAGATCACTGGTCTACTGATAGTTATTTAACGGATTGGAATCAACATCATGATATACATATTACTACATAGACCCGTTAGAAAATTAATGAAATAAAATTAATTCACGTACACTCCTGCGCATCACTAGACCGTCTATAGATAATACAAATTATGATGCATTGATTTCTTGAAATCTGTATTCTGTAGAATTTGAAATATTAGCCGATCGGTCGTGTTAGTTTATAAGAGAATTTTTAGGTACTACATAGGTTTAGGTTCTCATGTATTCTAATACACACTCATGTTGACGTTCTTATTTTGCAGAAAAAAAGTTCCATTCATGCAGCATGAGTGAATTTTCGTAAATTATTGTACTACATTATGTTGAATTGTTTTTAAAATTCAGGACATAAAGTAAAAAGAAATTGTTAACAACCAATAATTTTACGACTAAAATCTCTTTCTAAATAATATTCTGCAATTCAAAATAGATATTGGATTTTTAGCTTTTTTAGTGATTTTTCGTAGACAATGAAGCTATCGCAATGGCTCAAAAAATTTTAAAATCAAAAAGTTTGAAAAGTATCTTAATTGAAAGCCGTTTTGAGGCAGCCTGCGTTCAGTTTGACAGGGTCTATACATGTAATTTTTAACCACAGCTATATAAAATGATTTTTTAAATCCATTTTTGGATTCTATGCACCTTCAATCGTAAATCAGCAAATATTTTGGTGATGAAAGGAGGTTAAAAACTTTTTATTCTTGGTCGATTACAAAGGTTTATTATTGAGAATAATAAAAAATGAAATAATTGAAAAAAAAGAAGTAAGTAGGCAAGCCAGAAGTTTGCAGTCAGAGTTTTCACTAATCTATATCTATACTATTAATAAGAATGAAACTCCGTTTGTCTGTCTGTTTATTTGTCGTGTCTATGCACGGCCAAACGGCTGAGTGGGGGGGGGGTACGAGTGGGGGGATCTTCTTGGGATTTTCCGAAAGGGGGAGCGAGCGAATTTAAAATTTTCTAATCCCACCCGAACCATGGGCCGTAGGGCGGGAGGGGGGTCGAAGTAAGAATTAATGTGCGCTTTTTGGACTTCCCCGCTTCCCCTACCCCTCTAAACGGCCGTCGAAAATTCCGGAAAAATACCGGTTTCGTAGGTTTTTGAACGAGGAAGACGACGGCGCGATCGGATCGCGAAAAAAGTATCGGGAAATGCGTCAAAAAAATGCGAGAGAACGGACCCGTTTTCTCGAAAAGTCCGCCGAAAAACTTGGTTTTTTCCGATTAAAATATACCCCATAAAGGTACGTTTTTTGGAACGGTTTTCGCGGGCGAAATACAGCTTTGGGTCCGCCGAATCTGAATCCGAAATCGGATATCGAAAAAAGTGACGTTAAGTCGGTCAAATCGCGAGCAGAAGCGAGAAGAAGCGTTTAACATCAGAAATTAATTTTGCCGTGTTCGCGAGAAGGCTCTACGAAGACGTCAAGGGGTTCGTCAGGTATTTCACAATGTTACCTGCAGGCCTATTTCAAAAGAATAAATACGGGTTTTTTCCTACCTATATACAGGTATACCTTGCGAGCGAAGCGAGCAACATTTCCGAATAATCTTTTTGTGGTTCCACGTAGTTTTATAAGATTTAATTTGTTTGTAAGAATTTCCAACAGAAAAAAAACGTCTGCCAAGTTGGGTGGGCAGTATAACTCCCTCAAGCGAGCGAAGCGAGCAGCATCCCCTACAGAAGTTAAACCTACCCTTAGAGATCTACCGTTTGCGAGCGAAGCGAGCAACATCCCCTACACACGTTAAACCTACCCTTAGGGATCTACCGTTTGCGAGCAAAGCGAGCAACATGCCCTACATGCCACACTTTGCGAGCGAAGCGAGCAAAATTCCCTACATGCCACATTTTGCGAGCGAAGCGAGCAATTTAATGGGGGGTCCGGGGGGCTTGCCCCCCGGCTGGACGTGGAGGCGAGCGTAGCGAGCTGGAGCGGCTAGTTATTAATGTATCCACTCAACATGTCTAAGGAAACTCTTCAACAAGCTTCCTAGTAAATTCTCAAGAAGTTTCTTCCAGAAAAAAGTAGCTTGTTGCATGCCAATTAGCTCTGACAATTTAGCGAAACGTCGTGTCAATCATTAGTGAATGCTAAAACGGTCAGTGCATTCAGTAATGATTGATTTATTCACACAACTGCTTCATTTAAAGCCTAAGAACCAAACTTCACCACTCTAGGATGAACGAGAGAGAATTTGTCATTATTCCCAGACAAGTGATCTGACCTCTCATTCCAATGATTACTTCTGGATGTCTCCAGTAGGTTTCTATCACTAAATTCAGAGCTCTAGGATGAACGAATAAGGATTAAATTAAAAAGATGTCATTAAAATCATATTGTATCTCTTGGAAAAATTTATCGAAACGCCGTGTCAATCATTGATAAATGATGGGAAAAAATGTCAGTACGCCGCCGCGTCGTTCGAAGCTTATTTTCATAACCACTAAACCAAAGTTTTTAAAATTTGGCTTAAAAAACTGAGGATGTGCCTGAAATGTCGGTCTAACGTGTAATCTATATCCCAAGGGGTAAGTAGAGTTAACGTCAATGTGTCGAACGAGACCACCCGGAGCTCTTTAGGACGAACCGTCCACACTCCACGAGAGCTTGTGCTGACATATCAAAAGTCATAAACACGACTGTGAATCGCAAATAGATTTTTGAATGCAGGAGTTGTCTAATTTGGCTCGATCGGTTTCCCCGCTTCAACTGCCTGCGCTTGAGTGATGCCTGCGCATTTCTAATAAGTATTAATATAGGTATACAGAATTCACGGTTTGGATTTAAATTTAGTTTATATAGGTGTTTACTAAGAACCTATATACAGATCAATGATCTGCGCAGAATCTTAAACAGAAATATTAAACCTTCCTGTAATAATTTGTAGCATTTTTTCTCATTTCACGAATGTGATACGAAAAGTAAATAGGTACCTAACAGTACGAATGATACAGTACAAATCCGCAGTAGGTAAGCAGGTACTATTCTAGCGAGAAACCCAAAATTATTGTGATCACGATTATTTTTGGCTTTTCATAAACCCACTGGAAGGATTATACTTAGTGGGTGTGCCCTGTCAGTGTACACCACCAATCTCGCGTTCTCATTTCTGTCGGTTTAACCTTATAATGATCGCGTGATTCAGAGTCAAGTTACCCACCTACAAAGTAAAGAGTTGGCAGATATTTGTTATAAGGCGCAGCTCCAAACCTTGGATACTTTACTCCACAACTAGGGCAATTATGTCAAATTCGTCCAACACCCCTCGCTACACCACTCCTACATGCATTTCAGATTCCTAGGCGAGCTCGGGGCGGTGCACTAGCTCCAGAGCTTCACGGCCAAAGCCCCGGACCAAGGACGGAAGGCCAGGGTTCCTCATCGGAAACTGACTGCGAGTCCTTCTGAGGCAGGTCCCCCAGGTCTGGACCTGGTAGGTGGAAGCCAGAGATATCGTTCGAATTACACATAGCACCCACACCTCAACACTCCCCCGCTCGAATCGCCGGACCTTCGGGCGCTCGCATTGCGAGGAATTTCTATCTCGGGCTTTGCTTTGTAAATGCGGGCATTCCTATTAAGGGCAACGGGTTTCGGAGCAGCGAAAAAACCGGGTTCAAAAATAATACCCCTTACTTTTTTATATCCTACGCCAGAACTACCAACAGCCCAATTAGAAGAGAGCAATTTATCACAATTTTTTTGCAAATCCTGGTGGGCACTCCATAAATTAAATGTTGCGCTCGCTGCATTTCATGTAGGTACATCAACGTTCACTCACATTAATATTCGTCTATCAAAGCTCGTAATTCTTAATCGTCTACAAGTATTCAATTAAGAACACCTGTCGATATGAACACACTTTTGCGTTCTAATTATATTGTGACTGCGGCAGAGAGCTTTTTAAGAAATCGTTCTCGAATGAAGTTCAATTACATTGGACAATCTTGCATATGAGTGTATGGTACATTGTAGTCTGGGCGGTTATACAATTGTGTCTGCATATCTAAATTATAGATCAACATAAGCGACCAAAAGAAAATTTCATTTAAACCTATATATTCTATCTCTATCTCTATCTCTATCTCTATTATTAATAAGAATGAAACTCCGTCTGTCTGTCTGTCGCTCGTGCCTATGCACGGCCAAACGGCTGAGTGGGCCGGATCTACGAGTGGGGGGATCTTTTTGGGATTTTCCGATAGGGTGTATAAGCGAATTTAAAATTTTCTAATCCCACCCGAACCATGGGCCGTAGGGCGGGAGGGGGGTCGAAGTAATAATTAATGTGCGCTTTTTCCACTTCCCCGCTTCCCCTACCCCTCTAAACGGCCGTTGACAATTCCGGAAAAATACGGGTTTCGTAGGTTTTCCTACGAGGAAGACGACGGCGCGATCGGATCGCGAAAAAAGTATCGGGAAATGCGTTAAAAAAATGCGAGAGTACGGACCCGTTTTCTCGAAAAGCCCGCCGAAAAACTTGGTTTTTTCCGATTAAAATATACCCCATAAAGGTACGTTTTTCGGAACGGTTTTCGCGGGCGAAATACAGCTTTGGGTCCGCCGAATCTGAATCCGAAATCGGATATCGAAAAAAGTGACGAGAACTCGGTCAAATTTCGAGCAGAAGCGAGCAAAGCGATTAAAATGATTCTGCCGTGGACGAGAGAAGGCTCAAGAATTGACGTGAAGGGTTCGATGTCACAACATTGCGGGGCGAGCAGGTATGCCTACATAGGTACCTACCTTGCGAGCGAAGCGAGAGCCATTTCAAATAATAAATACGGACTTTGTCCTACACATATACAGGTATACCTTGCGAGCGAAGCGAGCAACATCCCCGAATAAACTTTTCGTGGTTCCACGTAGTTTTATAAGATTTAATTTGTTTGTAATAATTCCCAACTGAAAAAAAACGTCTGCCAAGTTGGGTGGGCAGTATAACTTCCTCAAGCGAGCGAAGCGAGCAGCATCCCCTACAGAAGTTAAACCTACCCTTAGAGATCTACCGTTTGCGAGCGAAGCGAGCAGCATCCCCTACAGAAGTTAAACCTACCCTTAGAGATCTACCGTTTGCGAGCGAAGCAAGCAACATCCCCTACATGTTTCTATTGCGAGCGAAGCGAGCAACATTTTCTACATGCCAGACTTTGCGAGCGAAGCGAGCAACATATCCTACATGCCAGACTTTCCGAGCGAAGCGAGCAATATTCCCTACATGCCACACGTTGCGAGCGAAGCGAGCAACATAATGGGGGGTCCGGGGGGCTTGCCCCCCGGCTGGACGTGGAGGCGAGCGTAGCGAGCCGGAGCGGCTAGTTCACAATATGTCTTGACCTCCACTTTAAAGAGTGGGTATTTGAGAAGCCAGTCAGGTGGTTATAGGCAGAATGAGCTAGATGTGTGTGTGCCTTTTTTGTTCGTTCAAAATTTTTGACTGGTTAAATTCAATATTGTGAATCCACTGGACGTCCTCTGGTCTTCGCTGACTGACAGACACTTGAAGTTCCATTTTTTTAATCTCAAAAATCAGTAGAAGTGCCTCAAAACATGATTTCAAACTTCAATCGCTTCTCCTGAAAAATTAGCAATTGAAAAATCATGAATATTGATTGGAAAATGATAGAAAAATCCAAAAAACGATTTTGATCAGCATAATGTGGAGAAAAATAAAAAAATATAAACTCAGATTTGACCTCAGGCAAGTTTAGCTTCATTTTACCTTGCACGGTCACATATCAGCGCGTTTACACATACGGGGTGTCCCACGTTATATCCGGAAAACTTCATTCACGTATTCTGCAACTAATTTCCGATCGAAAGTTCCTCTTATAGATTTTTTTTAACACTTTGTTTTCGAGTTTTTATTTTTAATTATTTATATAGATATATATATGTGTCATTCCAGGCGATAACTCTCCTTAGGATTGAGATAAATATTCCGTTCTTGCGCCAAAAAGTCGAGCTTTCCAAACCAAAGGATGAGTTCGTTGGCCAGCTTTTGTGAGCACATTAAATTGGTCAAATTTCAAAGAATGTGCTAAAAAAATCACTAAAAACGGCTAACAATTGTTAAATTTATATCTTTTAGTAGAATATTGCTCTAATAAAGTTTTTAACTATAAAATCGAACATTCAAAAATTTATGTACAAAATTATGCTGAAAAATGTTCTTAAATTTATTTAAAATTTGCTAAAAAGTCGATAAAAACTGCTAAAAAACTAAAAATCCAAAACCTTTTTTTGAATAGCAGATTATTATTTAGAATACGTTTTGGCAATAAAATTAATAGTTGAAAATTTCCTTGCACTTAAAAAGCTCAAATTTCAAAACTCTAACATCATACAATAAGAGAATTTACGAAAATTCGCACATACGATCATGCTGCATGACTGGAACTTTTTTCGTATGAAATCGGGGGTTTTCCCGAAAAATGAGCCCCTATGAAAATACCTACGATTTTGGGACCGGTTTCTGCGTATTTTTTCATGCTGAATCGAATGGTCATACTCGCAGATCTCTCCAACTTCTTTATAACCGAATTTTACAGTTTAACTAGCAAGTTTTATATATTAAAAAAAAAAAAAAAAAAGACATGAAATTGAGCATAACAAATAAACTAAAAACTCGTGAGTTAAAGTGTAATACTCGGTTATAACGGAGTTCATAACCATTCGATTTCAGCATGAACAAATACGTGGAAACCAGTCCCAAACTCGTATTTTCCTTAGGGGCTCATTTTTCACGAAAACCCTCGATTTCATAGGAAAAAAACCATATTTTTCAACATAGAAACATACTTTTCTCCCACAATTGGCGAAGTAAACGTAAAATTGACCGGACCATTCAAAAGCGGATTTTTTGCGAAAGTTTTTCCAGTAGCTGTCACGAGAATTCCGTGGAATTATCAATGCCGTCTAGCGGGTTAAAAGATAAGTAGTTCTTCATTTTTGCAGATTTTTTGTCTTCGGGGTAGATTTGTGACTATGTTACGTGCATAATCTAACACGTTAAGTAGCCTATCCAAAAGTATCGCTCTTTCCAACGGCATCCTCAATTTTTTGTTTACAGGTAGTCATGGCCATTTTACAGACTTAAGGTCGAAAACACGAAAAAATTCTTAAAAGTTGAATAACTAAAAAACAACGCAAAAAAAAAAAAAAAAAAAAATGTGAGGAACTTTTGATTGGAAATTAGTTGCAAGATACCTTGGGTGAAGTTTTCCGGATATTTATAAAGTGAGACACCCTGTATATTAAGTGAGACACCCTGTATATTACTGTTCTATTTTGCACTCATTCGTCGCCTTGTTGTTGTTCTTTTCATCAAGACCTTGACTTTGTTTTTCACCTAATTATATAAATCAATGTTGCAATAAGTAAAGAAACTAGATGCTTCCCAGACAATAAGGCAGACTTTTTATTAAGACATGTTAAAAAGTTTTTACATTAGATACCTACTAGATACAAATTCTTCCATGGCGCTCTAGGAATGCGCTAAGAATAAGTTTCGTTAAATATTCATTCAAACGAGTGTTATTTTAAATTCATTTTTCAGCGTAGTTTCTTGCAAAAATTTCTTAATTTTTGAGTTTTAGTAGTTGATTATAGTGATTGATTATAGTTATTGAGTTTGTTATAGTGCCGTTTTTTTGCAGATTTTTTAAAATGGAGCAATTAATTGTGCTCGCTTGAGACAAAGAACTCGTCCTTTCTCTTAATATGCTTGATACGAACGGAAAAAGTATATAGAAAAGTATGTGGAGATGAGAAAATAAACTCGTTACTACTAACCTATCCACAAACTGTGTAGCAAAGATTGATCAACCATCCGCATATACAGGGTCGGAAAGGTTACACCCCCTTCATTTCATATACAGCACAAAAAAATTGGGTCCTATGCCATTCATCATAATTTTTTACGTAGATTTCAGGAAAAATACTTTCACGCGCGCCACTTGTGCCAGAAGTGGCGCAAATGACATAAACATTGTTTTTTCAAATGAGAAGCCCCATTTTTTATTGCAGATTCAAATTCTACGTGAAATTTCATGAAGAAATGATCCATCACTCAATTTTTTTCAAGTGCGCGTAAACGGGCGGAATTCCACTCCAAAAGTGCGCAATCCCGCTCTAAAAGTGCAAAAATTGTTAACTACTGAGTTTTTGAAGATAATCAATCGCCTCATGAATTACATGATTTTGGGGTATTTTTTCATGCTGAACTTCGTAATGATGTTCATTTATTAATATTTGCAACACCAACTTGGGAAAATACCGAAAAATCGATCAGAATCGCACTCATCTTACTCATTTCCACGCAGCTCAAAATGTACTAAAATGTAGTTTTTTCGGTGTTTTCCCAAGTTGCTTTTGAATATGTCATACAAAATGTTGCTCGGGTACCGATTAAGCCTTAGTTGTATAACTACTTTAAAGATTGGACGGCGTCAATGTTCTTCAACTGTGAGGGATGTGCTATTTATAGCAACCAACATCAAGAATAATAAGAATTTAATCTCAAATTATATCTATAAAAATAGACCGATCGTTATAAAAAGCGTATTGGTACACACATTTTTTCAGTTTTTTGGTAAACATTCTGAGTAAATAATTAAATCACGTACATCACATAATAATTATGGGATTCGGTGTTAGTACTAGAAACGGCACGATAAATAGAATGTTCTATATTATAGACCTTTAAATCATGAGCTGTGCGGTGTTTGCAGGTCATGATTGTATTTCCTAAAACTAAACAACTTTCGAAATACGTCGGTCGTTGGAATAGTTTTTTTTTCCGTTTACTCCGGCTTGATGTGATAAAAAGTATGCCACTTTCGGAGCAGCAACGTCCGAGTCTGGTTCGAGAAAGTGATTGTTTCTATAGATAAACCACTCACGACTAGCTGAAAAAGGTACGTGAGGGCGAGCAAAATAAATAATG
Source organism: Adelphocoris suturalis (assembly GCA_030762985.1). NCBI lineage: Eukaryota > Metazoa > Arthropoda > Insecta > Hemiptera > Miridae > Adelphocoris > Adelphocoris suturalis. The sequence goes on from CM061048.1 coordinate 46,433,135, forward strand.
TAGTAACCCATGCGTCTCTGTAGTAGCGTATGAACCTTTAATAGCCAGTCGATAGGTAGTGGCACAGGATTTCAAATGGGATTATCAATATTGAGATAGTCTTTTTGTTCTGCAAATTGGCCTTTGGTAAATGCACTAACCGGCAACGTTACTCTCCTACAACGTTTCATTCCCATTATGTAGGTACCTACTTAACAAAATAAGCGGAAGATTTACAATATTGTAATTTCCGGAACCAGCTCCTCGCATTATTATACATTTATCAAAAGAGTAAAAAATTTGCTCACACCTTAGCAATAATTTTTAAAATTCTCAATGAATGCCATGAAAGAATGGAGGTCGAAGAATTGTTTACCCGTTTTACTACTGATTTTCAAATTTTTGGTTAAGTTCATAACAGGTTTCCCAACCTCATGCGGGAGTTCATCTGAGAAGGCAAGTGAAATTCAGAACTTGTGTCCTTCCTCAAAAGGAAAAGGAAGGGAGTATAGTGTTGGGAATGTTGGATACAGTTACCTACTTGTTGCTGATGACATTTGTTGTATGGTTACTAATGAAATTGATAGTTCGTTTTTGGATTGCAATGGATGTAGTCATTTGTTTTTAACCATTAGTTAAGTTCATAACGAATATAAATAGGTATGATATTGCACTTAATCACATCCCTGACGAGTTCTAACGACGAAAGCGCTTGGATAACGCACATTAATAAATGATATCAGGAACAGCTACTATATTTACTCCCCTCAACCTACCCTACCGGTGTAAATGAAAAGCACAACCTGAATAGAGTTCCTAATCTTGCTTAGGATATTTTGGGGGAACCAAAGTAAGGGACCTCTTACCTTATAGATATCTGTATGGTTGTTGATTGAGCTATAATCTTTTTGGAGTGAAGGTGGAAGAAGAAAATTACCGATTAAAGCCTCCGAAATCATGAATGAAAAATCACTCTCCAAGGGAATGGAGATTTAGATCTTCATACGTAACGGACCAGGAAAAGGCTGCTCGGGTTAAGGTTGGCTTGAGGTAAAAGGTTAAATTCTCTAGATCTATTCAAGCAATCGAATATGTTACGTCCGCTTCAAATAATAGCGTTGAAAACTGGAGGACAGAACCAACTATCGGAATTACAATATTGCAGTGAGGTGCCTTGTAGATTAGAGCATGGTTCTCACCCATTATATATATTCATGTTGCGGTCAAGGCATCGAGATATATATATATCTAGGTTCCGACTCAACGGTATTCAACCTCCCACATTATTCTCCAATGTAGCCCAGTGGACGGCGTTTTGCTTTATTTTTAGATTATTGTGAACTTTCGTAATCAACAAATGAACCCCTTAATATTTTTGATTGTTTACATTACAATGGGAGAGCTCGTTAAACTGAAGCACCCTGTATATGCATGGAGTTAAAACATACACCGTAGTCATAATTTTCTGTTATCAGTCTATCGGTATCAATGCAAAATTTGTTTCACTGGCTTTAGCACCAAAAATATATCAATTCTGACTACCCGTAGATCCTATAGAACTTGCAGATTTTTCCATCAATAATTTTTAAATGAAGGACATGTTTGACGAGAAGGTTATTAGTTTCAGTTGAATTCAATCTTATTGTTGAGTATTCATTTTTCTGCTTCTTGATTCGCTAAAGCTTAAAATTTTGGACCTATTCGATTGCCACATGCAGTGCTGCCAACCCGTTTCAGTAAAAAATCCCATCAAATTCACGAAAAAATCCCCAAAATCCCCCAGGATGAACCAGAAAAGGTGCCGATAAAAGCAATTTCGGACACAATCACACAATATTGATATCACAAATTGAATCATAGAGTAATAATAGGTCATATAAAAAGGAAAACAATGTGAAAGAAATTAAGCAGCGGTTTATTATCACAAAAAAACGGGTACAAGTACAACAGTAGTACTATGTGCCTAGTACATATAGAAGTTTATTATCACCCCAGAGGTGCAATGGGGGCCTAAATCCTCATAAAAAGGTAGAGGAGAGTAACAGGCCCCGAGAGATACCACCCCTACTAATGAGCTTTTATTGAGCCACTAGCCGCTCCGGCTCGCTACGCTCGCCTCCACGTCCAGCCGGGGAGCAAGCCCCCCGGACCCCCCATTGAATTGCTCGCTTCGCTCGCAAAGTGTGGTATGTAGGGAATGTTGCTCGCTTCGCTCGCAAAGTGTGGTATGTAGGGAATGTTGCTCGCTTCGCTCGCAATTGAATCATGCAGGGGATGTTGCTTGCTTCACTCGCAAACGGTAGATCTCTAAGGGTAGGTTTAACTTCTGTAGGGGATGCTGCTCACTTCGCTCGCTTGAGGAAGTTATACTGCCCACCCAACATGTAGGGAATGATACTCGCTTCGCTCGCAAACGGTAGATCCCTAAGGGTAGGTTTAACTTCTGTAGGGGATGCTGCTCGCTTCGCGTCGCTCGCTTGAGGAAGTTATACTGCCCACCCAACTTGGCAGACGTTTTTTTCTGTTGGAAATTCTTACAAACAAATTAAATCTTATAAAACTACGTGGAACCACGAAAAGTTTATTAGGGAATGTTGCTCGCTTCGCTCGCAAGGTATTGCTGCATAGGTGTTGGGAAATACCCGTATGAAATTCCGTTGAAATGAGTTAGTGTGTACAACGGCTGGGATGAGGTGATTACTTAAAGAGGTAGCTAAATAGGTGCGGGGAATTGTACATGTAGGCTTCGGAACGTGATTTCCAGGGAGCTGGAGGTTGTTGAACCAGGAAAAGTTTATTAGGGGATGTATACTTAAAGGTAGGCCAATAGAAGGGCGAATGGGGAAGTTATATTGCCCACCCAACTTGGCAGACGTTTTTTTCTGTTGGAAATTCTTACAAACAAATTAAATCTCTTTTGGAACCACAAAAAAAGTTCATTTGGGGATGTTCCTCGCTTCGCTCGCAAAGTGTGGCTGTATACATGCGATGTATTACAATTGAAACGTGTAGGGGATGTTGCTCGCAAACGGTAGATCTCTAAGGGTAGTTTTAACTTCTGTAGGGGATGTTGCTCGCTCCGCTCGCTTGAGGAAGTTATACTGCCCACCCAACTTGGCAGACGTTTTTTTCTGTTGGAAATTCTTACAAACAAATTAAATCTTATATAACTACGTGGAACCACGAAAATTTTATTAGGGGATGTTGCTCGCTTCGCTCGCAAGGTATACCTGTATATCCTTGAGGAAGTTATACTGCCCACCCAACTTGGCAGACGTTTTTTTCAGTTGGGAATTCTTACAAACAAATCAAATCTTATAAAACTACGTGGAACCACGAAAAGTTTATTCGGGATGTTGCTCGCTTCGCTCGCAAGGTATTGCTGTATATTTGTAGGAAAAAATCCGAATTTATTCTGTTGAAATGGCTCTCGCTTCGCTCGCAAGGTACCTGCTCGCAACACCCAAACACCGAAACCTGTACCTGAGTTACCGAACCCCAAAGACCTCTGTCTTCCCAGAGCCTTCTCGCGAACACGGCAAAATTAATTTCTGATGTTAAACGCTTCCCTCGCAATTCCCCTCCCAATTTGACCTACTTTCCGTCACTTTTTTCGATATCCGATTTCGGATTCAGATTCGGCGGACCCAAAGCTGTATTTCGCCCGCGAAAACCGTTCCGAAAAACGTACCTTTACGGGGTATATTTTTAATGGGAAAAAACGTGGTTTTTCGTCGGACTTTTTTGAGAAAACGGGTCCGTACTCTCGCATTTTTTTGACGCATTTCCCGATACTTTTTTCGCGATCCGATTGCGCCGTCGTCTTTCTCGTTCAAAAACCTACAAAACCGGTATTTTTCCAGAATTTTCAACGCCCGTTTTAGAGGGGTAGGGGAAGCGGGGAAGTCCAAAAAGCGCACATTAATTCTTACTTCGACCCCCCTCCCGCCCTACGGCCCATGGTTCGGGTGGGATTAGAAAATTTTAAATTCGCTCGCTCCCCCTTTCGGAAAATCCCAAGAAGATCCCCCCACTCGTAGATCCGGCCCACTCAGCCGTTTGGCCGTGCATAGACACGACAAACAAACAAACAAACAGACAGACGGAGTTTCATTCTTATTAATAATAGAGATAGAGATGTTCGGGGAAGGTTGTTTTTTCCTGTCACCTGGAAAACCATCCAACGCCAAACCAGCTGCCAAAAATGATCGAGAACAGCGCGTGGTTCCCATTGATTCCTCAACGGGACCCGACAGCGCTATCTCTGGTGCTCTGACGGGAGCTTGATGGGCCTCTCAGGAGGTAACTCTGTTACAGATTTCTTGTGCCAGAAAGGTTTCAAATCAATATGCTGTCCACGCAACCGTTCTAAAAGGCGGGTAGATGACGTTAACATAACACATAAAAGTGTGGCGTCCAGGCGCTGTAAAGGGGTGAACCCATTTACGAGGTGCGAAGCTTCGAGTTTTGATAATATACCTATATCATATTACGTGGGGTTTAATATCGTAGGCCAGTGTTCTGCGTACAAGAGATATCTTATGCAGAAACAATAATCCTTTGTGTAATAATTTTCAGTGTTTTACACTCGTATATTGACGAAGGAAACCGCTGGTACATAATTCGTCAGATACACTTTATAGGTTATCATGTCTGATGAAGGGTTTATTATCACAAGAAAACGGGTTCAAGAACACCTGCAGTACTATGTGCCTACACATATAGAAGTTGATTTATTTTTTCTCCTAAATTTTGGAGAAAATCATTTTAGTTGGGAGTTCGAACTCTTTTCCTTTCTTTACATCTCTCCTACCAAGTCTCTAACTCTTAAGATACTGTTTTAATCGTGTCTATGTGCAGACAGTTTCTGTGAATGGTTTTTATGTTATTTAGGACAGAAAACATCCGCTCCACACAGGCGTTGGAAAACGGAAGGCACAATAACAATTTTAACAACAATTTCCAAAGTATGATATTTTGTCGACCCATCAATATTTTTAATGTCGAAGACCCAATTCCAAAATTCAGATAAGGAATGTTTTCCTGAATCCACAGAGAGAAGAGACAGGGCTTGCCACTCATTGTCCAGCCGCTGAAGATTTACATTTAGAATTGGGAATCTTCCCATGACTACATTCAGGGACACTGAACACTGTTTCAGGATTCTCTAGATTATATGGTTTTTAATTTTTAATTATGGTGAAATTCACCTTAGATACATAAGTACAGCAGTAAAAGAATAATTGAATTCAAGGATTGGCGGTGAAGCTCGAAAATCCCCCTAAAATCCCCCACCCAGACTTCATCCCCGCAGGGCTCTGAGAGCCCTTAAAAATCTCCAACAGGGGGACACATCCCTCTTGTTGGCAGCCCTGGTCACATGTGAAACACATGATTTTGTTTTGTTTTCGCTTAATCACATGGTGATGTTCTTTTATTAATATTTACAATACCAACTCGGAAAAACACTAGAATTGCATTTTTTCTCCACTGATTTCCTCATATTGTTTGGAGTTTAAAAAAGTATGTACTTCTAAATGGTGTATCACACCAGAAACTCGATATTACACATCGCACTTTTAATGGACTAAAAAATTGAGTGGTTGTTAATTTTTCCTTGAAATTTAATACAGATACACAATCAGCAATGAAAAATATAGAGGTCACTAATTGAGAAGAGCGCCAAGCTAATTATATGGCGCGTGAGGGTTAGGGTACCTACTGCAGATTTCTTACTGGTTACCATTATATTAAGTACTATGCCAATTCGAGCAGAGAACCCTATGCCACACTCGGCAACGCTAGCCTTTCCTTATGCCAATTTGATGGCTACCACCAGAACTGGACTACCTGTACCACTTTCACAAAGAAGAGGAATTTGTAGAGATTTAATGCAAAATTTTATGTTGATGGGTACTGTTTACTGTTCTTACGTATACGTTTGAGATCAATACAACCAAATTTAAAATGTTCTCCAAGGTCTTACCTCAAAATTCGTGGTGTTGCGTGCCTATTAGCGTACACGAAATTTAATTTCATAGAGTGATATTATGATCGAGCACACGATTTTACCGATTAGACACAACCAAAGGTGCTCAAGAATTCCAGAACAGAGATTGTCGATATTTGTAGAATTAATATACCTACCTACGTATTTGCACTAATTATGCCAGGTATGATATTATCCGACCCAAATGTTAATGTTTTCGATTGAATTATTTAGCTATTATTTTCAACAGTGTCTACGTAACTAATTGAAAATATAAACTATTTCTTCACCAAATTACCAGAAATAGGTACCGACCACGAATAAAGACAATTTAGTGTCCCAAAATGATTCGACCTTTTTTCTGATTCAGACTCTTTTCAATCAATCCATTGCACCGAAACACTGGGCCTTCACTGGTATATTCGTAACTATACAATTATTTTTATACACATAATAGGTATATATAATCATAAATATCACGTATACATCATCATAAACATCACATATACATCATAAGCACTTGCAGGGATGATAAGCCCCTGCATGACGGTTATAGAAACCAAGACGGAAAAATATGTGGGTATTGCACACAAAAACAGATATTTTTCGGTCGAAATTTAATTGCTATTCGCTCCTCTCATGTCTATAAACAATTTACGTTGAATTTACAAATAAGGCATTCGTACGACGACATCTCTTCGCGTACTATTCCTTGGTTCAAACTTCGTTCTTCAAACAAAACGATTAAGTCTACGTCAAAGCTGAGGTACTAGCCATCTCCTTTAGCTGATTGTAATAATTAAGATAGGGTTAAGGATCTACACTGCTGTGAAAAATTAAAGGATCACTGTCGAAAAAACTCAGTTTCGGATTCGTGGTGGTCGGATCGTAAAATACCAGTTCACTGAGAAAAATTCACAACTTTCGGTTAACAGACATTCAGAAAAAGAGTTTACAACAAATCCAAGCTCAATAGAATGGTTCAGTCCGAAGTAAACCTAGAACACATTTTGTGAAAAAATCGATTTTCGCGTCTTCAAACAAATGGTCACCCAACTGGTCTCTTTTAAGGGTTTACAAAAAGTGTACAGGTTATTGAAAAGCTGAGTTCATGCTGAACAATTTAAAAAAACGAGTTCCACTATCTGCTTTACAAGCAGATACCATGTTACATGGATATGTCTTTGATTGGGGATTTCATAACGGTTGTCCTCGAGAGTTGTAAACAAATCCTTTAACTTTAAACAAATCCCTGGGCCGCATGGCCGCATCCCGACTAATTCCAACAAAACAACGGTTTACTTACAGAAATGTTGAAAATAACTGTGGAGAGAAGCCACTACAATGAGTTGTTGTTAACAGTGGACTGTTGTCAAGAGGATGAAAATGTTTCCTATGGAGTGGAGTAAATGATGCTATTGCTTTACGTTAAGAATATTGTAACCGGCTTATTAAAATTGTTTATAGTCCAATCAACTTAGTTTAGGAATGTAGCCAGGTACGTAAGGAGGGGGAAATTGGTAGCTTGAGATGTGAACATTTATCACATAAATCAAGCGCTTTCCAACGAGTGGCGAACGATTTATGTGCGATGAAAACTGCGGAAGTTCCATTCCCCTAGCAACGGCTGGGTTGTACGTGAAAAACACTGAAATTGTGACACAAATTTTGCATCACGGAAATTTTTGGTTGACCCCCCAGAGTAAAGACATATCCATGTCAAAAAACTTCAATACTTCGAGAATGACGGTTCAGTCATTCCGTGGGACACGATACCAGCCATCTCCATAGTAGAAAAATACTCGACACCGACATCAGGTGTGACTAGTTTCAACTTAGTATCTTCAGTTATAGTGACCGTATTTAAGTCGCTATCCATATCGTATAAGTATCTTGTAGGATTACGTAAACCCAATGCCGTACGTACTTTGGAATTTTCATCTGTCACCGCCTGATATGGGCGAATACATTTACCTGTGGTTTATATTCATACGTTATATTCGGAATTGGAGCATCATTAGACAATATACTAATCCTAATATCGTCCATAAGCATTGGTAGACATTTAGTTGAGCCGAAGCTGTAATGGCTGTGAATACAGTACGTGATTCACGTATGTTGTCAATACAGGTAGGCGCATTATAATTGGCCATTGGCTGCATATCATCTTCTCTATGGCCCCACAAAAAATGTCCATTGGCACCATGAGAAGTTCTGACACTCGTACCTGGTAACATAGCATTCTTCTCATTGGCGGTGTCTATCATTACATTGGTACCACCGAATTTATTATTTAAGCCGAGACCATAATAATTGTAGAATATTAAAGCATTGGCGTTAGTATAAGCCAATTGAGCCGAACCCGTTCAAAATTGTGTTCGAAATTCTAACGGTGTTACCTTACACCGTAGCACTTTAACACAGCAATTTGAAGGTAAGGACGCAAATTCCGCTGGTGTTAAATAGGTAGAAAATTCGTCCGTAGGGATTTATGCCAAATTCGTCGTCCATATATTTGGACCCAGAATATTTAAATTGAGCGCCGGCCCAGGCTCTGGTTTGTAATAAGTAGATGTTTATGTTTAAATACAAACTTCGACTTGTGGTTTTCCATAGAATTAGGCTGATCAACACTACCCGCACCTCCCAGGTTAGTAGATTCATGATGCGATTCCATTTTAGCCCCTACATGCCCTATTGTAAAAATTTAGTCAACTATGGTCATTTTGACATTTTATGTCTTTACTTTGGCACATAAATGAAAAAAGCGTTAAAAACTTTGATTGGGGATTTCATAACGGTTGTCCTCGAGAGTTGTAAACAAATCCTTTAACTTTAAACAAATCCCTGGGCCGCATGGCCGCATCCCGACTAATTCCAACAAAACAGCGGTTTACTTATAGAAATGTTGAAAATAACTGTGGAGAGAAGCCACTACAATGAGTTGTTGTTAACAGTCGACTGTTGTCAAGAGGATGAAAATGTTTCCTATGGAGTGGAGTAAATGATGCTATAGCTTTACGTTAATAATATTGTAACCGGCTTATTAAAATTGTTTATAGTCCAATCAACTTAGTTTAGGAATGTAGCCAGGTACGTAAGGAGGGGGAAATTGGTAGCTTGAGATGTGAACATTCATCACATAAATCAAGCGCTTTCCAACGAGTGGCGAACGATTTATGTGCGATGAAAACTGCGGAAGTTCCATTCCCCTAGCAACGGCTGGGTTGTACGTGAAAAACACTGAAATTGTGACACAAATTTTGCATCACGGAAATTTTTGGTTGACCCCCCAGAGCAAAGACATATCCATGTCAAAAAAAAATCTTTAATAATGGTTCATTATTTAAGGGTTTACGGCCAAAAAATCACTGAAAAAAGTAAGCGATTTTTTAAAAATTGTGTTCAAAATTAAAGCATCACTGTGTTTTTTGTTTTTTATTGAGATTTTAAGGGCTGAGCTGAGCTGGAGGCGTGAAAGCTGGTTGCTAGGAGTACAATTGTCACAAACAAACCTTTTGGGGGGGGGGGGGGGGGGGGATAATGAAAATGGACTGTCCGCAGACCATTTAAGTTTGAGAGAACGGATTGAAATGAGAGAATATACCATTTCTTGCTTTACAAGGTAGAAGTACCATCTAGTCATTGAGATAGTGTCTTCAGTCAATGACAAGATGGACGCCTCCAGCTCAGCTCAACCCTCAAAGCCCCAATAAAAAACAAAAAACACAGTGATCCTTTAATTTTGAACACAATTTTTAAAAAATCGCTTACCTACTTTTTTTTTAGTGATTTTTTGGCCGCAAACCCTTAAATAATGAACCATTTTTAAAGATTAAAAAAAAAAAAAAATTGTTCAGCATGAACTCAGCTTTTCAATGTCCTATACAATTTTTGTAAACCCTTGAAAGAGATCAGTTGGATGACCATTTGAAGACGCAATAATCGATTTTTTCACAAAATGTGTTCTTGGTTTACTTCGGACTCGACCATTCTATTGAGCTTGGATTTGTGGTAAACTCTTTTTCTGGATGTCTATTAACCGAGAAGTGAGAATCTTTCTCAGTACCTATTTTACGATCCGACCACCACGAATCCGAAACTAAGTTTTTCGACAGTGGTCCCTAAATTTTTCACAGCAGTGTAGTTTAATCATGGTAAAAGACACAAAAAGAAGTTTGTTGTCTTATGCTGTACAAGTCTGCATAGCTAAGTGCATGTGCCGAGATTTAAACATCAAAAGGTTTAATAGGTATTTGATTTGTCTTGATTGTTGTAAAATTTTATATACTGAGTTGTCTCTTTATTAGGCTTTCCGATTGCTGCTGATAGTATCGGTTCGGATGTGGATTGATTGTTCTTTTTTTGTTGTATTTTTGTATTATGTGAGGTATTTGTATCACTATCGTAGTTTTAAGATACCGGCGGGCTCATCAGATGGTCCACGTGACCATGATCATTACATGGCTTTTTGAATTTAAATTTACGGTGTGTCACATGTCTTCGCAATAAAGGCATGTTTTCATTAATTCATTCGATTTAGTCAGCACTCAGGGCCAAATGTTTACACCTATGTGGGCTTCTGGCAAATGAAAGCGTTGTACAAAAAATTAGAAGGAGCAAATAAAAAAAGCACCTCCACGCACTTCCTTCGAATTTCCTTGCTTAGAAAATGAGTAACTAAGATTGTCGGTAACAATGCATTCTTATCATGATGGCGGATATACTGCTTTTAATTTCGTAACAGGTCCAGGGCCAGCCCTCTTACAGAGATCTTTTACACCCGACGAAAGAGAGCAAACTTGCTCAAAAGATAAACATTCAAGAACATCAAAATTAAGTGCTTCGTCAAGTCCATCAAAAATAAACTTGGAAATTGCCATTCTTTAGATGGTATCTTGGAGACAATTAGTGAGCTCTCACTTTTTTGCAACCTGAGTCACGATGAATGGATCCAAAATCGTCTGTAGGGCCCGGGGGGGTTCTCAAATCGGACAGATCGAAGGGGTATTTACGCCCAGTTGACCGGGGCTCCTTGGTCCGCACGCAATCACTTTGACCCTCCGCTTAAGCGACCTTGAGATTCCGGCGTTTAAAGTTGTCATTTGGGTCCGTCGATCGCCGGTGCGCCGTTCTTTTTTCAAACGGGGCCATCCGAATTATTCCATTTTACGTGCACTTGTGCAAACCGACCTCCTCGCGTCAAATCAGAGGTCGGTTTTTTGACGGTAGGAAAAAAAAAAAAAAACAGGTACGACGGTATTTCCCTCAAAACTGACATGATTGATTTTTAATAGGTAGCTCGAACTTGTGTGGCTTGTTTGTTAATGACATACAATTTTCACGCCTTACTATGAACCTAGGTTAGATTGCCGGTGCAGCAATAATTGGAAATATGGAAACTGAATAGAAAAGCGTCTGAATTCACACCGCGCGGGCCGCTTCGCTAGCACTGCCATCCTAGCAAACCTTGAACTAATTTTCCTATCAGAGTACCTATCAGTATCAACTCATTTTCATATGTTCATACTTGGTCTACATATTCGAAAATCATTGTTCATTTTTTGCTACCTGTCAAGAATATATTAATTTGTCAGTGTTTCGCGTGTATCTCGATAGAGTTGGTAAACTAAATAGTTATGTCCGGAAGAATTGTATCTATAACAATGTGCTTCGTGCCACAAGAGTTTTGCTTCCGAGTCACACCCAAGAGTTTTTGACATGGATATGTCTTTTGGCTGGGGGTCAAGGAATTTTTCGCGACACTTTTTTTTCCCGACCGGCACATTTTCTATTGATTTTCACGTACAACCAAGGCGTTACTAGGGAAGAGTAACTCCCATAGTTTTCATAGTAGGAAAATCGTACGCCAATTTTTGGAATGCTCCAACGGCATTTCATGACCTCTAAGCCATTGTAGTGTCAAGGAATGCTGATTTATTACTCTAAGTTAAAAACTAATATTGTTTTGTAACCATAATGGAATAATCTTGTGAAAAGAAGGCACTTCATGGTTGGTATAAATTTTCTCCACACAAATCCAACGCTCCGGCACTTTAGATTATTATTAACTCGAAAAGTGAAGGCTAGGTAGAATTTCTATTGTTTTGCTTCCGAGTCTACATAGCGGGGAGATGAGGAGTCACTTTAGTGAGATGAAAATTTATTTCTTCAATCCAAAACCAAAATCTCCACTCGCATTTTACGTTTTAGACCATTCGTAATAACTTTCGTTTCATATCAATATGTGAGTGTGTGTGCGTTCGCAACTCCTTGTAAAAAGCTTGATTTCCACAGATTTCATCCAATTTTGAAAATATTTTCACGGGATGAGCGGGTGTACCTGTTCATTGTTCCCACATCGCAATACTTCACTCTGTGCATGAGAAATTGTAAATTTGATCAAGCAAAATTTTCTCAAGCCCTAGTAGGTAGTTTGGTTTCTTTCTAATTTGGAGGATAGTTGGGAGAAGTCGATTTTACCATCTCCTACCAATTTTAACACGTTTGTATCATTAGTAGCTGTTGCGCGTACGTTAAATCCTTTTTACAAGTTTAATTTTTAGTTTTCATCTGATTTTGATGAACTCTTCAGAGAATGTACGGGTTGGACTGTAGATGGTCAGCTATCAGTTCATTGTTCACCTTATCGATACTTTTATTGGGGCATACGCAACGTACATTCTATCAAGCATCATTTTCTCAAGGCCTATTCGACTGATCTCACTCTATTTCGGAGGATAGTTTGGAAATGACGATTTGATTATCCCATATGAGTTTCGCAACGACCGTATCAACAATTGGTTTATTATATGTAAAACTACTCATGTATTTAATGGATGGATTTAATTGTACCCGATTTATTATAAGTGATAATTTGGAACTTTTGGCATTTGATTGGTTGTTATTCATTTATATTTTTATTATTTTTTTTTAAATAAATAAAAATGGCCATTTTCGTTTTGTACTACCTAACTACCATATTTCATCTTACCCATCCGCACCGTCGATTTTTAGGAGTTCACATTTTGGATTTTTGTAATTTAAGTTTGGCGTTTCGAAAAGTAAATAAATGAATGAATAAATAAAAAGGCTGTTTTTTTTCTCTCTTTTTCTAAGTTTCACCATACAAAACCGTAATGGTACCTATCAAATCCTGAACATTAACATTTTTCATAGGTGCCTACATTGAATGTACCTATTTGTCCGCTTCCAAAAAACACCTGTCCTTAGAAATGAACCAACTAATGACAGCACTTGTCTACAAACTCATATTGGTAAGTAATGCATGTATTACAGTCCCCTATGTACCTATGGGTTGCTTTTGATTTTGGTGAGAAAAGCGAACAGATCGTGATTTAACAGGATGTAACTACCCTATCCTAACATGAATGCCCCGAAGAATCCCCCTCCCCCCACTACACTCTAACAATTACAAAGTATGAACTGCTTTTATAAATTGGTTGAAAATATTAGGATAAATAAGTACCCCCCCCCCCCCCCCCCCCCCTTCCAGAGACCAAATACTTTGAGCAACATCGGAATCACCCTCTCCGGGTGATCTGGAGAGAAATTATCATCATCTCCCCTGGGCAGAAATCTGGAGTGAACGAAATCATTCACGGAAATCGAATGGGAATAGTAAAAACAATGATTTATTACTGTTAGGTACCCCCTCCATTCACCCGTTATAATTTATAAACCCTTGAAAAGAGTAGGTACCTTCTTCAAACCGTTAAAAAGTGTTTACGTGCCAAAAATTATTCCTATTCAAATTTTCAAGGTTTCAAACTGGCTTTATGTCACTAATAATCAGTGTTTATAACAGTATTTATACAGCTACACTTGGTCTTAACAGGTACGAAAATTCGCTCTCTTGTTCAACTGGATCTGGCGTGAGTTGGTAATACTCGTGCAAGCCAATGCAGTAAACAGTTTTTAGTTGACTTTACTGCACTGGGTGTTTATTTTCCAAAAATAACTATCTTCATTAGGTATACATCATTACAGTTGAAAAACTTTTTAAAAAGAAGCGGAAAACGGTGCAAGGTTTGTTAAATAGGAAAAACAAGCCTCCACACGAAGGAAAAGCTTTTGAAGAAGGAGAGGTACACGATTAGTTCGTGGTTTGATAGGTTGGTATCGCTAGCGAAGCGACCTGCATGGTGTAACTCCAGACGCTCCTATTGAGTAGCAGGTATGTGTAAATAATAAACAGATTGATACAGTGCCCTTACTAGATATTGTCACATAGCGCCTACATAGGAAACAGTACCTAGAGATTGGATATTATTGTAAAATGGCACAGAAAGCGGTGTTCCGAGGCTCTTCATAATCATTTGCAAGTCTTCTGCTTCTGATAAGAAGTGCGTACTGTCTATACATGATAATAAAACAGTATTATAATTATCTACCTAATAATTAGGTACCTACCTAAAGGTGGTAATTAGGTGATACTCTAACGCTCCCCCACCCCCACCCCCATCCCCCTCCTACAATCCGAAGATCTCTCAAAGCACTCCACCTAAAACTAGAACGCGTCTGAAGTATTTTTTCCATAGCACAAAGCTCAGCTCTATTGTGAGTGGAATGCTTTCTCGTCTAGAGAAGATGGTTTTAAGGGGGCGCCGTAAGGTCTCGCTCTTGCGCTTTTCCAACCAAAAGAGCAAGAACGGTGAGTGACACACTGACTGTTGCAGAGGAATTCCAGCTTGACGGACCATTAAAGAATATAATAAGGATGTTCAGTAATAGGAACGGAATAGTTGATATGTTCTAATTATTGGATGGATGTCCAATAACTGGCGAACTTGATTTTTCTTTTGTATTCCAGTTATTAGACTATAATGCTGAGTCAACAGCTATAACTTCTTGAAAATTTGAATTCACTTTCTCTAGTGATTTTCAAAACTAAGCCATTGTTTTTCAGTGATGGAGAAGCAAACAAAGCAAGTATTTAGTAGGTAAATCAAACAAAACAACCGATAGAATCATGAAATACCCTGGCCGCTGCCAGTAGTACATATTAAATGCGCTGTTAAGGACGTTGGCAACGGAATTTTGATCGTTACAACTAAGGCAGTATTGAGAGAACCCTATAATTAAGGACCCCTGGTAGTTCCACGCTACGTTATGCTTGCGAATTACCATCCAGACACCTTGTGAAATCCATGATATTTTTAGAGGATTTTTACAATTACATCAATTGGTTTGGAGGGTGGGAAAGGCAATGTTTAGGTTTCCGTTATAGATGCTGATATCTGCATTACATTCTCATAGACAATTTACAAAGAAAATTAATGCAATGTGTTGATATTTTTATTCCGAACTACAGACGGTAAGAAATCCAGATTCTAATTTTTAATTCTGGACGTGAATACTATTTTATATGTATATGTATTTAGCCTTCCAGTTATTTTGTCAACAAATCAGGCAAGGAGTAAGAACAAATGATTTTCAGGCTAGCTAAAATATAAGTTCTTTAAAGCAAGTTACAAATTATTCTTGCAAGCTATTTTGACTCCTTCACTCGCTGTGAGTTCCTTTGTTATGTTGCTAATAAACTCTTGACAACTTCATAGATTATGATTGTTAGTTGCAACAAAAAACCATCATAATTACCTACATATTTGGAGAATTTTTTTTTTTTTTTTTTCAATCCTGCCAGAAAAATATACTTTGAGAATCGTTGTATAATTACGTCCAATGTACCTAACCATGCGGCACAGAGTAGCACTTCAGGCCAGTTGAGTGAATACTATGCTTGCAACTGGATTTTTATGCCACCTCACATACAACCTTCTAAACACAATAAAATCAATTTGACTTAAATGACAGTTATTGTTTTTATTGCTGGATTCGTGGCGTAAAATTATTTTCGGCAAACCGTACTTTGCTACCTTTTGATGAAGTAAGTTAGGACGGAAACTGAATTCCTTAATTTCAGAGTTGATTAATTACATAGTTAATGCCCTTAATTACAGAGACCCGGACATTTCAATAAAGCCCATATTCTAGCCGGGAAGTCGCTGATCATTTTGGAACAAACCTAATCGAAATCGGTGCGGCCGTTTTGGAGACAACACACACACACACACACACACACACACACACACACACACACACACACACACACACACACACACACACACACACATATATATACATATTGTCAGGGGTGCCCCCCCCCCCCAAGCGCAACGACTCGAGCCCCCCCCCCCCCCCCCCCAAACTCCCGACCCTCCTCCAACTAAAATATTTATTAAATAGGTACCATATATATATATATATATATATATATATTATAAGAATGAAACTCCGTCTGTTTGTTTGTTGTCTGTTTGTCCATGCTATGCACGGCCAAAAAGTGATGGTCAGTCGGTCAAATGCGAGCGAAAGCGAGGGCAACCGTTTAATATGAGAAATTAATCGACCACGGGCCGCCATTACACAACGTTGCTTACCTGAAAGGGACGCGATGACTCACAGGGGACTCACTACGCCACTTGACTCATTTCAACGGAATTTCATACGGGTATTTCCCAACACCTATGCAGCAATACCTTGCGAGCGAAGCGAGCAACATTCCCTAATAAATTTTTCGTGGTTCCACGTAGTTTTATAAGATTTAATTCTCTACATGCCAGAGTTTGCGAGCGAAGCGAGCAACATCCCCAAATAAACTTTTTTGTGGTTCCACGTAGTTTTATAAGATTTATTTTGTTTGTAAGAATTTCCAACAGAAAAAAACGTCTGCCAAGTTGGGTGGGCAGTATAACTTCCTCAAGCGAGCGAAGCGAGCATCATCTCCTAATAAACTTTTCGTGGTTCCACGTAGTTTTATAAGATTTAATTTGTTTGTAAGAATTTCCAACAGAAAAAAACGTCTGCCAAGTTGGGTGGGCAGTATAACTTCCTCAAGCGAGCGAAGCGAGCATCATCCCCTACAGAAGTTAAACCTACCCTTAGGGATCTACCGTTTGCGAGCGAAGCGAGCATCATTCCCTACATGTTGGTTGGGCAGTATAACTTCCTCAAGCGAGCGAAGCGAGCAGCATCCCTACAGAAGTTGAACCTACCCTCAGAGATCGACCGTTTGCGAGCGAAGCGAGCAACATCCCCTACACACGTTAAACCTACCCTTAGGGATCTACCGTTTGCGATTTTTGCGAGCGAAGAGAGCATCATTCCCTACATGCCATACTTTTGCGAGCGAAGCGAGCAACATTTCCTACATGCCACTATTTGCGAGCGAAGCGAGCAACATTCTCTTACATGCCAGAGTTTGCGAGCAAAGCGAGCAACATCCCCAAATAAACTTTTTTGTGGTTCCACGTAGTTTTATAAGATTTATTTTGTTTGTAAGAATTTCCAACAGAAAAAAACGTCTGCCAAGTTGGGTGGGCAGTATAACTTCCTCAAGCGAGCGAAGCGAGCATCATCTCCTAATAAACTTTTCGTGGTTCCACGTAGTATTATAAAGATTTAATTTGTTTGTAAGAATTTCCAACAGAATAAAAACTTGCCTGCCAAGTTTGGGTGGCAGTATATAACTTCCTCAAGCGAGCGAAGCGAAGCAGCATCCCCTACAGAAGTTAAACCTACCCTTAGGGATCTACCGTTTGCGAGCGAAGCGAGCAATCATTCCCGACATGTTGGGTGGGCAGTATAACTTCCTCAAGCGAGCGAAGCGAGCCGCATCCCCTACAGAAGTTAAACCTACCCTTAGAGATCTACCGTTTGCGAGCGAAGAGAGCAACATCCCCTACACACGTTTAACCTACCCTAAGGGATCTACCGTTTGCGAGCGTAGCGAGCAACATCCCCTACAGAAGTTAAACCTACCCTTAGGGATCTACCGTTTGCGAGCAAAGCGAGCAACATACCCTACATATGAATTCCCACACAAAAAAAAATTATTCTAGTTCTTCATATTTTGGAAAAAGGCAACTAAAGCCGAAATATAAAAAATAGTTTATGGCGTAACTTTTTGTTTTTTCTAAAATTTGTGTTAATTTTATATATATATATATATTATATATATATATATATATATATATATATATATTTATTTATACCGAATAGCATCAAGGTATTATTTTTATATAACTATCTCCTAGTTCGTTTGCGGTCGTGAGGTTACTTCTAGAGTGGGTAGTCTTCAAAAATACCTACCATTTATAATTACCAGCTTCTCCCTTCTCTCAAGGCAACTTTACTGTATTTTACGGACCACATTTGAAGAATGATGGACACCAAAACGTATGGGATTGTTAAGTAATTAATACTCTGTTATTATGGTTCTCACAATAATTACACCTTCCGACTGGAAACTGAGTCTTCGTGACCTGGTCTCTTTTCGCTCCAAGTCCTTGGATGTGATGTTCTTTACAGAGGTTTTGAACGGCGTGTTGGAATTCAGTCAGAAATTCTCAATGTTACATCGAATCACATTGATATCCGACAATAATTGAGACTATGTGCTCCTTGTAAACTATACCGCAACCAGAGTTTTGTGTGTACGTGCTAATGCCACATGCCGTATTCTGCCTACATTCGAATCAACAACAAAACTTCATTTGCCTGAAACGGAGAGCACAAAAACTGACTTTTTGAAGGCATTTGACAATTGTGTTGCAAGATTTTCGGGCACTCCTTCATTCTAAACCAAGTAGAGACGTTCTTTCATTGATATTTGTAATACCAAGTTTGAATACCATAGTTTCCTGGTGTTTACGCAAGTTAGTATTGCAAATATCAATGAATGAACATCTTTGCGTGATTCAGCCTGTAAAATTTCCCCATCGTCATGCATTTCATGTGTTAATTTATTAACCTCAAAAACTCGATATTTTGGCTCGAATTCACGCACGTTTTCCTGTTGTCCAAAATTCAGTGATGGGACTTTTTACCATGAAACTATATATAGATTCTGAATTTGCTATACGAATCGCGGGTTCCTATTTGAAATGACAAAGCGTCCATTTTGCGCACTCTAACACGCAAAAATGTCATATTCATATGTCATATTCATGTCATGTCATATGTTATTTCTATTTTTTTTACTCCTCCCTAGCCTTGTTAAAATCAAAACTCTCTTCGTCCCCTATCATTTATACTTAGAGACAGTTTTCCTTTTTTTTAAATTGTTCTTGAGATATTCCTTCTTTTCACTCTGTTACTTTCACTGTACCTTACCTTTATCATTTACATACTGATCAAATAGAATGTAATTGGGCTCGTCCCGTGAAATAAATAAATAAATAAATAATAAATAAATATTTGGATTTGGATTGGGGTGATAATTGAGTGTCTTTTTTGTATCGTATACTTTTAAAAAAGTTAAGAAGGGGGGGGGGGGGTTAGTTAGTGGGTATATACATACCTACTAATTCTGAATTCTGGTCTTGAAGATATACTGTTGCTCAACTTCGATTCTCACGAGAAGAATCAGTAATCTGTATAAGCGTGTGACCTGGATTTAGAAAAATAATCACTTTCGTAAAAATTTAATGCGATTATTTTCTTGTAGGTCACCATTCACTCGAATAGTTTGACCCAAATCAACTCGAACCTCAACATGTATGTCATAGAAAGACCGTAGTCCTATCTACTACACAGTTCAGGCAAAACATCAAGTTCACCTTTTATCAATATCGATATTAATACGAAAAAAAATCATCATTGGAAACTTTCGAGGTTGGTATGCCGTGGCCTCTCGAAGTCCGTAAAATCGGATTATATTATCGATTTAAAAAGCTTTAATTCGCTCTACGCCGACGCTGTTAATCGCTAGCGCCGTCCGCCCCTCGAGGCACTTCCCTTAGCAACGGTGAACCGGTTTAAATGAAATTTGGCAGGTAGCCTGTAGGTACCTTCGTGGATTGCCGATTGCCATCTGGGCCACCTCACCCAAATCCCAACAAAGGGCTTCGCAAGAAAAGGCCCGTGATGATTGATGTGGATTATCAAAAGAATTGATTGCAGGCATGCTAACGAAGATCGTTGATTGAATATTTTTCGAGGAACAACGCCATTTGACCAGACAGCCAGAATAACATAAGGAGGAGTTAATGTGATTATCGTTATGAAATGTCAAACACAGATTGCCTCCTTTGCAAACTTAGCAATTAGGTCAATACACCATAATCCTTATAATACAACCGTCATCAAGAAAGAGGTCACTATCAGTTTCCTAGCCAATTAATTATCAAAAGTTTTGGCTGAAACCAAGGTTATAGTGAATAAAAGCGTGTGGGCAAACTTAAACGTGAAATTTTCGAAACTTTGATGGTACAACGATAGTGATTTTAGAGTCCGAACCAATTTATGAAAGTTGGTCGAGTCATTTCCCAGAAGTTCGCTGATGTCCTTGGAAACATCTATTGAAGGTGTGGTGAACATTGGACATTCAACAAGTAGATGATGAATCGTAAGTTGGCAGTTATTGCACGTGGGGCACTCAGGTGGTGATTGTCTTGGCTGTGATGTCATGAGGTATCCATGTGTAAGGCGTGAATGCCCGACTCGTAGACGGGTGAGGATTACCTCTTCTCGGCGTGAATGAACAATTGTCCCATCAAATAAGGAGTGAATCGTAACCAGTAATACATATCGAAAATCGCCCTGAAAACTCTGAATATTGTATCAGCAGATATAATTCCAATGGAATTCTGACTTCAAGAAATCGAGTTTATTATAACTACTGTATCCTATAGGGCTTGTTTGTTAAGCGTAGTTATAGGTAATCACCTCATTGATTTTCAGTTGGTCAGTGTTGATCAGTTCTTCTTAAATATAGGAGGACTAGTAAAGTGTAGGTGTTATATTTCATTTAATTATTGTCTCCTCAAAAGGCGTCTACGGCTGTGCAGTTACATTTATTTAGATATTGTATGTATGATATATTTAGTTTAATGATTATCGACAAGACAGAGTTCAGCGTTTAGGATTCTACGCATCTTGAGTCGTAAACCATCTACAATACAAAATAACGGAGGGACTCTGATCAGCTGTGGGACCCTTAAAGCTAAATCCTTTTCTAATCCACTGCCGATGCTGAAATTTAAGATGGAGCTCCTTTGGGACACCTCGAAAACAATTACAAGGCACGGAGGCTTATTGATCGATCAGCTGATGGACCTGAGAGGCAATTAACTTACAATGACGAAATTTGAAATGGAGCGCTTCTGGAACACGTAGAATACATTTACAAGTACAAGTTATGGAGGTAGACTGTTCAGCTGAGGGACCTCACAGGCTAAATTCTGTTCTGGTTGACTCCGATACTGAAATTCGTATAATATAGAGCGCCTTTGGAATGGCTCACACACAGTGTTATTCAATACGAAAGACAACTTATCAGATGAGGGCCCTCTAAAACTTGATGGACTGATGACTTAGTCATGTATTGTTTCGTTCCTCAACTTTACTAAAAAGCGTAAAATTATAGGGTCCTGGTGCTGTAATGCAGTGAACCCATTTGCGAGGCGCGGAACCCCGAGTTTCGGTAAGTAATGAAAATATACTCGTACTATAAACGACGTTTAATAATTACGGACCAGTGTTCTGCTTAGAAGGGCTATCTAATACAGAAATATTAAACCTTTGTGTAATAATTTGCAGCGTTTTTGTACACTGTTCTGTCCAAACGCTGCAGGCGTGCGCTGTTGACTTTCTTTAATAAATAATAGAGCTTTAATAAATATTGTGCTTAAATACTATCGAATCAACTAGAACTCTTCCAGGTTCCTGAGTCGTAATAAGTCCCAATTGTGCTGTTACATTTTGAATTTCGTTATAATTTTTGTTTAAAAATTTCCGTAAAAAATGGAGCTATCGCATTGGCTACAAAAATATTTAAAATCGAATTTTGCCCAAAATTTTCTTAATTAAAATCCGTTTTCACACATTCTGAAACGAATCCTAGAGTATAACGCTTTTTCTTATATACATACCTATAAATATATATCCTTCCAGACGATAACTTTTCTTAGGATTGAGATCAAAATTCCGTTCTTGCACAAAAAATCAAATTTCCCAAATGAAAGGGCGAGTTCTTTGGCCAGAAATGTTGTACGTTTTTTAAAAACATTTTTGTATGGTTACGTATTCAATTAAATTTAAACAAGAACAAGTTCTGGTAAATTAATCAAAAATTGTTTCAACCACCGACTACGAACCTGTAAGGGTGCCTGACCAATACACGTTCTATATTAGTCAGAAATCCTTTACTTTCTGTCTTTCTACTCTTTCAGTGGTGTCCATGAGGTTTGGCGGGTTAAAGTTTAAAGCGACCTCCTCGACCTGCACCAACAGAAGTATCAATCTGCCGCCTTCCGTTAGCAAATCATTCTTCGGCCAAGGTGTTGTATCGTCACGATAATGTTATAATGTACATTATAACGGATATATCTAATCTCGATCGGATCTAAAAGTATTCAATCGCTCACTGTGTACATGGTAATATCATTCCCTTGTGTAACCCCAAGTAAGAAACAATAGAGATACGTGCATGCTCCATATCTCCATAGGTAGATAAGTCAGAATGAACATGATTATATCTACGCCACCTAAATTTTCTGGAGCCTAGTAAGTATGTAATTGTACAGTAGGTGATTCATTCCAGACAATAACTTTCCTTAATATTGAGATAATAATTCTGTTTCTGTGCCAAAAAACAAGCTTCCCAAATGATAGGATGGGTTTTTTGGCCACTTTTTGGGCACATTAAATTGCTCATTTACGAAAAAAATTGCTTAGAAAATCACAAAAATGTCTAAAAACCGCTAAAATCGATAAACTAAATTGTTTCCCCCACGACCCTGTTTATGACTGAATCCATTGAAAAACATATTGGTAATGTAATGCATGCATTACAGGGACGTACCTATGGATGGATAATATAATTTTGGATGGAATATATACATATATATATATACATATATATATATATATATATATATATATATATATATATATAATATCAACGTTTCGCATTATATATACTAGCCGCTCCGGCTCGCTCCGCTCGCCTCCACGTGCAGCCGGGGGGCAAGCCCCCCGGACCCCCCATAAAATTGCTCGCTTCGCTCGCAAAGTATGGCATGTAGGGAATATTGCTCGCTTCGCTCGCAAAGTGTGGCATATAGGGAATGTTGCTCGCTTCGCTCGCAAAGTGTGGCTGTATACATGGAATGTATTACAATTTAAACATGTAGGGGATGTTGCTCGCTTCGCTCGCAAACGGTAGATCTCTAAGGGTAGGTTTAACTTCTGTGGGGGATGCTGCTCGCTTCGCTCGCTTGAGGAAGTTATACTGCCCACCCAACCTGGCAGACGTAAAATAGAAATTAAAAATTTTGTCTAAAAAATAAAAAAATAAAAATTTAGGGGTGGACTACCCCTAACATTTTGGGGGATGAAAAATAGATGTTGGCCGATTCTCATAGGTACCGGATAAGCACAAACAATTTCATCAAAATCTTATATATATATATATATACATATTCTCGGGATATTCTTCCGCTCCATTCATCTCCTCCACCGGCAATAAATTTCCATCATGAAATTTGAAACTCTTGCCAAAACTAGGCCAAATTCATAATTGAAAAAGAAGAAACTTGAAAATTCTCACGAAAATCGGATGATAATAGTTGAAACCACGATTTATTACTATTATCCCCTCCATTCACCCCCTTCTATAATGTAATTTGAAAAACTTGTGATATAAGATCCAAAACTAAACCGAATTCATAGGTGAACAAAAAAGAATCACGAGAATAGTTAAAACATCACGATTTATCAGTATTTACCCCTCCATTCACTTCCCATGGTGAAATTTGAAACTCCTGACATAGATACGTTCCAAAACTACATATATCGGATTCGTTATGGAACAAAATAAGAATAACGAAAATCGGTTGAGAATTGTAACAAGGGTGGCGTCGACAAAATTTGTCGACAAAATCACAGTTTTTCAGCTCTACCCCCTCCATTACCCCTATTCCATTACGATATTCAAAACTTCCGGGGTTCATAGGACTACTAAACTACAATTGAGATCGAAAAAAAAAAAATCTCGAAAATCAGTTGAGAATTGTGGGCTGGGCATACACACGTACACATACAAACTTACTTTTTTTCTCTAGAAACTCCAATCAGGGGCGCACCATTACTTTGGGAATATAAATAAATAAATAAAAGAAGTGGGGAGGACGCCCAGGTTTACCCGACGCTGGAGGATGAAGGAAGTTGCAGAAGGATGACGAGGAACAATGGGGTGAAAGGAAATGCCCCTATAGAATGAACACCAGTTCAAGTACGAACCCCTCAGGATGCGGGTGGTGATACCACGGAGCACTCCTGCCGAGATTCTCAACTCGAGTAACTCTGTGGAACTTTTCCCGCATCATACCCCATGCCAAGATAGGGTCGTGGCTATGACCCTGATGTTATTGGTCGCCATTCCTTTTAGCTCGGAAATCACTTGCCACAGATTATTTTTATCATAATTATTTATTTTTGCCCGCCAGGTCTGCTCCATGTCCACTCTGCCACTGACAACCTTCTTGCCCCGGTCACTCAGCATGTGGTCTCTCTCTTTTGACATCCCAACCGCTGGATGACAAAGCGCCTGCTATTTGCTTGGCAACCGCATCGTGACGTGATGCGGCAAACGTGAGTTGGAGTTCTTTACCATCTACTGATTCATGCAGAGCAGCAGGGAACTCAGCAGATGAGCTGGGTTTGGGAGCTACAGCAACTGCTGTTTGACGAAGTCAAGGTCAGCAGCAGTGCGGGCGACCTCCCAGCTTGAGCCCATAAGGGCAAGCAGGCGCTGGTGGGGTAATGATGGGGTGCTGGCCAAAAGAGAGACAATACCGAACCCACCCGCCTTGAACGGTGTGTGGATGTAAGCACTTAGAACACTAGGTGGGAAGCCTAGCCAGGAGCGCACAGTAGAGCGAACTTCACGATCTAACTCATGCATCCACCCTGCAGTAAGCTTGCCACAGACTAACCCATAGGTTAACTTTAGCAGTAAGTACGTTTGAAGGAGGCACAGCTTCTGCTGTAGTTTCAATGGAGCCTTGGTAACACAAGCTAATGCTCCACCAAGGTCCACTACGGCTTGCGGCTATAGAGGCCACACCCATAAAGTCAACCCTAAGGTACCGCCAGACCTCCAACACGGATCGGGCAGGGATCAGTGTCTGTCCTAAGACAAAGCCCTCCTGATCCACCACCAAAAAAGCGAGTAGGAAAAATATAATTATCGCTTTTTTTTCTTTTTGCATTAAAATTAAATATGATTTTGTTTTCCATAAAAATGAGATTATCCAGTTACTGTCTTGCATGAAGTGAATTATGTATCAAATAACTAAAATTATAAACTAAGCATTAAATTTACCATTATAACCTAATATGAGATGGGATTTCAAACATTTGAAGTGATATCTGAAAATCCTAAGGAATTTTTAGCGACTTCATTTGCTTTGAACGAACTTGGCCGCCCTCACCATTCTCTCACACTCGCACTTTTTCGCCCTTCCCTGCGCGATTGTGCTAAATTTTGGAGAAAAAAAAACCCGTAAGAATGTTGTAAGGCCAAATTCAACGTGATGAATTCATTTTTTTAAAAAATTGTTTCGCCATTGAAAGTGTGGGTTTGTAACTCACCCATGACAGAAGCAGCTCCACTGGAATTATAGTTGGGTCTTGGACGATGTTCATCGCTAAACAAAATGTTATCGGGATGGAACTGGTGACACGTCAAAACGCTAAGTTTTGAATATTTTTTTTTTTTAATTACCAACATTGTTTCAATCATGCAGCATGCTTATATGAGCAAATTTTCGTAATAGGTATGTTTATGTTTATTTATTTTGAAATTGAGCACACCGAGAGCAGAGAATTGGTTAACTACAAATTTATGGCAAAAAAATTTAATCTGAATAGTAATCTACTTTTCAAACAGAGATTTTTTCAAGCTTTTGTGCAGTTTTTATTGATTTGTTAGCATATAATTTATCTATTTATTCATGCACGGGCGTTTGTCCAATTTACATAAGAATACTTAGTGAATACAACGATATAGTCAAAAACAATTATTTAATACATTAACACAAAATAGAAGAGCAATAAACATACGATACAAAGGAAAAAGTACACAAACAAAAGAAAATAGACATAATCAATTTAGCAATGTAATGATTGCAAAAGCATATTGGCACGTTGCTTGAAAATAACCTCACTAACCCCCATCACTGTCAACATCATCCGAAAGGCACACAAGACGATTGAACCTTGCGCCCGCTTTATAGAGGGTCATTAAAAAGATAGTTCGTTGGAACAGTTTAGAGAAAGAAAGATTTGATTTTGTTAAGTGGCCAAATTCCTTTATTAGAAACATAATATAACAACTGAGCATAGCCCATCAAGTTATTTTTCTTTAGTAAAATTATTGCAGTGTTGAAGTTCATAGCCCCATGACAACTAGGTACTCCATAAATCAATTTCACACAACACTTGTCACATTATCATGTGACAAGGTCAAGAGGCCTGTCAAGAAGTCGGATTACGTTACTGTTGTCTAGTAGACGTAAAGATTCTGGGTTCATGTGTTCATGAAGCCGCTGCTCGTGTTCAGTCGCAAAGATTTTAATAATTTCGCTGACTGTTTCCATCTTGAGATCCCGATGAAGGTCGTCATTTTTATGTACCAAATCATTTCGTCACTAAAAACCACCGATCCAAGGAAACCAACGATGATTGAAGCCGACTGACTGACTCAACTACTGAGAAGATCTTCAAATCATCTGCATATAATAAAAAATGGCACCCGCACTCTTGAAGACTGTTCCAATATCGTCGATAAAAATCGAAAACATCCAAAATCTCTTATGTGATTCCTGTGGACACCCAGACGAATCGACGAACGGTTGTGGTAATATATTGCGTACTCAGACTTTGAAACCAGCGGTGGAAAGAACCATGGTTGGTCAAGTTTTCCCAGAATAATTGAGTTTGACACGTGATGTTTGACAATCAACCTACTGTCCCATCCTTAACGCCTCCAAAACTAATCGATGTATGGAAAACAAAATTAATAGAACAGTATCGTCCAGATATGAAGCCATGCTGCTCCAAAAAGAGATGGCGGTGGATTTGAGAGTTTGTGATCTTCGGAATAATGCTCAAGAACTGGCGATACTAGTCGACTTGGAGAGGATGGAGGAACACCATCAGACCCCATACCCTTCAACAAACATGACCCAGAAACGATCTATGATCTATGAAGCTCCCATGCAACTTGCTCCTTTGAAACCACCACTGAACTCATAGAAAAGAAACCAGACGAGAACACTTCTCCACTCTCACTTCCACCACTCAGTACGGAAAACCGAAGAGAAATACCCAACGAACGGGTTGGCAATTTCGGATGGGGATCCAGCTAACCCAGCTCCCGGATGAATCATCGATAAAAGCTCAGATGTCAGACGTATAACTGATGTAACTCCAAAAACTCTTGAAATCCATTTTAGCAAAGGACTTTACCTCTTCATTAAAGCTCAGATATGCCTCGTGTTATAAAGCTTTGCATTCCTTATGCGTATCAGAATATGTAGCGTGATCCACATCCAGCTTAGTATCCTTCCAACGAGCGTGTAGCAAGTTTTTCTTCCTGATGTGCGATGGCAGTTCTGGAGGGGAGTATTCCGGTAACTCGAGATCTTTTACCATAACTCGAGGAACAAACAGTTCAAATCCAGCATAAAAACAAGTTGTACAGTGTAACTACAGCCTCCTCAAATGGTGTGGTCTCACAATCCCCAACGCTCAATCCCACAAGAAGCAACACCCCCTCCCCCCTCCCTCAAGATACAAGTTGGAATTAGGGTAGCGGTTACTATTACGATCCAACTCATAATGAAATTCAAGTACATATTGACATTTTCATGTCTTTACGCACATAAAAACGGAAGTTAGTGAAAAAAACGTTGTTTATTCCCACAAAAAATAAAGAGTTACAATGTTAAATCGATTTCGACTGTTAGGCCATCATTAGTAACAAACAATAAGTTATAATTAATTAATTATAATTACAATAAGTTATTGTTTGTTACTGATGATGGCCTAACCGTCGAAATCGATTTAACATTGTAACTCTTTATTTTTTGTGGAAATAGACTGCGTTTTTTTCACTAACTTCCGTTTTGAAATTGGGTTTCCACAACTTCGACGAGAATGATTTAGTTCGTTACGCACATAAATAGAAAAATCGTTCCACAAAAGCGTTATAAAAAACAGAAATACCCATGATCAGATGTTTTCCCCAGTGAGGGAGAAATTAATTTGGAGGCGTCCCTTTTTTAAGTGGAAGACCGTATTTTAGAGAGGTTTAGAGGAAATCGTATTATATACCCATTGTGAGGACGCTTGACTGAAACTCTAGAAATCAAACTTAATTTCTCCCTTACTGGGAAGAACATCTGATCATGGATATGTCTGCTTTTCACAGTAACGGAGAAACTGAGTAATTTGCATAGAGTGATAGATGATTTAAGTGATAGAAATTAGCTAAGGTTGCTGGGCCATATTCTGCAAGTGTAAGTCCTAAGGAGGCTACATGCCAAATTTCAAGTTTCTACCACCACGGGAATCGTGCCAAATAACGAACATTTTACTGTAACACGTAAATTTTGAAATGACCCCCAGCCAAAAGACATATCCGTATCAAAAAGCGATGCAGTGGGTACGGTATTACCTAGTTTCTGATCTTTGTCGCTTACAACCAAATCGTTGCTATACAGAACAGTACCTTTGACACTTTTCGTCGTAAAAAATCGTACGACAGTTGTTAGAAAGATCTGGATTCATGATAAAATTTGAAATCTGAGGAAACTACCGTCAGCCTGGCCCTCATCCTGCAGCTTTTTGAGCCAGGCTTTTACATTTTTCAATTTACCTGATTACCTGTACAGACCGAATCATCAGTGCACCAGCTCTGTTTCCAGTCAGATCCTTTTTGTATTAGTATCAGAGGAAGTGTGCCCACAGCAAACATCAACATACCTGCAAGTTATCTCCCTGAGTTGATCCCTCTCTACTCAGAATTGATGCGTCAATACCACGGAATAATATGAGTGAGTAACTCTATATTAATTAAAAAGAATACTTGAAACTCGAGGGCAATATTATCATGAATTCCAGAGTGAGAGAGGTCTGCTTAGCACATTGAACGGATTGGTTTCATCCATGAGAAGGACACCCCAAATACCTGTTTTACCACTACTCGTAACATGAGTTTTCCAACTAGAATGAGCATCACGATCGAAGTTGCTTGTCTTTGAAAATCATAGCAAAACTTTACAAAAGAGGTCTTTCTGACCTCAAATTGTTTTTTTTTTCTTCTAATGTTTCTCCCCAGGAACTGGGGCTTCTCAAGGGATATGATAAAATTAAATTCAAAATATCAAATTAAAAATTTTAAAATCACTAAAGTTTTCTTTTTGTATGAAAATCAATTTAAAAAAAAAACATTAGTTCATAAAAATCAAATTAACTGATCACTAAGTGTGTGCATGCGTCATTCCAGACGATAAAGCTCTGTAGTAATAAGATTTAAAGAAAAAAAAAAAGTTCATTCGCCAAAACAGTTATCCAGTTTTCTGGATATTAAAAAGAAAAAAAGTTGAGTTTGTTCAACAGCCCTTTTTGCTTGTTGAACACAATAAATACACCAAATTTCAAAAAATGTGTTCCAAAATCACAAAAAATTAAAAAAACAGCTAAGAATTGTTAATTATTTGAAAGCAGGATATCATTAAAAAAGTTTATCATTAACTACGGACGAAAGCAATAAAAAATTATGCTCGAAAATCGACATACCTAAATTTCATTAAAATGTGTTAAATATTGATAAAAAATGGCAAAAATCCAAAATTCATTGTAGAACAGATTGATATTTGAATTTTTTTCTTCACAAATTGGCAACCACGCAAAGTGCTCAGGTTGCCAAACAATGAACATAAATAGGTATAAAGTGAACAATTACGAAAATTCGTTGATATGATCATGCTGCATGACTGAATGTTATCTTTGATTTTTTTTAATAGTGATTACTTCGGTACTTTGAGGTAGATTCAAAAGTTAAAAGTAGAAAATACTGATGTTTGTACATACGTCCTGAGACGCCCCAAAAAATACAATCGGGAGACACAGAAGACACCGACTCGTCCGTTTAAACACATAAATATGACAGGCCTAAATTAGTCGCACTACGGTAATGAGTAGCCAACATGGTTCTTATACTTTATAGCTTCTTGTTACCACATGATTTATGCTCAAAATTATGCTGAAAAATGTACATACATTTCTTTATAATACGCTAAATGTTGATGTTAAATGGAAAAATCCTAGACTCTTTGTAGAACTTGATATTATGTTGAAAACTTGTTTTACCATATAATTGAAATTTAATTTTTTTGCACAATATTGTCAACTACACAAAGTGCTCGAATTTCAAACAAATTCAACATAAATATAAAATTAATAATTACGAAAACTCGCCCATACGATCTTTTCTCTTTCCTGTAGCTATTAGAATACTTCCGTTACCTACAGGAAGATTCGAAAGCAAAATTATTTTTGAAAGTAGAAAAATACGGATGTTTGTATGCAGACATTCTCGGGACGCTCCAAAAATACAATCGGGACACACTTATAATTTAATACGGACATGTCCGTTGAAACGCGGACATATGACAGCCCTAAATTAGTCGCGCCTTGACATTCAGTAGCCAACATGCTTCATGGTACTCCAAAAACTTCTTGTTGCTCCAGACTCGGTCAACGGCTGACAGGTCCAGACAGCTTCCCGACTGCATCCCGATTCCTCAAAACCCCCATCGACCAAATAGCTGTCTCCGCCGCCTTTCGTTCCCTCGATAGACGGCACCCGATTTTCTTCAAATATTTATATTCCCCGATCGTTATTAAGAAAAAAATAATATAAATATTTTTTTTAATTCAAAGGGGAGGTTGTTGCCAAAAGAACCACACCCTTGGGCAGTTGCGGGGACCCCTCTCCCGAGACGGACTTAGAGGGGCCCCACCTCGCCTCACAACTGGTCAACTATATAAGACTCGGGACGGCCTTTACCCTCCTATACCTCCCAAGTATCGCTTTACGTCTGAACGCCATGGCTTTTCTCAAGGTACAATTTATTCAAATTAAATTCACCTACTAACCATCCCTCTTTCGCGGCTTAAAAGGATTTTTTTTCCCTCTTCAAAACGAACTTGAGGACGGGTTTTCGGAGCATTTCGCGAAGTGAGACAACACGCCCATTTTTTTCGCAACCACCCCCAATAAATTTACGTAACAACGAAACGGTTTCACACCTTTCTTTCCGAATCAAGGTGGTCCGAATTTATATTTTCAAGTTACATCTATATATACGTACAAATAAATAAAAAGATCGTTTTTCCTCCCACGCGCGTCTGTTTTCCCCAAAACCTCTCAATGAATACCAGTTTATTTTTTTGTCTTGCCCTGTTTTTTCTCTTCGTCGCTGATGAAACTGTGGAGCTCATTTGGACTTCTTATCATACAACCTGCCACTGATTGAACTGGACTTCTTGACCGGACCGGCGTTTTTATGGATTCGCCCACGTACCTGGTACTGAACTTACTACTATTTTACATTAACGTACATACTTCTTTTCTTCCAACCTACACCTTCATACTAACATACGATTTTTTTTTCGACTTACTTATTTATCACTTTGACCCGATTGCAGAAGCCTAGAATCACTTCCAATTTGCATCTCAACTTGTCCACGTTGCTTCACCACGACTAAAGAAAAAAATAAAAAATAACAGCTATCACTTTCTCAATTTATTGGTTTCGAACATCAAATACCTGTGGGTTTGGTTGTGAGTATAAAACTTTACACTTTTTCGGTTAGGGTTTTAAACTACTTATGTGACTTACAACACTGCAAAAGACCAGACCAACATAATTACAACCTGAAACGCTATCTTGTATACAAATATTCAGTTTAAATGCTGACAGTTACTTCATGAGCAATAATCATATTCTTTCCACCTATTCACTCGTACGTATTTCGTCATGAAGGATTTTCAACGTTTAGCTACGTTCGTTAGTAAATACATAATATTTCAAATGTTAACATCTGCAATACATCTATTCCGTTTTGTGCAGCACATTAAGGACCTTCTCGGTACTCACTATGTCGATACATAGTTCTCGTTTCATGATATCCACTAACCAACAAAATCTTGTTTCGTGATTATAAAACTAATTATATATTGTACTAATTATGATGTACATACTAATAAATTAGTGATAAAGTTCTAAAAAAAATATCAACTAACAACGTTGAGATAAGACTTATTAGATGTTATTTAAATTATTAATATTATTGTTTATTTTTAATACCCAATATGAACACCACATCAGGCACTTTCGACACTTTCTAATTGCATGAATGAATGCCTTATGATAACTTAATCTGTATCTATCAATTTTTGTAACTAACTACAAGTAATAAAGCAACTTTTGCCAATGCAAAATCAATTTTTTGCTATCATTCCAATTCATACAACGTAGTATGTTCCGGAGCATCACATTCTTGTTAACAAACCGCTGTACACGTAATATTACAAGAGCAACAGTAATAAACTTGGATTATTTATGTACAGTTGAAATAAAATGTAGTCATCAGATCGAAAATCAATTCATTTGCAGATAGAGTTGCTCGATATCCCCTCGATCATGCATTGACCAGATCAATCAAACCGTCTTCCGAGTGAAGGCGAAAATGTCATCGAGATTGGATGAGTAGGTCGAGTAATATAACCGCCCGAAAGAACACATGCTACCTATATTGCAGTGGAGCGATTCCGATTACGTTTTTAATTGAAACTCGAGATAATATTGCGTCAAATCCGATCCAAATATCACTGATCTTCCGGTGGATTGAGAGCAATCCTATACGTTGGTTTTTATCGATTTCGCTTCGGAGTCAACCAACAAGATTGCAGATATTGTGTGATCACTTACAAAAAGGAAAAGAAGGTTGTCCTCCATTCGCATTCGGTGTTTTAGAGCTTTTTAGAAGAATTTGGTGAATGCGAGTCTTTAAATTCCCGCAATTTTGTGAAAAATCTCTCGAAGGTCATCCAATTTTCATGAAATTTTCTGCAACTATTTGAATACCTAAGTGAATCTGCTGCATCCATGCACAAAATGTCAAATCAACATCAACCCGTATAATTTAGAAAATTTCCATCGGTTTTGGTGAAATTGGCACGATCTAAGCAAATCAGGTTGTTTAATGAACCGCTTGCCATAGGGTTGAAGATGTTGATAAATTGTGAATGCGCAAGCATGAAATTCTTAAATCACACATAACTTCTACAATTTCCATTTGATTTTATTGTGATTCTCAAGAATCGTTTTGGTTAATCCGTAGATAGTCCTTGGTGAATTTCACTGCCCAAGCGCAATGCTCAGAACCTTGCAGTTTCTGCTTAACCTCCTCATTTTCTGCCGATTTTGAGGATTGCCTAATTGTATTGCAATCCAAACGATATTCCGCCCTCATGCGCAAATGGAACTTCATGTAACATAACTCTCAAACCTTGTAACCGATTGCACTCAAATTCGGAAGTAATTTGAAGACAGGCTTCTAGGTTGGTCTTTACGCATTGCATCAGTTTTTAATCTACCAATATTGACTGCAACGCGGTGCGATCTGTTGCAATGGTATGCTACGTCTTTGCATACATTAATTGAATCTTGGATACATTTTATCACTATGGTGTTCCCTATTGTTATTAATGCAGTTCTCTGATCTACTCTATCATGCTATGGATTCCAGAAAGTCGATGTGCCCAACCCACTCCGTTGACGATTACTTTAATTTCTTCCCCATAGTGCAGGGTGATTTGGGGTTACGTGATAGCGTAATTATAAACCTGATAAAAGATTTGGAGTCGAAAAAGAAAAAAAGATTATTCCAATTTCTCAGCATCTCTCCCGTTATTTGCATACTATCCGGGCTCTGCGGGACATAAAGATTGAGCTCCCGCCAGGTGAGGTCGGCTTTAGCGAGATGATCCCCCGCGCCTACGATGCGGTTAGTTCGCCTTTCGACTTATCAACCCCCTCATAACTAGTAATTTCTGTTACCCACGCAACGGTTCAATAATTATCCTTATTCAGATTGATACGGTCAGAATGATTTCCTATTGTTTTCCCCGTCCTTCAATCGCTAATTTACTCCTAGATACCTAGTCTAATCTACTTTGTTTTCGTAACGCCATGCCAGTAAATACATATGGTTTCCTTACTATTCTGTAATGTAGTACCTACAAACATTGATCTGAGGACATAAGTTCAAACTTTCAAATGTGGTTTCTTTCAAGTTCCATGGCACTCCTAGAAAAGGTTGGAAAAATTTGTTCCTCGAGTCACGGTTCTGATCGCCCCCCAAATTGATATGTTTCTATATAAGAAACATAATTTTCTTCCTTTCTTTTACATACAACTTGAAATTCAGTTCTAAATAAATGAATTAGACAACAATACTAACAAACGTCAGCCATTTTTTCATTAATTCTGAAGAAATTTTGCGAAATCTTAGTTTATATGTATTGAAAATTTAATTTTACCCACCCAATCAATTTAGATCAAATCAAATCCTGTAGTTCCACATTACGCCGAGAAAGATTAAATCAAATAGAGAAACATCCAATTACAAACACCCCCCCCCCCCTCCCCCATGTTATCGCCATTTTATTCTACCTGTCAATATGCCATTTAATTTTAAAAGTAAATATTGATATCAACTAGTATCAAATTAAAATCTCATAAACTTGTTCAAATCGGTTATATTTCATAATTTTTAATGATTTTAATTAAACGCCTCTTGTTTAGAAAAGCTACTTTGTTCTAATAACAGAATTCTCAAAAATTATACCGATCATGAAATTTTCATGTGCACGTGCATTTGGTTATAATTCATTTCGGTTAACACTATTGAGATTTTGTAGTTTTGATAGTCTGTCTTATCTAGTTTTTGATACTTTACAAATATGCATCGAAAAGTTACAAGAGTTCGTTTGCTGTGCAAGTCGAACTAATAGAAACCTACCCATCTACTATATATTTGTCACTTCTATTACACTCGACTGATTTGAGTTTAAGACAATATCAACATTTCAAAAACACCTATTTGGTAACACTTAAGTTCTTTTTATCGGTTGAAAACATCTCTTCAATCATTGAGATCCAAGACAAGCTGGGCGGATAAGCGTCGGGTGAGAGTAGAAAACAAGGCGGCTCTGAGTATTTTTTTTCCTCCTCAGAGAAAGTGCGATAACATCGTCTGCTCTAATCAAACGAATCGATGTTCAAATTGAAAATATGTTCTATGCCAACCACAGAAGATCGTTCAGTCAAAAGTTCGTTTTTTCGTGACATTATATATCAGTAGTTGAGTGAGTTAAACAACATATAAATCTCTAGAAAATATATCAAACAATGAAAAACAAATCTGACGAATAAATTAACATTCCGTTTCGTCATCAAAATGGAATTTTCCACAACTTTATCGGAAGTTATTTAATTCGTATCTGATCGATATCACCAACACCCATTTATTCACATTTCATGGGTAAAGACTTACATAAGTAAAGTGAATTTTTTTTTTCGTCACTGTTTCAGTATTTCCAGGGTTATATTGAGTTTTAAATGTAATTCAAGGTTTTGAAAAACATATTTGACCCTCTCAAGAGTGAGTTTTCTTGTGAGAATGTTCTTGTCTGAGTGAACAAATTGAACTCCATAACAAACGTTTTCCATAGTCTGTGCTCTTTTGCAGTTGCAGTCTGAATGGTAGACAGGCGCTCAAAAATACATTTTGTAAAGATATTTTTTCAGTTGGACCCCAGATAACAATTTTCAGGGGAAGAGAAATGCACTGTAAATTTGAGGTAGACATGAGCGTTTGGTTAATTTTTGGATATTATTTATTAGAGCCCGGATTGAATTGGAATACTCGTATGAGGAAATAATAATTATCAATGAAGTGTATCAAGAGAGGACGATCATGACAAAGCAACTTAAGGCTATTTTGAACCAACTACATAAGAATGTTTTGAAAAAAAAAAAACTCATTACACTATTCTTTGTTATTTGTAAATAATGGAACTTCACGAACAAAAACACTTCAAAAGCTGGTCAGAATTAAAAATCAGCGCCGTTCTATGGCTACGGTGGACCAGGTTACAGCTTGTGAAACCACAATTTCCGAAATATCGATAATGACGGATTTACGACATTGGCCTTGACAAAGTCGATTAATGTCACCCAT
Organism: Adelphocoris suturalis; assembly: GCA_030762985.1. Taxonomy (NCBI): domain Eukaryota; kingdom Metazoa; phylum Arthropoda; class Insecta; order Hemiptera; family Miridae; genus Adelphocoris; species Adelphocoris suturalis. The sequence continues at coordinate 46,469,511 of CM061048.1, forward strand.
GCCTGAACTTGCGAAAGAGTGACTTTGAACTTCTCCACGGACACATGGGCGGTGTCCAATATTTTGAAATTTCGCGAATGTTTTTTTGAGATCAACGGGTTTACTGAAGGAAAGGGGTTGCTTCAGAATTGGGTACAACCCCTTTTTAGCACGCCCGCGCCCCTTTCTAGAGAAGTTTGCTTCGGAGACAAAATAATTGCCGTGTATTTATTATGAGAAGCCGTCAACCGGTAATTTCCACTTGCGTGTTCTTGCGTTTGATTAATTTGATAATTCCAGGTATTGGAGGGACATGAAAATTGAAAATCACACACCGACTTAACCTAGAAATAATACGCTGTTCAATACATACACAGCCATACACGTTTTTCCATGAATGGATTTTTAAAAATGGAGGTGCATTCTTCTTAACAAAAATCCAATATAAAGTTTCATAGAACAATAATTTAAATCAAAATCTAAACAATACAAAACATCTCGTATCTGTTAGCATGAAATAATTTCCTTTGCTATTTAACCTCATAAAACGGCACGACGTTGTGGGATAAAATTGCGTTACGTGATATTTTCCTATGCATTTCACGAACAACCAATCATGGCTAAGGAGTTGTAATTTTCTCATCGTCCCCCCTATAATTTTCACATCATTCACCTCGCAATGGAAAGCTCTAAATTTATTACATATCTTGCCATATCTCGAATAGCTACTTTCCATCTCTTTCTTCATTATTTTGAAATCTACAGTTACCTATGCAATTTAAGTTGGAGATAAAAATTTCGCTAAACAGTATGACAACTTAATTCAACCGTATCAGCTGATTACCGAAACAGTTCGAATAATATTTCTTATCTCTCCTTCAATAACCTGGATCTGAGTTCTTTCAGTGCATTTCATTAATTTTGATTAATTTATTTTGATTCACTCATTCCAGTTCATATCATTGATTCCGATTCAAAGCTAGCAGACTTACTATAAAGATAATTGAGAAAAAGAAACCAGAACGTTAAAATATTCAAGTAGATCTTCTCTTTTATGAATTTTTATTACAATGCATTGTCGATATTGTTGACATAAATCATTGTTCTTTCTCATGACTAACAATGATTTTACTATAAAAGAAAATGAGATGACAAAAATAACTTTTAAGTCACATTAAAAAAAAAAAAAAAAAAAAGAAAAAAATTAGTGCAGCTTGATTTTAAAAGACTGTCGATGAAAGTTTTTCGATGTTTTGCATCAGGGGGCTACGGAATGAGCCGCGGATGGAAGTCGTAACCCGGGGCCTACTAACTTATTCATTCAACAATGACACAGTAGCTATTTTCCGAATGATATAGAGATACAGGGCGTTGAGCAAATTTATATTTATGTCTTCGTTACCATATTTCTGAAGGACCGGCCGTTTACTGCCTGGACATTTCAAAAATAAATTTTTCAAGCCGTCGAAATGAGTTAGAGTGCCACGATATGAATTCAGATTAGTATGATAATTCAGTTTGCAGTTAGTTCAAACGTAGTATGTGCACATCAACTCATTTGAGAAAATTAACAAAGCTCCAGAAATAGTAATGTGGTTTCTTGTTTAGAAAATTTTTGATTCAAAACTAAATGACCCTAAAAATTCAAACGGTACCTATGAGAGAGCTGGAAATCGCTCGAAAAATTTATTTTTGACTTCAGTGTATCAGCAGAGAATAATCAACATCTAATCGAAACATGGTATACACTCTGAATTGAATATACTCCTGATAAATGAAGCTGTATGGTTACTATTTATACCCCTAAAATGTTTATTACGGTTTTTTCTATCATGTCACAACAGTTCGTACTTACTTGACACAGTAGAACGGTAACTTCTGACTGATCATTCCCAACTATGAATATTAGTAAAAACTTATGCTTACCAATTATTTCATTCAACTCTTTAATTTTAAAATTATTAAATCTTCATTAAAATACGAGAATAAATTGAAAATATAAATTATAAATAAAAATATTGAAGTTACGTGTTCTTTCATTTTCATAAAATAACAGACAAAGAATTTCATGAAACCATTCAATTCAAGACCACCTTTTGTACAGAACTCCTACAACTCTTTCCCAAAATAATTTAAGAGCAAAAGGAACGTCTTAAAATGCGTCGATTTGAATGAATAGAAATAATTTGAAATCGGGTTAATAAATGTGGGAGACAATTTGAAAACTGCCTGCTTCTTTTACTACTGATTTGTTGAAGGAGGTATTACTTTCTGTACATCCTTCAGATTGCCCAACTAAATATTTCTGCTGCGTAGGTATTTCTCGAAAACTGCAGCAACGAACATGAAAATAAAACAGTAGCTATATTTACAGGTACTAAGTTGAACTTGTATACAAGCTTTTGTTATGTTCTGAGATGTTTACCATACACAGTTTTTGTATGATGCGATATGTGATCTGTTCATGAAAACACAGAATGGAGGATATTAAAACATTCAATTTCGACGCGTATTTATCCATATTCCATGTGCATTCGTACTTCCGTCCAGTGGACCTACTGACCTACTGATGGAGTTGGGTATCATAGAAGATTTCATACTCGATCTCATTCACATAAATCTTAATCGAGTGAGAAATATCTAAATTCGTAAAGTTTTTAAAGCTGATGTGGGGTATTTCATGATCAATTAAAACTTTACAGCTTGAAATTGAAATCCAATTTCTAAAAAAAAAAAAAAAAAGAAATCCAAGGTATTTTGCATACGGCGAACAAAACTGCAAAAACCCTCAATCTACAAATTAAGTAATCTTTTTTAACATTCTGATGCTTGTAAGCCTCCTATAAAAATACCTACTCAGACTTTTGCTCAAGTTCCACGTAAAACATTCTCAGCTAAAGAAATACAGTCTCCACAAGGCATCTTGAACTGGAGTGGCTCCTTGATAACTCAGAACTCGATCCCAGTTTCTAATTAGCTTCGGTATAAAAGATGAGTGTTGCGACGCAAGATTCTCGCATTAGCGGAGGAAAAAAACCGTGGGCGCCACCTAAATTAATCTTTCAGCGGAGGCAAGAGTACCTACCTACTATAATCCCTCTGCTACCATTTAACGCTGACTTATTACTTGTTAGTCCGATCGGTATCTTTTATATTTATTATTTGGTCGGAATTGGCTCACTCTGTTGTACGGGGCCGCCTGCTGCGAATCGATTTTAAGACGATCACGATTCGTTCCAACGTAAAGTAGGATTCAAACGTTATTGCTGGATGGGCTAATTCGTCGACTGACAGTGACGTTCAACAGTGTGGAGACCTCAGCGTTGCTCAATTAAACATAAATATTATTAACGTAATGTAAAGCGATAATAAAAATGTATGACAGGTCTGAAGTATTTCATTACGGTTAATTTATTATGATGCGATTTCGTACATTTTTGATTTATGCTTAATATTAGTTGACCTTGGCCCAAATCGTCATATCGGCTGGTAGTCTAGATGCATGAGCTGACACTCTTTCCATTTAAACAGGGTTCATTTCACAACAATGACATTATTTAAACGAATTAAAATGCATTGAAATGTTGTACGAATTTCATCAAAACTGTTGCAGTTATCTGACATGGAAAAAAGTAGTAATTTAAAAAACTATTAACTATCAAAACAACACCTTAAAACGATTTTTTTTTGTACACATATTTTAATTTGCTTTGACGCACTTTAGCAATTCTGAATCTTAAGAGCTGATTTTTCTTAAACTTTGTTATAGTTAGCTGCAGTTATACAAAGGAGAAGATAACACCGAAACTGAGCATTATTTTATTCTTATTTATGTTTGGTAAATATCGTTTGATGTTGCTAAAGCCATTGATTACTGCGGATTGTTTTTTACCAGTCTTTTGTTAGGGACGTTAAAGAGTTACAAACAACTATACTAAAGCTCAAAAAAGACCATGTCAAGTGAGGCTGCGTCAACCAACCGGTTAAAATATAATTGTTGAAATCTATTTCAGTAAATTGAAATCTTTCAGACCTTGAAAGAATAATATAGCACGTTTTTCATAGTTGCTAGAAAACTACGAGAGATTAAAAAGAAATATTGTACTAAAACTGTAGAAAATTTAATTCCGCGTTAAAGCCTTCCAATCAGACTGAAGAACAGATCACTCGTTTATGCGCAAAACCCAAGAGCCAAAACCGAAACTTCTTCTTCTTGGCCAAATTTTTTGGAATTTGAAAACCACCAAAACTCCCTTAAATCTTCATAGTTTTGAAAAATTGATCTTAGCAGATGCTTTATGCCCTATGAGAGGAAAGTAAATGAAAAATTTCGAGGTTCTAGGTCAAGTGGTTAGGACTGTGCGATGATATGATAGTTGTTAGAGAGTGGTATTTGACAAATTAATATTAGTAGATTGCTTACTGTTCGCTGTGTGGTAATCAATAAACGTTCTTACGCACCGAATTTTGAGCTAAGCGTCTGAGAACTCCTCATTTCTTCATATTTATTTCATTGGTATTTGTAATATATGCATGCTGGTATCATACAGTTCGGGAATCCAGTTGCTCTAAGCATCCCGAACCAACAATGACAAACGTAGCTAACTATAATTGCCCCTATGGGTTGAAAGCGGATTCGCATGCGCCTTCGTTACCTTACACATGTCGACGCTAATAAGTCCGTCCAGTCACCTTTTTCGCTCCGCCTCCCTCGAGAGCCTGTAACAAGATTTCAAAGCCGGCATTATGAACCCAGAGCTTGGAAGGTGCTTTAGTCTGCCTGCATTTGAAATGATTGTTCCACTTATTTCCACCCTTCGTTCCGTATAATGTTCTAGTTTAGACCCCTCAGGGGTTCTTGCACAAGTTTCATGTGGAAATCGCGGGGGTCCGATGAAATTATCATCATTTCATCTGTTATTAATCAAATGCGTATGAAACGGCGTGTGATTTTGGTTTTCCATTTGAGTTGCAAAACTCGGCAATTCATTTCACACCTATGCGTTACCTGATTCCTCCGCCCCGCCACGATTTTGTCATTTAACCGTAAAACATATGACCTGAGTGACTTGAAGTATTGACTGAATAATTATAACTTATAACCTCTATTACTTATCCTGATATTTCATGAGCCTTCATTTATGTATGGGCGTATACTTATACCTCTTGAAGGAATGAGTATTACTGAATAATTCCAATTTTATATGCATACCTACCTCAGTAGTACTCAAATGGTTCGACTATTTGAAGCATTGGGGTATTTGAAGTGTGTAAATACTGTGGTATACAATCTTACTCTGCGTTGAACAGAGAAACAAAACAAATCGTTTATTGCATCTCTACAGAGAGATACTCATAGATAGATAGATCTCGTCTTTTGTTACCGTTCTTTCAAATAGTTTACTATGGCACATGATGTCTCTCTCATACTTTTTGTGAATATCAGTTTAGAGAACTCGTCAACTGCAACCAAGAAGGATTAGGCTGTTCTATGAATTTAAATTTTTTTGCAGTTTCCTCCAAAATCTAAATGAAGAGTGTGGAAAGAGCTACTAGCAGAAGAAGGTATTACTGAACAATCAGGTCTTGGTCGAAACTTAAAATTCATAATTTGACAATCATGACAACTTTCAACATAATTTTGCACGTCCACCCTCATTATTGGCCAAAATAAATAGACTTTTCAGCTTCATGTAATTTCCGTAAAAACTGTCATGTTCTCCAGAGTCTGGATGATCGTGGTAGGAGCGCAGAACTTCTCTTCTTTTTTCTGGTTAAACAATAGTTCTCCCGTCTTCACCTCTGATGATCGTGTTGACTTCTTGGATTACTGATCAAGGTAGTTCAACACAAAGTCGTGAAATTGCGTCGGCATCTTCCAATTCTGAACCCTTAAGATGATTAATTTTGGCATACAACCCCATTAAAAATACCTGCCACCTGGCCAGTCTTCCTTAAGGTTCCTGCAAGCTCATGATATATGAAAGTGCTTGGTGGTCAGAATGAATTAGAAATTTTCGTCCATCAAGATATGACTGAAAGTATGTAATAGCCTTACCAACTGCAAGTCCTTCTTTTTCTGTTACGGAGTAATTCAATTCCGCCTTGCTAAAAGAGTAGGAATAGTACCCAATAACTCTGAGCCGGAGTTTCTTCGGTTTCCCTTCATCCCGTTGGTATAAGATTGCTCCACAACCCTAATGTGATGCGTGCGTGCATAGTTCAAAACATAGGCGCCAATCAGGCAACTGAAGCACTGGATCGGAAGTAATCTTACTAACGAGGGCTTTGGAAGACTTTTCACAATCATTTGTCCATTTATATTCTACTCCCTTTTCTTTAAGATGATCTAGTGGCTTCACAATCGTTGCGCAGTCTTGAATGAATGCTCTGAAATGACCTGTGAGCCCCGTGAAAACCCTAAGGGTATGAAGGTTATGGGATCTGTTTATTTGTCGTTCTACAGATTCTTCCTTCGTTGTCTTGGACATACCATCTACACTAAACTGTTCATTTTCATATTTTACCTTAATAGTGTAACTGTTGGTAGGCAACATTAGGTAATAATATAATGTTAGTAATCAACTACTGTAGTTCACAATAAATTATTACAAGAGTTATCGTCTGGGTTGACACATATATTCATAGAGATATATGAAAAACGTAAAACTCTAGAATTCGTTTCAGAATACCTACCTTACAACATTTAAAACCTTTTATTTTAAAAATTTTGGAGCCATTGCAATAGCTTCACGTGAAACGGGATAACATTCTAGACGAAGTAACATTTAGAAGAGCTTACTAAATCCTATGTTTGGATATTGGAACTTGCTGATTGTTCTATACAATACCTTATTCCAAGCTGTTGTTCCATCTGAATTTATATACACATTCAACCATAAAAAGCTTCTTTCTACCGACATTAAGAAGGCTTGCAATATTCTACTCGGTGAAACGGATAATTTTTTCAATAAAAAATTCTATTGTTTTTGCAAATTGAATCATTTATTAGTTTATGGTTCTTTTGGAAATGGAATTACGAGTATGTGGTAGATGGGTTGATTGCGTTCAAATAATTAATTACGTAAAACTTCGAAAATAAGTTAGTATTAGTAAAATGATATTGGTATGGACCAGATTGACCGTATCCAGATTTAATATTTAGTAATTATCTCTCAATAACCGATTCAGATAATACATAAACCGATAATTGTCATCTCTCTTGAGTCGCATTCACTTCCTCGATTCGACTTGGCGTTTCGAACGTCGGATGGTAAATAAATCATTGTAAGTCCGATTTCACGGTGCCGCCCCGTGAAGCAACGCTTAATGAACGGGCTTTATAGTAATATAGCCATCTGGATGGTAGAGTTTTACAATCTTAATGCTTTCACATTCGGACCCAGTCAAAAAATCTATGTTGGGAAACTAGGCCCGATCCCTGCTCTAATAGGGCGTTCATAGGCTTTCTGGTAAAATTCTGCAACGAAATAATGATAGAGCTAGTGAATCGTATTTTTGGGTAGATAAACGAGAACGGGATAATTAATTGCGCAACGGATAGTTCTTTAAGATTGAACTAGGTGGCCTTGGGGCGAAATGTGCCGTTTCCCGAATTGGACGATGGTGGGTATCGTATCTAATTTTGAGGCTGTCGCCGCCAGTAACTCAACCGCTAGACTATGCAAGAAAGTTATGTCTGTGGTATACAGTTAGAAGGTATCTCTAGTTTACTGTTGGTAATGTTAAATGATGACATTGGTAATGTATCGTTGAAATAATGTAATGCGCTGTGGGTGTATAAATTAATAGCGCTAATTACGAAATTACGTAGCGCTTTCAGAAAACAGATTAACAACAGTGTGTTAGTCTAGATATGCCAGTATGAAGGTCTGCCTCCAGATCAATTCCATGCTTTTTAACGCGTTCAAATAAACGGCATATAATCAATTCGTGTGAAGTCTTAGCAACTCGAATAACTCAGAATATGTTCATCACTTCTGCTCAATTGACCACACTGAATGAAATAACCCTGAATTGACCAATCCTGTCTAGTAATTTTTGGAGTTATTTATACATTCTTACTATTTATATTTTTAAGTTATTAATGAAACATTAGCGAAAATTCGAGTTGGAAAAGAAGCGAAAATCCCAAAATTCGTCGAAGACGAATACCGTTCGAGCAAGGGCACTAGGATATCTCCTGAGATGAACAAAATCAAAGAGAAAGTGGTATGATTAAAAAAAGTTTTCTTTCTTATTTAGATTGCAGTATCCTATTTTTGACGTATACAATTATGGATCAATCGATATCACTTGGGCTGGGATTAAACTGATATTTACTGAGAGTGTACCAAAATATTACAAACGTTATGCATGAATAAGCTTTATTCGCAAAGTTATTGAAATCAAATTTGAGGATAAAGGACATAAAATGTTGTCTTATAACCCTTTATGTTGCCTTATGTTGTCCTGGAACAGTGGATGAGAAATTATTAACGGCAATTCCGGATCAAAAACAGCTATAACATATTTAAGATTCTATTTTCGAGTATTTGGTATAGGCGTAATCGTTAAAACCTTTGAAACATATAATCAACACTTCCTGATGAATGTCTGCATAAAAACCTTTCTATGAGGGACGGGTGATGTTTATTTCTTTGTTCTTCTCTGTTCTAGGAATAGTTTATCTGCAGCGTATCTCGCACTACCTACCCCGTTTATTATGTGTCCATTGTCGGGATCTTAGTACACAATATCCATGTATAAATTTCGCCTGCTAAACCAATACCTACTTAAATTCACCAACGAAAATTTTCAAGGAAATAATTAAAAGTAACTGCATGTAAAAGATGAACAGAAGCGATGCAAAGCGATGAGTTATGACAATCATGAATGCGGTTCGAATATAATTTTTGAACAGGGACACGCGAAAATCGCCCTGATATACACCTGTTCTACAAGATTTCACTGCCATTACACGCTACTGCATTTGAAAAAGGGGGGAGAAACTGAATTATGACGTCATAAAACGATCTGCAAACGTTAATTTATTAAGCAACCCGTATTGTAAAAGAAAAAAGGCCTGAGACGGGAGAAGGAATCGGGAACACGGTAGAACCAATTGGTCGGGACAACATGATGCTGCGGGGGGCCCCGGGCTTTGCGGTCAAGCACCGCGCCTTATCCATTACGTCGGAGATCGGCGATACTTTTTAATATTTTAATTTATTATTGCGATAGGAGGGAGAAGGTTGCCGTCATTTTCCTCGGACCTCCTGTTCGACAAGATGTTTTTCGTTGAGTAATAAATTGGCGGTAGGTTTTCGGACGGAGCAAACGCCCTGTACCGCGAATGAAAATGACGAAACCCAAGTTGGCCGATTTGTGCGGGGATTGCGAAAAGCGTTGAAATGCGTTTGGCAGAAATTAAAATGTTGAGCTTGTAAAGGGATGCGAACACCCCAGCGTGCTCTAATTCGCTCTCAACAAGTCCGACGTTCGACATAAAAATTCTTTCCCTACATTTTACTTTCCCAACATCCCAAGGTATGAGGGAAAGACTCGCTTAGCTTCGCTGATCCAAGGTCAACTTTTTTGCTTCTTCCCTACCAAATACGCAACTACCTATGCTGTCCCCCTAAGAAAGACCGAAGTAACTACAGTTGACATTTAACTGAGAAAAATAAGATTAAAGTTGAAGGCTTAATGCATTGTTTTCAGAAATGCTAGGAGTATGATTTTTTATGTTCTTTAACAAACTACTTTTGCAACTACTCGAAAAGATTTGAAACAATCTGAGCATTGAGTTTGATGAGCAAAAATATCGAAGTGTGTTGGATACAACTATCACGTTAGTAGTATTGTGCATTCCTACCACCCGCCGCATAGTCTACGCATTTCTCCCTTGTGCCGTATATGTACGGCGCTGGGCGCCCAGTTACTGCTCCTATAGGTTAAAAACCGGGATGAGTCGAAACTATCATGCTGAGCAAGTAGTGCCGCATCTACATAGAAAATACCAATGCATACCTGCTTTTAGTTAAGACTCTTTTGTTGTAGAACAAGTAGATACTGGGTGGATCCCTGAAATCTGTCCAAATTATTTAGCTTATGGAAATATAGAGTTGCGGCTTTATGGTTTCTTTACTATCGTTTCTAAGATAAATAACGTCATATTTTCAAAAAATAAATGTTTCAAAGGAGCCAACAAACATCAATTTATTATCGAGAGAATAATGTAAATTTTCCAAAAAAAATCTAATAGATTTGGTGGTTTGTCTCAACAGGACAGCATGCCTTCGTCTGGAGGTTTCTAATAAATTGTTTAAGTACTGAAATGAAAACTTCTGCTTAATTTTTGCGCTGCATAGCTTTTAAAAAAAATTGTATTCCGTGTGTCCGTCTATGTTCAATCCTTGTCCAGAGCCAAACTATAATAGATTATTGTAAGATTTACTTGAAAATTGCAGGTAGTAGCACGAAGTAGTCACCAGACGAACCCCTGTAGAATTCAAATTAAACTTGTAGGAGTGTGTGCGCGTTCAAACGAAAATTCTCTGTATGCTTTCATTCTTACAATATAACCATTCGAACCTTTGCTCAGCTGATCCAAGTGTTCCATTTGCGACAAAGATGGTCCACGTGCTGGCTTTCCACTAAGCCGATTCAAGACATAGTTTGTAGTCTGGGAAGATCCCTTTCTTGTAACCCGCATCTAAAAGCAAATAGTAAAAAGGAATCTCCCTGTTTTGCAAGGAAGAACTAAGGGAGCACCCATTCAAGTTCGATACAACATTTAGTTAAATAACTTTGAAGCCCATACCACGAGATGTGACTCGTTTTACAAAAAGCATGAGATACTCAGCGGCTTTCGTCTCAGTTGAAAGGTTTCTAAAAAATTATAAAACATGGAAGATGAATTAGCATCAAAGTAGGTATCGTGTTGTTCTATGCTCCGATGTCAAATGGGGATGCATTTCAAACTTAAGCATCGTGGTTGAAATATGAATGAAACAATCATTGCCGATCGGACAAATAAAAAAATTTATACTGTAGTTTTAAAAATGGAGAGGAAATTTTCTCTGAGGACGATTTCGATAAATCGAAATCTCACCAAAGAGTCTTACCAAATTAGTCGAGACTTTGGTGAAGCGGAACATTACAAAATTACATATCATTTAATATAAATGAAAAATGACAGCAACGTTGCCAAATTTTCCACATGGCACCTGGAAGATGCAGTACCCATAAATTGTGTTTATAATTCTTCTCATACCATGTGAGAGAGAGCAGTACTGGATGAATAAGGGCCCAAACAGGTCCCGGATGTAAGGAATTGACCTCAGATTGGCTTGGCACGGGATATGTAGGAAAATGCCGATCATGCACATCTTCAATGGACCGATCAATTTAAATGTTGCTACCGCGCGATTTACGTTATTCCAAGTTATTGAGTACTCCTTACCTCGTTTGCTCTTATATAGTATCCTTGTCGGATACTGAAGGATCTTCTTCCGCTGTTTGAATTGATAGCACATTATTGCTGTTATTATTGTCGGGGAAGAATAGTGTTGTAACTACAATGCGTTTGGTTGTGAATATACTCTTGCATCAATGTCGTTGGTTCTTTTATCTTGTGCATGCCTCCCCCCCCCCCCCCCCCTTCTATATATTATGTAAGAAGGCGGAGTGCTCTCGAGGTACTATAGTCGAGAATAAACTCTGTACCCATAAGACTCCTAGGTAGTTCGTTATTTTCCCAGTTACCTTAACATACATATGTATTATTCTTATGAGCTACGTCAAAAGTGGTACTCAGTTGTCCCCAACCTTGTAGGAGTCTCCCTTTTCACACTTCATTTCTACAAAGATGTTTATGAAGTCAGACGTGATCGCTTCCCACATGAAATAGTTTCATAACTTGACTTCTCATTTTACACGATCATAGAAGAAGGCGTTTACATGATTCGTAGCAATATTCTCAATAAGGCGACTTATGGAAAATGAACCAATAAATGGTCTCCATCATCATTGGTTTCAATTTAAAGTAAATTAGATATATGTCAGTAAAAAATAACTATAATTATAATAATTTTAGATAAAATTAATATAAAATGATAAAGCAAACGGTCAGTAAAAAATTATTATAGGTAATAATAAGTGAGTATGTAGTATAAATAATTAAATAAATAGGCTTTTAGGAATCATTGAAACCAAGAATAATAGCAATATACGACTTCTGCTAAACATCAATACATGCAAGTGAATTTGGTAAATTTGGGTACGATAACGATATTCAAGAAAAATCATCTATAAGTGACTGTTGAATTGTTCACTGTACAAAATGCTCATTATAGTTCGCAATCGGTTGGTCAACCAGATTGACACAGCAAAGCTCCATTTTTTCATTCAACCTGTGTCAACAAGAAGCTTGAGTAATAAACACTCCTATGATAGCCGACCTAATTCCTTCGACCAACCTCCATTATTCACCCCAATGTAAAAAGACACCGAAGACGAGGAAAAGAGAGAGAAAGAGAAAAAAAAGACGAAAGCCGAGCGGAGTAAAACTCCGCCAAAGTTGGCCCACTTCGGAACGACCACAAAAATGGAGGGAGGGTCAAATTTAGGACAATAGGTCCGAAAAGAGACGCACCTCTGGGTCTAGAAGCCCGTCCTGAACCACGCCCGGGGAGTAAAACGGGTCTTGAGTCGATCTCTCGGTTGGGAATGATCGGTTTTTTGAGCAATACCAACAGGCCTTCCCGTGAAAGGGCGATCATTTGCGAAACGCGACTCTCGGCCGATAGTATTTTACTGCCCACAACTGGATAATAACCGTTTGATATTATTATTTATGAGTGGGCTCGTTCTAGTTTTCTTTGAGTTGAAAATCCGAAATCCGTTTTCACGTGTTTAGAAAAGGAAAAATACACTGCAAATTATTACACAAAGGTTTATTCTTTCCATAAATATAACTCTTCTGCGCTGAACACTGGTGTGTAGGTAGTGGTCATTGAACTGAATGTGGTTAATCAGTATCCTATGAATGATGTTTTTCATTTACCTTAATCACTATGAATAATGGCGAAATAGGTAACAAAAATAAGCAGAGAGATTATACAAGAGCCAAATAAAATGTAATATAAACACAACAAGAAGGAAACAACATTATTGAAAGTAAATAAAGGGCGGTTGTCTTATGGCATAGGCTCCTAGCCCACCCTTGGTGGTAAATCGCAGTCAGAGATGGAGGAGGAGAAGAAAGGGTGTGAACATATGAGGTGGGTATAGGCCATATAGAAAATATTGGATAGTGCCCAACGTATCCCTGAGGACAGTAAAGCATAGGTTCTTCAATTTTTCTTTGGGGGAACGCGTGTTGTCACAAAAAACATCGAGTCTTTGATGCAGTACCCCTTATACCAAACCATAATCCAATCACTTCCCAGGGGTGGATATTGTAGAGCTGGTCTACTTTATTGGTTTTCCATCTTATGTTTGGGTCTATATCCACCCACGGTTGCGCACATGATCTACTATCATATGACCGTCCTCTTCCGTTTTAAAATGGATTTCTTCTTGTACCCACTTAGTAGAGTTTATCTCTGCGAAGTGGTCAGCCCAGGTAGTTCGCACTTTTTGTTCAGCTGTATTCCCCAATGCCTTGATTTTTGGATAGAAGCCTCGGATGTTGGGGATTGTTCCAATGTAGAAATTCTACAGATATGAATACTTCATATCTACCTCTTAGGTATACAAATCTTTGAGTTATTCTCATTGCAGGCCGTAACACTACAATGGCGACTCCCCCACACGCCGACCGTCTACTGCCCGGTTAGCCATTGAGATGCTTTTATGGCGTTCATCCATTCTCTATTCGACGCCACTCTTTTTTGACACCAATCCATTCATAATAAATCACTGTATAATCTTCACATTAACAAAAATAACTCATCAAAAGAGTAAGATGCTACGTTCATTAAATGATTTTCAGGGATGAGTTTACATTTGTTTTCATAGATCGAACGCAGAAGGGAATATAATCGAAACGTTTGACGCCCCACCAAGCGTAACTACTCGTACATGGAAGTAGCTACTTACTGAAAGGAAATTATTGATATGAAATGGGACAACAACCTACGCGTTACTGGGACAGCCCTAAATAACATAAGTTCTAATATACATGATTTTTAATAGAAAATCCACTGCAGTTATATCAGCTGGTTGGATCATCCTAGTTTATAACGCAATTTTTAATACATTCATGCCCATTAACACGTGCAAGTGAACAAATTAATTTCTTTGAAATGAAATCTCTCAATTACATTAAAAAACTATTGTCATATTTTTTTATTAAAAACAAATAAATGAATAAATATTAATAATAATAAAATAATAATAAATAAAAAATGACGGTACTAGTACATAATTGAGAATAATGAGGCATAACTTAGGAATTGAAAATATGCTTCACCAATTAATAAATTATTTCGAAGAATGGTATGAAAATGAATGTATACATAATTAAAGAAGTACCTCTTACGTAAGTACTCGTAACTGGCAATATTAAATCGTAAACTTTGAAAATGAAATAAATATCTTCAGAAAAATTAGTTACAAAATATTATCTGAACTAAACACTCATGAAAATAAGTAAAAATTTTGTGGACCGTTTACAGCTTGGAGAGACTTTCAAAGACCGCTACCTTCGAAATGCTAATCATCATGTGTACAGAGTGAAAAATTTCTTTCGCCCGTAAATCGGCGAACACCCGTCACAGCCCGATTCTGGGAGGCTAATCGCTCTCAGGAACGTTCCAATAGCAATTTAACCACAGCTGATCCCTATAATTGCCTCCAATTACCACCTAATCTCCATAGACCCCGTATTACAGTTCACGGTACTCTCCTCATTTTCAAAGATTCCCCAAAGGCAAGCAGATGTGGTCTTATTTTTCAAAAAACAAGTTCCGCAACAGCGTTTTTAATAGTCGTTCGAAATAACTTTTTTTTACCCAGATTTCTTAAACAAAATGATGACCAAATTGGTATTTTCTGCCACTTCGAAGGAAAGACCCGCGTATTAGGGTTTCGGAGAGCCGTGTTTGAGAGTGAATTTCAACATTTCCTGTTTCCCCTTAGTGCAGTCTGTGTCCATTAATTTTAATCTTCCGTTCGAGTTATAATGATCTTTCTTTCGCTCCATCTAGCTGCGGTCTTACCTTCCTTCCAGATTGCTCAAAAGCCGTTTCATGGGAGAGTCACGATTCGCATATAATCTCTTTCCTGCTCTAAGCTCAGAGCACTTTGGGAGCTTTATTTAGGTCTACTTCTGCGAGTTTACAGATCCTTTTTGACGCTAGAGTTAAATCCTCATATCCAATTACTAGAATCGATGTCTTTATCTTGAAGTATTTTGGTTTTTGTTCTTTTTCTCTCACAGAACTACTTCAGCTTGGTTTTAAATCAAAATTGTGTTTCGTTATACTCTAAGAGTGTTGAATTTGTAGTATCAGAATAAACGATAAAATGAAAATAACCCAGTTACTGTGGGAGTGTGAACAGTAAATTAACATTGCCATTCCACTCTTCAAAACCATATTATTGACAAAATATCAATGGAAATTAATTATTGAAATATTTAATATGAAAAATTATTAATTAAAATAACAATAACGTACATCAGTATAGGAATGTGAATACTTATAGGTCCGATAAAATGAAGACGTATGATATGATACACAGGTGTGATTTCCAACATTTATAGGTGTTGTGTGCTTATTCACTGTGACAATAATTTAAGCAATCAATTTAAGCAGCAACATAGGGATTACAGAAGTGGGGAGGGGAGAGGTTCGTTGGTATTTGGAGCTTCTTGTCAATTTCCATGATTAAGACATCAATTTTTAATTTTTTCAGATCATCTTCGGGGGATGACAGCTCCATCCTCCAAAGCGAACAAGTAGTCGCTTTCTATTTTCTTTTTGGGATTTATTCATTCGTTAATTTCATTTATTAATTCATTTTTTCATTTATTGTAGTCGAACGCTGAACGGTTGAATTTTAGCAATAGGTGAATGTATCAGTATTTCGGTCAAAACACCTATGTCTGCAATTTCCAGGTAGAATTCATGCAACAATTTGTTGCGATGAGCATTCAGGGAGCAGATTACCAGTCTCTAAACCAGTCGGGTTTCACGTACTTGATTCACTTACGTTCACGTACTTCCTTCCAATAAATGTGGTGAACACTGGCTGCCGGTAATAATGCATTGGCCAATCATGTTTGTGTAATGCCTCATCACTTTGTTATTCCACTAACAATCTTAAGGCATGGTAATTCGATTAATTACTCAGTTCATACAAGGATTGATCAATTAATTCAAAATCATAGAAACTCACTTAAAACATTTAGGCCAAAATAACTGTCTAAAGGGTTCCTTGTAGTCAGAAAAAATAATAATAATTTGTGGAGTTACAGTTCATATTTAAAAATCAATACGCCGTAATTCACGAAACAAATTCAACCTATAAAAATACTTAGTTCAAATATTCCAAATATACAGTCAATACAAGTAATTATAAATGAGACACCCAATGATCCAAATCTGATGACCCTTCAGATTACCAGTATTTAATAAAATATCGTATACCTATTTATTATATAATATAATCGTAAGTAATAGATGAGTGACACTTGGAACCTGTGATCTTTTCGCTGCGTTGTTAATGAAGTTTGACGCAGTGTTGAAACCAATTTTCTCACCTTACGCGACTCCAGAGTCAGACCTCTGTAAGCTACGTACAGTCCAATTAAAGGCGATTACATCCATCTTGATACAATACGCGGGACTCAACGGCATTTAACTTCGGGTGACTTCATGACGAGCCATCCATCATAAAAAGACGGGTTTTGAACCGCGCGGTCACGAGACCTATTTCAATTCACCCACTTTTTGCTGATCTATGCTCTAGATTTCGTTAGCTTTCGGTGTTTCCGTATTCTCGTATGTAACCTACTTCACCACTTTTGTTATAGGAAAAAAAACAAAAAAACAAAAAAACGGACGATCGACCTGCTGTTCTACAGCCAGATCATTTAATATAATGATTAATTTTACACATTATTAGTTCATTATGGTTACTTAGCAACATTAGTTTATAAACTTAGCGTAATAAATCAGCTTTCCTTGGCCCTACAGAGGCTTAGGGATCATGAGATGTGATAAAATGAGAGCATTCCAAAAAGTGGCGAACGATTTTCCTGTTATGAAAACTATGGAAGTTACACTTCCCTAGTAAGGCATTGGTTGTTTGTGAAAATAAATATTTTCGCCTAGACGTGATGGTCGGGGGAAAAAAATGAAACCGTCCTGTTAATCATTATTAAATGATAAAACTTCAAACCGGGCAAAAACTATACTACTCAATGTTTGAAAATATTTTAGTACAGAGATGTTGTCCCTAAAATGGTATTATACAATTTTGACTCGCCTTTTTTGTTTTCTGAACAATTCTGCTGTCTTTGATTGATCCTGGTTCCGGGCGAAAACTATACTCAATTACAGCCAGATCATAATGAGATCTCCAGAAATCTTGCGGATTAACATCTTGGCAGTTCCCTATCAGTATCTGATCAAAAGAATCTTGTGTGCATAAGTACGCGAAAGAGATTTGGTTTATGTTCATTTCCTAAGTTCTAATGGGTCGAATCAGAGGAATTTGAGGGACGCTCTAAAAGTGATTGGGCCAAAGATTGAGTCATCTAAGGCAGCTACACGTGCGCAAGAGTTAGAGACTTCTACACAACTGTCAAGTAGACTGACTTTTCAAGGGACCATTACGGTAAACACTTAGTAAGTTTCTAACACTTTGTAACGATGCCATGCCGGAGCAAAAGTAGTGTAAGCGTGCGCAAACACTTATTTAATGAACCGCTAACCTATTTCTCACGATGTGACAGTTCATAGTTCGAATGTCGAGAGAAGTTGGAGGATGGTCATAGAGTTATGAATATCATCACGATTGGTGACTATATCTTGAGAGACTAACGTTAGAAAAATAGTACATTTGATCTAAATGCACAGTCGCTGCTTTTAATCTAGTGGTTACAGATCATGGTCATCAAAGGTTTTATATGACCCAGACCTTAACTACCTCCAAATCTAAAGTTGTCTTCTCTACTGTTGTGTGTACGCCTACTCTCCAAATTAATCCAGAGTTAATCTATTTATCTCCCTGCTGTCTTCGAAGGATAGCGCATGACTCTCTATCAACTATCCTTTTTGTTGGAAAGGGCTCTAGATATCCTTCACCATGCTTCTCATCTTTCACCCTAAGATGTCGTCCCTGATGTTGGTTTAAAATTAACCGAAAGCTTGAAGATAAGGACTACGTTCCAGTTTTGTCCCTAATCCTGATAAGTTGACATCATTGAATGTAGTAGCCCTATTGGGGCCAGATACACAAACGGGATTTTTCTTTGGATTAACCCAGGACCGTGAGTTTTCTGGTCGAAGATGTGAAATGACTGTTCCAGCAACGCTTGACACAGGATCTACTTGTGATAATGCACGGATTCTGGAATCCATCTGTTGAACTTTCTCACAGTTAGGCATCTTGAAAAGTTGTGTACCTAACCCTGTTCTCCCGTTTATTTTTCATTCATAACACAATCCCGCCGTATTTCCGTAATTATTAATTTCCTATTCCTTTCGTGATAATGAAGAAACAATGCGTCTGTCTTCCAAAGACAAAGATTTTGTGGAATTAGTGCGTAGAAATAGTTCAGCAGTCGTTGGAAACATCAAAATTAATTCTAAAGTCTTACGTTGCCTAAACCGCTCTGAAAATGAAGTAGCAGAGCTAGGTACACGCAAAGTTATTGATGACCTGTACAGTATAAAAAATCCTCGAGGAATGAGTTTAATAACGTGATTGGGTAGCTATTAACCAAGCTGGCTTACCACTTCGTTTCATATCCAAGCAAAATATTAAGGCGAATATTTTTTTAAATATTTCTCGTCTATCTCATTTTTTGCTGGACTTGGTAGTGGAAAAAGTTTCGGAGAACACCCGAAAAAAAGCGATCTATAACATTCAAGGGGTCAGTCTGCTCTAAAATTGTAACTTACAAATACATAAACATTGCCGCCGTATAGTAATGTTTGGCCGCCATACTATACGCAGCATATTTCATTTTGATGTCGGAATGTATTGAGTGGCGGACAAAAAATATTGTTGCTCCACTTTTATCAGCTGTTGTTCACTAATTTTTTGTATGAGGACAGTTTCTCGGAAGCTAACTAATTGATCCATAGATCGGTAAATCTGGGAATAAAAATTGATGCTGGAATGGCAAAAAATTGACGCGCGATTTTTGTCTTGATCGTATGTTACAAGACTCAGGGTCGGTGGATTCGGCCCTTGTAGTAACACTCAAAATCGTAACTGGTGATTTTGAGGTGTGCAAAATATGGGAGGAGTATCCGCACGGAGTTGAGAGACGCGTAGATTAAAAATTTCACTGCCCCCTTTAGGGCATCCGCCACCTTTTGTAGTGGACCAGCATTCCTTACTTGTGACTTGTTGTTGGGGGGGATTATTGCGGAACATGCCGTTCATCAGAGGCGAGAAGAAAGAAGGGTTATAAAAAACGAAAGAAAAGAATAACAAGTAGTATAATGGCCTTCGGGTCAGAGGGTGTCGGAGGACCATAAAAACCAGGAGGGCCTGACTATGTGGTCAACCTTTGACATCCGAAGGTAGGAAATTTTTGAGGAGAAAAAAAATTCGTCTCAACTGAAGTCTTCCCTAAAAGAGTTGAAACCGTTGAGATCAAGATACGATCTCTTATTTAACCTCCGAATAGCACCTACGGAATGTGATGTAACGCATCTCAAAAACTTCGCGGTACCCACCTGTATTCTCGTAAATCAACACTCCTTTGTGGAAAGTAGCGTCAAACCAATAATGACTCAGACACACTTCTTCATGCGCGAATAACAAAGAATTAGGTAGTTTATGTATCCATCGGTACTCAATAGGTACCGAAGCTAGCTCCCTTTTTATAAAACTACCATCAAATACATGAATTATGAAATAATAAATTCATATTAATAATAATAAATTGTTCATAATGATAATAAATTTAATTCTCACGTGACATATAAATGAGCAATGATTCATTCTAATGGTTGATGGGTAACTTATCAAGTATTATAAATCATAGTACATTTACCTCTACCAGTTACTGGAACATGAATTTTGGAGTCCTAATGTAAGCCTTAAGAAATAGAGATAGTGGCTCTTCCTTGTTCCCTCTGTTCAGTTCTACGTTTTCCAAATATTTCTTTGACAGCTCTCTATCGTCTTGAATATCTGTTCACAGACCACATGGTG
Organism: Adelphocoris suturalis; assembly: GCA_030762985.1. Lineage (NCBI taxonomy): Eukaryota > Metazoa > Arthropoda > Insecta > Hemiptera > Miridae > Adelphocoris > Adelphocoris suturalis. The sequence continues at coordinate 46,489,896 of CM061048.1, forward strand.
TGAACTCTCCTGTCCCTCCATATTGCATAAAATACAAATGTATTTTGGTCTGTTTTTACAGGAAGTTCTAAGTTTAATTAAAATGGCCAACATTTTAATATTACAGTCATTAGGTCTATAAAAATTTGGCATTACGAAAAAATACGTTTTCTGAAATGAAGATGATTATTTTCCAAATCGACCAACGATGCTGAAATTTCAAACGGAGCTTGTTAGGGCCAGATATAAAAGAATTACTTACAACTAAGAATCAGCCCTGATCAACTGAGTGAGTTGTGAGGATATTATTTTCCTAATTCGTTGGTTACATTTGTAACGAAGGCTTTCTTGAGAAAATGGAATAGAATTACAACGTGCGAAATCACTCTGGTCAGCTGAGTGGGCTCTGAAACTAATTTCTCACCTAGCTGACCTTAGATAGAGTAATTTGAAATGGATCAATAATAATAACATTTCACGTTTCATATTTCATGAAAAAAATCGAATAGGAGTTCTAATAAGCAACTGCATGCCAATGTTTTTTCCAACTTTTTGCGCCAAGCCTTTTCCACCTCGTTCTATAATGTAACGCATAATTTCACTGTGTGCTATAGTGAAGACGTGAATGGTAGCAGAGGTCCCTATACCAATTTCAACTTCCTTGGGTGAATTGAGAGATTATAGCTCACTCAGCTAAACAGGACGAAGTTCGTAATGTTATTCGTCACTTTACCCTAGTATGAACACAATTTGTGACTTATCCAGCTCAAGAGCGTTCGGCTAAATCTTCAAAGTTAGACTCTTTTCTGACATGACGTGTAATTTCACAAAAATTGACAGAGATTTTGCGAATTTCTAGAAGGATGGTGAATGAGTTTTATTGAATTCAAGTCTTACCTACCGAAGAAGTGTTTGCGTGTTTCAACTGAACTGGTTAAAGCAGAACATTGGTCGTTCTAGAAGATTTTTTTTCCCATAAAATTATGTAACTTTGAGAAATGATTGCAACGTGTTTAAATTTCTCATTATTATAATTATAAAATATCAATAGCGATATGTACCCGTAAATTTAATACTGACATGCTGGAAGAGTTTAATGAAGGTTTAACTGATTTCGTTTTTCTTGTTTTACTTCAAGAGAAATAAATTCTCATAGAGGTACCAATATTATGGATTCATTAACGCAATCGAGCTTATTAGAACAAGTTAACAGTTTGGATAACCATTGATAGGAATCTCTCGCAAATTAATAGAATTTTGTACGGGTGACGTGTCTTGCCGTACGATAGCTCACTATTGAATAACGTGGTTTGAGGTCTGCTGAGTTATCGTCCGCTATGTGGGTGAATTCATGTGTTCTCGTCGTCGACATGAAATACATTCAGTGACGAAATCCGAAATGAGTCAGACGGGGAAGATTAAGCAACGCGCCAAGACGACCACAGGCGCCCACCGTTGTAACGCGTACCTATTTATGCCGGACGCCACTCTCAAATGCTTCTCTCGTGTGGTGGATTTGGCGTCTATCTAAAAGAAAAAACTCTTCTGTTACTTCATTATATAAAAAATTTGGCGTTTTGGGGCTGGTGAGTCATTAATCAACTGATCGGTTCGAATTGATTGGCTCTCCAGACGATAAAATCAGAGCCGATTCCCGTTTTCGGAATAACGGTTTTTTCTTTAAATTATACCGGAACCTGCTAATTGGTAGCAGAACAGCTGTCACAGCGTTATAACGAAACGAGACCTTCGTCAAAAAACACTTTTTCGAAATAGGTAATGTAGTTTAAAAAGGAACTGGAAGGATGTATAAATGCATATTGAATAGACATGAGTAACTACATTTAACTCATATAAATACAATACAATACAAATATAAATGAAGCTTATCACATTCTTATTACATATTCAGTAAAGGCATAGGTACATATGATCAACAGTGAAACGTTGCAAATTATCTTCTTTTTTTATTTTTTGTGTGTTAGCCCTTCTTATATTATAACACGTGCTGTATATTTCTAGAAATACAGTAATAACTAGAAAATCGATTAAAATCTAGTCGTATTTGCAAAAGTTTAAAGTACTCTTGCATACCAAAGATATTTTGCGATTCACAGTCGTATATTGGTCCGGGGCGTTGCATTCGATTCATTGAAATGGTTTCTATCTAAACCAAACGACCAAAAACGTAACTTTTTTTATACAAAATTTTGAGACCTTTATTTTTTAGAATTCAACCTTTAAATTTTACTCTTTGGAGTACATTTAAAGTGATCCCGAAAAATCAGTCGCAACGAGGGCTATCATGTGATTTTGAACCCAAATTTCTTTTCCCCCGTTTCTTGGATTCTACCTAATTTTAAGGACAAAGATTCAACAGTTTTTTTTTTTTTTTTTTTTTGTAATGATAACATACAAACATAAAAGCATCTAATGGTTAATCTAGGTTCACATTTTCAAGCGTTGAGTTTGTGAACTGTGATGTTAGTACTCATATTACGAATCATCTCTGATAACAATACAACCCTGTATTTACTTCCACGTTGGTGCTTACTACCGTTTTTTCGTGTCAAATCTATTTTGGCTCTTATATGAGGTGATAAAACAACGTGGGGCGCTAATTTTGCAATTAGCCGCAAAATTCAATTTTTCGGAATTGTTCTTATCTATTCTAAGAATCGGAATCCGTGCCCTTCGAAACCTTTGAAGCAAATATTGGGATAAAAAATTAAATGGTTTAGGGGGAAAAAATAATGAAATTACGTCATTGGTGAGTGGATCAGACGCAGGGGCGAGAACCTCCCTCTACCACGTCATTTGACTTTCTTTCCACTGTGTTTTTTTCCCTCCCAGTAATCCGATACCTCTCATAAAGCACCTTTTTGGCAAGCTCTCGTCGAAATAATTCATTTGATAAACTGAATCAAGCGAAAAGAAAAGAGGTGGTTGGAAAAAACTGGTGAAAATTCCCATTGGCAATCTTCATTTCTGGGACAAGGTTAGCGTTGAAAAAACAAAAGCAACTTTTGTACCAAACTAGTAGGTAAACAGGTAGAATGCACAATGTCGGCATTACATGTAATACTGTACATATACGGCGCTATAGGGTTACCCCTCCTTCAAGACTTATCTGTGTTGCGGGTTTTAGCATAACCACTAATATCACTTGCAAAATTGAATTTTGCAAATATGTAGTTGTATGTGTATAATGTCTACTTTTATTAATTATACTTGATACTTTTTCAAATTTGATCATTATTGTTATCAATATCGATTTCGCGTCTATACGTGATTTGGGGATGTAATAATTAATTTGTTATGGTAGATTCGTGTATATTATGGTTGTGTTTAATGCTAAGTCATTACTATCGGATATTTATAAGCGTGTTTCTACGGTTGGTTAGCGGTCTCCTATTTATTATACCTAATGGTCAGTGCATGCTTTGTTGTAGTAGTCCGAGTCTTGTTAGTCCCAGTATACCTGCTGCGAATAATTAGTAGCAGCCACGGGAGTGATTTAGTCGGTTTCGAACCCGATTTTACCCCGATATTTACGATCGATAATCAATTCCGGTCGTTGGCATTTCAAGATGCCCTGCTGTAAACGAGCTAGGTGATCAGAACTGGAACGAAATGGGATTTCAACAGCGGCGGCTACCGATCAGTGTTTTGTCCGACAGTGGAAAATGTATCGCCCTTGCCATGATATCTCATTCTGAATAGCTCCGAGTTACTTTGTGATCAATGACCGATACCTGGCATTTTAGATCGACCGCTGCGCAAACTGCAAATGGGGTACACGTCTGGGCTTTCACTCCCGTTTGTGAGACAACCGAAATGAAAAATTTGTCTGCGAAATGCACTGACTATGGGTAGGTACCTACGATCGTACCTCGCCCCGCCTGTCTAATAACAGCCTTTTCGTCCTGAGTTATCGGCTCCCGGGGTCAGGTGAGTTGCGAAGGTGGAACGCACCTTCTTTCAAAAGCTTCCCGATTTTTACGAGGCCGTTTTCTGCCGAGAGGCTTTTTAAAAATTTAGGTCAGACCCCCGCGAGATAAGGTACGGGCGGGGAAAACAAGGAGGGAAAAATAAGCCCATTGATGTGAGACAGAAAATAATCTCGCAGGAAAGTCATTATTTTTCTGTCCTCTCAAGGCAGTTACATAAAAGGTAATAACGACGCACCACCCTTTCACCTCGCAATACTACGACAAGACGAGCAGAAACGCCCTCATTCAGGCTTATCAAAACGTGTCTAATTAAAAAAGTGTTGGAAGTTGTCACGTACCCCTGGAGCAGAATTAGCGAAATCGGACGAGGTGGTCCTCTTAAATATTACACCACTCTAGCGCCTAAGCGAATACTCAAGCGGTTGCTTCACTCTAATAACATGGGATATCCTGTCAAATAATAATTATGCATGAAGCGGTGTGCTCTACCTTGAGCCGTTCAAGAATCTCCGAATTTGGGATAACTTGAGGACTAAAAGCGATGCTTTTTGAATTAATATTCCATCCTACGTATCACCAAACTCAGCTTTTGAAAAAAATATCGGTATCGCGGCCGTTTTTGAGTAGCTTAAGCCCATTCCCTTTTAAAAAATTACATTATTTCAGCAAAATTACATTACTTTTCGTTTGGAAGTGCTCCAACACAAATCTCACCAATAATGAAACTTCGGAGGAAGAGATGAAAACTTCTTTATGACTACTAACCTTCTTAACACAGTTAGCCTCTCCATTCAAAATGTCACATATTCATAAGATAGCCTACTTTAACGCAATAGAATTCCTTCTGAATTCAATTAATTTATTCATTGATGGACTGTCGTGATATACAAGGAAAGGGTTTGTTTGAAATAAGGTGTTTCAGTTGATATATCTCAGAAAAATAGAAATAATATCTCGGAATTAGTGTTGAAAAATTACAAATTTTCATGTGAGTTTTGTTCCGATTCACTTGAATTTTCGGATTGCACGACTTCGATTGGCCATTGTCGCTATTTTCCATGGAATCCTAAAGTATAAAATCCAAACAGTAAAGGAATACATTGAAAATTAAATTACGAGTACATAGTGCACTCACCAAATTAGTACACAATTTGACCCGTAATAACTAAATGATTTGTAGAAAATATAACTCCTACAGATCTCAAAACGTATCATGTATACAAACATACTGATAAAAATTCATCGCATCAAATTTTTCCACATTACGAATATTCTATCAAAAAAAAAAAAGAAAAAAAAGAAGAAATTTGCATCATTTGAAGGAGGGCTCGAAACAATGAACATAGAAACTATTATAGTTGTTCAGATTTGCGAGACGTTGATCAACAGTGATGATTGACAGGACAATTCAAAGAAGCAGATGCTGGCCATGGGTCCAATGAATATATTATCCTAAGTAGCTCTAATGGGTGTTCCTTTGAGTCACCCGCTCGAAACGGGAGCGACGGGAGCGACACAGCTGAAGATGAGAAATGAACCGTCTCACACATTGGCCAACCTGACGGATCCCCCTGTAACGTCAAAACATAGAAAACGAATTAAAAGCCGCAAGCTGATCTGATAACGTGGGAGGCGCTGCTCTCGGAGTCCTTTGTCGGCGAGTCCCAACAAGTCCCCCTTATCCGTCTGTTATTCATTCCTGTTGACTTATGTTGTCGAAAAGTGACTAATGTGGTGTCCGGTGGATCAGGTCGCTTTCGAGCGAATGAAGTTCGTCGATGCGCTTTTACAAATTATTTTTGGTTTTGATATGTAGTTAAAGATCGACAACTAATTTGATGTGGGTGTTTGATTTGACAGGTGCTGATTGGCGCGGCTATCGCGGCTGTAGCTTCTGCTACGTGGGACCCAGACTATGAATACCACGCAAGGTGCGCGTACGGTCACTCGCACGGCGCCCCCGCCTACAGCGCCCCAGCATACCTTCCACCTGCACCCACATACGGTAAGCAGTATGAAATAATTGCATGAGAGGTGGTTGTCTTTGACTGAAAGTTGAATTTGGTTGTTCACTTTATATTTTTGAATGTAAATAGATTCCATTCTAAGTAATTGACACTATCCTCACACTCTTCTAAAATGAATAGTGTTCTTTCTATGGTTTTTTTACTGGAGTCGTCACACTGGGCAGGGAGATCCGGCCAGGCGGAAGGTGTGCTTGGACGTCACCAGTACGAGAAACTTTGAAAAATCGTAGGAAGAAAACTACTCATCGTTGGAGAACGCGGTAGATTTAATACTTCTTAGGATGAATCTCCTTTAATTTAAAAATAGTTAAATGTAGTACCTTTTCAGTAGCAATGGGTGACGCTCGTTTCCATGGTAAATCTGGGTGCTTACCCAACCTGAGAATCATTGAGATAAAAGGTCCATTCTTTTATCGAAAAATCAAGCATTCTAAAAGAACGAATGAGTTTGTGGTGCAGCGATTTTTCATTGCAATAAATTGCTTAAATTTCTAAAATAAAAAATAAAATAAAACATAATGGCAAGAAGCGGGTTAAAATAGATATTGTCTCATTTTTTAGTAGAAAAATTGTATCAACCATGAACTATATCATCTAGAAACTGCTTACTTTGTTGCAGTACTTAGTTCTGAAAAATTATCAAACATTTTATTCAATTATGTTAATATCGATGACTAGAAAAGTGTCCTCTTTATTTGATAAGATTCTCACCCCAAATACTCAAATATACCTATAGTTTACTTTTCAGAAGATGCAATTGTTATTTAATGAAAACCATGCTGGCATGATATAATTTTTCATATATATAGGTACCTTATGTACCTACCCTACCATCTGAAAAGTATGCTTATACTTCTAGATAATTCCTTCACGATTTTTGCCTCCATTACTGATCTAGAAAGATCTGAAAACCATTGTAAGAGCTGAGGTATTTGATTGAGCTGATTGAATAGTATATTCAGCAACAAGTCAATACATGTTATTTTCTGTAATGCCATGAAACAGGATTTATCATCCCTCTAAAATTGTTGACTTCAAGTTCCAACTTACGTCATATGACTACTGGAATGTGAATTAAAATGATTTTAATACCAAATGCACATAAACAATTCGATTCACGGATGAGAAGTCAGGAATGGTGAGCCCATTTGGTTCATTATATTCAATATAAAAGGCAATTCAATAGACAAAACATTTGTTGGTTTGCGTTTAAAAATACGTAGATTTGGTCTGCCAAACGTAGTTTTTCCCCCAAATTTCGCCACCAAAATTCATGAAAAAGTAGCAGAGTAACTCTTGTTTTAGGCGATTTAAATTATGAAATTCTATAGAGAATATTTTTTAAAAAATATCACTTCTAAAATAGTAGAACCCTATACATTATTGTAATTTTACCTAGTAATTTTGATATCGACAAAAATCAAAATTTCTAGTTGTCCTATTTGATATTGTAGACTTCATGGACCAATTCACGCGTAGGTTCTGCGTCTGTTTTTACGTCCGCAAATATTCGCCATTCGCCAAAACTTCACTATTAGTCAAATTTTGTAGTAACTTTATGAAATTACTTGCTGGTAGGACTGTCCCTATAGCCATCATAGCTCTCGAATCAATTTGAACACCGGCCCGTGCTCAAACTTGAGTCTTTAAAACGTCCTTTGCTGATTTTAGAGTCCGGATTCGCTCAAATCAAGAAGAAAGGTATGGTTTCTGTGAACTGATCAATGCCAGACAGTACCCACAGCGTACGCTCATGCATGGGATATTTTCCTCAAATGTGAGAAGCTTGTATTTTGGACGATTTTGATGAAATTTATACAAATAGTGGAGGTAGGTCAGTAAGGCCCTTTTTTTCAGGCCTGTGGTTTTATGTATGATTTGGTTTTTTTTTCCCCCTGCACCGAAGTACATTTCTTAAAACATCAATTTCTCATTCGAACAAGTGATCCGAAATCGTTTCACCTATTCTTGAAGCTATGCTCCCCTATATGCAGTATACCTAAATCAATATTATTCTAGTTGAAACTTTTCAGTTGTTTATAGAATGATGTTACAGTGTCGAACCTTGTGCTAAACCCAAATTCGAATGATATTCATTCGGACAGGTAAAATCACTAGAACTCTTGTTTTTCTGTTCATTTCCCAAACTCGACGTGACAAGATCAGTAGGTACACATGTAATCCAGAGAAGCCGGGCGGCCGTGAAATAACGAAAACAGAAAATTAGAAAGGAAGTGATCGATGGGGGACGGCCTGTTAATTTAAACGTCCAAGGGGAGGGCAATTAACGTCTGAGTCGGTAGGAGGGTCAATAGATCAGACGCTTAGTGAGAGTTGTCGCAGGGGAGATCTGGTTTGGTTCGACTATCCCTGACCTCACCCGCCTCGCCCCAGAGCGGCCACAATAGGCGAGGTACCGGCGCAAGTACACTTGTCTCCAGGCCTTGGTGAAGGCCTGCCCCTAAAACGGATCCGAGCACCTTCTACATGTGGTCCCGATAAAAAGTCATCGATCTTCGGGTCGTTTTATCGGTTTTTAACGAGCAAGTTTGAAAAAGCGGGTTTGTAAATTAGGTTCAAGGAATGGTCTCCCTTGAGAGGATATTTAGAAAGGGATAGCCCCTCTGAGGGTCGGCAGTAGCAATGCGAGTGCAATGCATGCCTGAGCATTGCACTGTGAGTTCGTGCTAAGCATTTGTATGTGCTTCAAGCTGCAACTAAGAATCCAACTCTACAAGACCTAATTCTTAGTGTGACCAGCAATAGTGGTGGAATTAGAGCTGAACCTCTCGCTTTCAGCCCTTTGGTTTCAACACTATCTTTATGATGCTACAATTCCACTAATAAAACTGGCATTCTAGATCACTGATTTGATCTTCGGTGGTTTTCAGTTGATCGTAGCTCCACTCCACTCATTTCATCATCTATTAGTCGAAGGTTTGATGTGCGACCATTTGGTAATGTCATGAGAAAAATAACAAAAAATAAATAAATAAAAAATGAAATGCAATATTGCAGAATGATATATACGGCGGAGGAATGTTGGCTGTATACTTATATTTCTATTGTTACTCATGATTGACGCGAGTTACCATCCCCAATTACGCAGCAGATAACGTTAACAGCTCTTCAATGATGAAAAAGTACTTATCGGTTATGTAGATGGAAATTGTAAAACTTGTATGCAAAAAGATACGCATATATGAAACCTTGTATTCAAAGAGGTCACCAGCTCCTCAAGTCACGCGTCAATTTTTTTTACTGACTTTGTATACGATAGTGTACAATCAGGGTGGGTACCCAAGTATACTTTAGTGTGCTCTTTGCATCTGATGGCTAGTTGTCAATACCAGTTTGATTGCTCATACAAACATATGCTTCATTGCTGCTAATGGTGCTTTGGGGAAGAATATAATATTGAAAAAACAGGTGGGAGGTATGATATATCCGCTGATACGTTGAAGATAACCTGTGAGAGCTATAGCAAATGAGCACGTTTTGGGAAAATATAACGACATTGCAGCTACGAAATACACTTGAGTGGTTCGGAAATCAAACTTCAAATAAATAAAAGAGGTACAAGCAATTATACTGTGCAAGCTTATATAATGCAGCTAAACACGAGGATTTTATACTTCACAGTAATTATTCTTCAATGCCTATTTTACTTAAGTTAAAAAAACTTTGAAAATGTTCTTTGATCCTTCCTAGTGTTTCTTGTACCCAACCTAAAATATCCAACGTCTGCCACGTAACATTAGATGTGGCATATTGTTTCCGCGTAAGCGTAACATAAATGTATAGATCACTGAAATGTTTTAATCTTTTACAAATCCATAACGGGAAATGGTAAATGAAGACGTAGTGTAAAACGTCAAAATTGGTCAATTAGAAAATGAGAAAATAATGAATGCAATATACTTATGCTCAGAGTGCAGTATTGATTTGGAAAAAAATGAAACTGATAGTGGGACATTTATTGCCTAACCCGCACAATCCCTGAAAGTTTCATTAAAATCGGATAAAAACTTTGGAACTCAAATTTCTTACAAGGATTTGCAGACACACGGTAAACTGGTAGACATACACGGAACAAAAGTAGTTCAGAATGATGTAAAACGTAAAATGCGAGTGAAAATTATGGAGACACAAAAAAAAAGTTTATATCCCGAAAGTAAAAACAATGCTTCCGCTTCGTATACGAAGACTCGAAAGCCAAATGAATTAGTACTGAAATACGTACAATCAAGAGTAACCATTTTCACCATCTCACCTTTTTCATCAGTCAAGTGAAGAACTAGTTAGTAGACCTAACTCTCGAAAATATTCTTAGCAACGCGGGAGCGTAGGAGGCTAACGTCATGTAGTGTGTGAATATCCAAGATTAGCTGTGCATAGAGTAAGGCTCTTTGGGAATATAAGTCTCTTTGTGGGAAATTGGCTAAATGTAGCAGCAAGAGGAAGTAAGGAAGAAATTCTGCTGATTTTATTATTTTTTATTTATTTATTTTTTTAATTGCTCTTGTTTAGGTTTACATTGGTGAATATATTATGATATATGAGGATTTGAAAATTATTATGACTGAATAATTGAAAATAATATTGGATTGCTGTAATTCTATATTGTGGTAGGTACCTATTGTAAATCTTCTTTCGGGATAGTATATCCGCTCATCAAAGCGAGATTTTCATGTAGTCCTGATGAAATGGTTCAATTCAGTAGTGGTTGAACAGTTCGCAGTAGAAAGGTATCGTTAAATCATACACGTCAGACGACCCTGGTTTCGGAATGAGCTCATGTAGTGTTTATCATCTAGATGGGATTATCCAAAAATGGGCGGTTGGCGATATAAATGAAAATGCTCCGTCTAGATGGTGTGAATTAAGTTCAAGGAGACACTCTCCTTGATAAATGGGGGATGTTGATGGGCGAAGGTCTCCAGTAGCGGAATTCGTGGACCGAAACATCTCACTCTTATGGTAGTTGTTACAGTCATTCCAACCTCCGTAAATAAACAGTATTAATACTTGTATACATTTTATTAAGGGTAGCTGCTCAACTGGGCACTTTCAATTTATGGAATGTTTGTTTGCAACATAAGACTTGTTCATCTATAGACTATTTGTGTTCTTATTTAAGACAAAATCATGAAGGGCTCGAAAGACATGGTTAATTTTTCGCAGAACAAGAGAACATACCTAATAGATCTTACAACTCGTGGCTTATGGGCTCTATGTTTTCTTCAATGTATCCGGGCTTCTATAGTTCTTTCACTATGTTCCTAACAATAATTCTTCGTAATCAGAATGTAACATAGGTAAATATAAAACCATATTTGTTGAATGTGTATTTTTCCGAAACGGGAGGAGGAATTCAACTCGTGAACTCGTAATAAACCAATATTTACTTATCAGCTATGTAGGTAGGTATATGCCTTTTTAAATGATCTTTGCATAAAATCGTCCTTTTTTTTTTTTAACCATTGTACCCAAAAAATTAGTTTAAAACAAACAATGCAGTAGAAGAGGATGCTATCGTGAATGTTTATTTGTTGCATTCACTCAATCGTAAAAAGCGCGAAATAAGATAAAGGCATTAGGAAAAACAGTTGGAATGGAATCTGCATACTCTCACCCAGTCTATTAGCATACATATCTATGAATGAATGGGTCGATAACTATATTCCATAGCGATTCCTATAATTCAATAGAATGAAACAATTATGAATTCTGCCTCCTCACGAAAGGCTATTAGCAACGTTGAGATACCTAATCATAAAACGATCGGTAATGCAAAATTAATTCTGACTCCATGGCTTACGTAAAAGAGAATGCCAAATTCAGTCGCCAAACACGCTAAAATCCGTCGAAGATGGTATCACTGAACATGCCAGATCGTACCTACCTAGTACGGCTGATCCATGAATAGGAAATTTCACATGTTCCATTTTATTCCAACTTGTGAAAGAGCTATCAAAAAAGGTCCAATATGCAGTATATTAGACGATTGGAACGGCTTCATCCCTGCGCGATGAGGAATCTCAACGCCATCCTCCTATGACTTACATTGATTTTCCTTCTATCAATTTTCTGTCTAAATCGTTTCGTTTGGAGTTTTGAGCTAGAAATTATCAGTCAAGGGTTTTTGAGGGCGCAGAGTCCAATGCTTTTGTCAAAAATTCAATATTCTTAAACACGAATGTTTCCAATTGTATCGCATTCCAATTAATGGAAGTGACTCCTCGTCATCCCCCTCCCCCCTTCCATTCCTTCCCACCCTATTCAAGTCTTGAACCTGGAATAAGGCATTCAATAAAAAATACTCGATTTTGCATAGAGTACCTATTTTCCCCAACATGTTTTGGGCAACATCCATACCAATTTTAAAATAAAACGCTACCAAATTTCCCCCAACGGTTTATTATTTGTGTATTAGAAAACCCTTATACGCAGATCACTGGTCAATAATTATTAAACTATCTCTATGGTACATAGTCACAATATAGATGAATAAATGAAGGCACCTACCGAAGATAAATTATGCAAATTGAATAAACATCACCAATTTACTACCTATTCCCTCCGTACGTATCATGAGCTTGGTATCATACAACTACGTAAGTGCATTGCTACGGACCAAGTATAAATTAATGGGATAAAGTAGATCACCTGTCTATGCTTCACAAGTCCACCAATAGGTTTTAAAAGTTACAATTAACTCGATGTTATTATTAGTATCGAAGTGTATGTTTTGAAAACATTGAAGTTATATCAGCAGATACAAGGGTTGTTGTATATAAGGCGATTTTTACAATGTTCTCAAACGCTCTTATTCCCACTCACGTTGACGTTATGTTTTCCTTTCAAATATATAGACATTAGGGAGATCGTCCAGATGAACGTATAGCGAGCCGGGTCGGTTCATTCGATTCATTGTCGTGGTATCTATAACTCTATAACAAAGAGAAAAACTGTAAACTTACTTCGAAAGTTTTCGAAACCTCGATCACTAAATATTTTTTAGCTCCTTAATTCATCCCTTTGGGGGTGATCGAATGCGATGCGATGTGATTTTTTGCCCGAGTTTAATAAGCTTTGATTCAGAAGTTTCGAAGAAAAGCTCCGAATTCCTTACGACGACGTACAGCTGACGGCGGATAAGGGGGATGAGGGGGTTCAATTTTCTTATTTATTGATTACAAAGGTTCATTATAGGAAATAATAAACCAAAAGGAACACTTGCGAGTAGTACAAATAGGCTCGTACCTCAAGAGACAACACCCTATTAAAGTCTGGAGCAGTTTGAAAGGTCTATTTGATACAAATTTCTTCGAATGATTGCGTAGCAGGAAATCGTAAGTTCAAACCCCTCGTTGAACGGCGCGCTTATAATCGACTTTAATTGCGCGATGTATGTAGGCAATTGAAGTCACCTCCTTCCTGCTGCCTTATGTAAATAGCCGCATCACCGCGGTAGACGTGGGCAGCTGACTCATTGGCTTGGTGATTTGAACGCCCGTGCAGTTCGACCGAAATGAACCAGGCGGAATGCGATGGGCACGTCCGCGAGGCCCGCACTGAGGATGATTGATTTCCCGAATCTACCTCCGTAGAAAGGTTTCAATCGAGTGATTATCGACTTTTAACGAGCGGTTGAAATTATTTTGTCGGCCGCGTACAAGGAGAAAATTAGAACCCTATTCTGTAGGTATTGCGAGCGTGCTTAGCAATATCAGACCTCTGAAGTTCCTACATAAGTATCCTTAAATTGCTTTCGTACCATACCATTCTTCCGGCTTCATTTTGTTGTAAACTTTCAGCTTGTAATGAAGAGTAACAGATTACAATGATGCAAAAAAAACCCCTTCGATGGAAATGCAACCTTTTATAAAACAATGATAAATTGACTTGTATTATAAAAAAATATCAGCATGTTCATTTCTATAAACTCATTGGGCATAAAAATTACAAGAGGGAATTGATGCATTATTATCGATTGAGATAACAATAATGTTGAATACAAAAAAAATTATTACTACACTACAGTATTTATGAAGGTTTTTATCCACTTAAGGGGCTAAACAGTGGCCATCACTGTACCCCTCATTTTTTCCCCTCCGATTTGCCAGTAGAGTCCATGATGGCACTCCGTTTGGTGAGGGAGGGCAGCATGGCCCCCCCTAAAATTGAGCCACTTGCAGTGTCCCTTAGGACACCTTGTTCAGTGCCGCTAATGACCCATCTGGTTGAGGTGCGGCTTAAACCATAAAAAAAAAAGAATAATAATACATTACAGTATATCTGTTGTTATATAATTTTCATTTGATTATTTGCAAAATATTAGCATCACATCGAGTTGTAGAGTAAAACACTCGTATACATTTGTTTTGGTAATAGTAAATATCAGTGAAGAGCGAAATCTAGATTAGTCCTTTTACTTCTTCCACTACTCTTCAAGCAACATAGCTGTTTATTACAATAAAGACAGAGACAATAATTAGGTTAGCTGCATAGATATTTACAGAGATATCATATATATGGCGTAACACTAATCCAAACTAATCATCCATTATTGCACAAATTGAAATTGACTTAAACATCTGAAAAACAAAACGCAAAGTGGTGCAGATGAAGAAAATATAATCCTTTGTTTCCTGGGACTACAAAACTGATGGAGAGAAATGATTCCGCTCATTCGGAGAGAATGTTCAATTTCAGAGCTTGTACAATAAGCAAAAAAAGTCCACAAAATTCTTCAAATTTTCATCCCAAGTTAGTAGTTCCTCCAACGAACACTGGACACATCTTGTACATATACTGTTTTATTTACATCAATTCCATCTGTAACTAGCCTAATAATGATTCGAGCCTATAAGAATACGATCGACCCAGGGTCTCCTGCTTCCACCTATTACAGTTCAAACACAGAGCTGAACAATCCAACTCATATAAGCATGGTTTCTGATAAATATATTCCCAGTTTTCCCTTGTGCTATGAAGATCATTCCACGCGAACGAAACCTGGTATTCCAATATAGAGGGCAGCAATTGTGCCATGCTTGTATATTTTGAGAAAATACATGTTATAACGCGAGTTCAGGCAATTCTCAAAATCAATGAAAAATCAATGATTCTATCGCGCATGTATGTCAGAGCACCTAGGTCTTCTTCTCTCAACATCTATATCTACAGTTGAATAAAAATGAGAGTTTTGCGTATCCGTGCTCTGACAATTTGTATCCCAAAAAAGTGGTTAAGTGGGCTTGGAGGCCACCGTCAGATATCTATATCGTCTACAGTCTTCCGCCGCATAAACCAGTGAAACTATCTTATCACTAGATGTCAAGTTGTTTGAAACCTCCTCGTCATAAGCTTTCATTTGAGCCCTCACACGAAAAATTCATATTTTACAGCCCCCCCCCCCCCCCCCCCTCTTTGTCATAAGCTTTCATTTATTCATATAACATGAATTATCAGAAATTAACAAGAGGTTGCAATCATGTTTACAATATCAATTATTGAGAATGATCACCTGTATGTAAACTCAGCTTGTTGGCCACTCACTTCATTGTAGTTAACATAATATGGTTGGATAAATCGAGAGCTTTCGAACGAATGGTCAACAAATTTTGTGGGATGAAAAATGACGAAGTACCATTTCCCTAGCAACGACTCGGTTGTAAGCGGAAATCATGAGTAAATTGTTGCAACACATTTTCGTTACAAAAAACGCAACACATAAATGCAACACATTTTCGTTACACATAAAACGTTTCGTATTCGGTTTGAGATGACATGGCTAAAACACATTCTGTGTTTAAAAAAAAATGATTGTGTGTGGTGGAAAGGGGGGGGGGGGGGGGGGGGACACGACGCTACCAAAAACATTTCTAATTTTATGAGAATCTGATCAGTGTCAAAATTTCCAAAATCAGCAATCAGATCAAAAATCAGCCAAAAATCTGAAACCATACATTGTGATCTTCTAAAATTTAGTCAACATTCGAATTACCTGTTATGGATATAGTAAAGGTGTACCCAGATAATAAAGAGGTATTCAATCACCTTCCCTATCCAAAACTATGAACCTATCAGTACTCGTGGTTTACCCCACTTGGTGAAACATGCTTCGGTTTTACATAATCCCGTAGATTTTCCCTTTCGAGCTCCGAATGTATCTGTCGAATCTCTCCAGAGTGGAGTTGAATATAAATAATACATATTGCTGATATAATAGCATCCGTCTTGAGAGCGGGTGAGTGACCCGCCTTGTCTCCCGAGATAACCCCTTCACGCGGAATGTGGGCTGTCGTCCAGCAGAAAACGGAGAATGAACGTCAAAAATTATCGCTCCCAATAAATCGCCGGCCATGTCGTCAGGTGACTGTAGGTGTGGGGGCGTGGGCGGCTTATTCCCTCGAACTTGTTATAACGAGGTCGGTGCCCCACTGGATTGTGTGTTACCCGGGAACCTTCAGTTCGAGGTTTTACCGAAAAAAAAGAAAGAAAAAAAATCCTCGACTCAAAATCAAATTTGGGAATGTCAGACTGAAATGACGCAGTGGATTTGGGAAGAAAAAGTCGCCGGGGGCGTCACTGGCGCAAGTTAGCCGACCCATTATATACCTATTTTCAAGAACCGCCCGTTCTCTCAAGTCGGTAGACAAGGTTAAGGTCTCTCCATCGACTTTCTACAGTCCAGTTTTCGCTGAAGTGACTAGTCATACCGCATATCGAACGCCTCTCCCGTAATCGGATTCACAGCAGCCGTTTTAGTGTTGGATATTTCAAATAATATCGGATGATTAGATGAATGTGCGTCTGATTGAAAGAATAGAGAATGTAACCTTTTGTTGCCATCATGGCTCTCCGGCCAAGTTTCAATTCGGCAACTTGAATGTTTGAGTTGAATTAACTGAACTAATTTTATTAGTAACCTTTTTCATAGAGACATATAAATGTTTCAGGCAAATTAAAAAAACCCAGCATCATTGTATTCCGGTAAGGTAATTGACAAATAATACCCTTACAAAGACGGGATTATTAGCAATTATATTCATATGTGAATCGAATATAGAGTTACTTCGGGAAGGAATAAATGGTAGGTACCAGATGGAAATGCAACAAGAAAATACTAAAAAATAAGATAGTTCTAATATTTAATTTGCATTCAGACTGCTTTTATGGTCACACAATTGCGTGCCCTTTTTTTATGTCATAATACATTGCACCTTTCTGGTTTGGAAGGATTCCTGTTAGCCACTTTGAGGGTGAGGTCATCTAACATCTATTTCCAGTCATTTGAATACACTCAAGTAGGTGGATCCTGTTTTTAAAAGATTTCACCATTTTGCAACACTCTGGCATACAAATGCATTGCCAGTTCAAAATCCAAGCAGTGTATTAAACAAAAGTTTTAAAGTTTGCTACAACTCACCGAACTTTCAAACTACTATGTTATTATGGTTAAACTTCACATGACTATTTAACACATACATGACATACAAACATCCTGCTGTATTTCATATTTTAACTTGATGGTTTCATGCGAACCTATCATAGGTTTTCGTTGTCCATGATTTAATGAAGGTAGTAGTAGATAATAAGATCGTACGTTGGAATTTTTGGACAAAGATTTAATAGATCCCTTTCATTTTCTGTTACAGGAGCTAAGACTTATATCTCAGCTGCTCCAGCCATCAACTCTTACTCCTCCCTCGGAAGTGGATATGCTTCCATCGGTGGAGGATCTAGCTATTCTTCGGCCAGCGGTTACTCTGCTGCAGGCGGTTACTCATCTAATGGAGGATACTCCAGCTACGCTGTAGCTCCTGCCGTCAAATACGCAGCTGTTGCTCCCGCTATCAAATATACTGCTGCACCAGCAGTCGCTGCTTATTCAGTCAAGCCATCGCTACGAGCTTACTACAAGCAGCCTGCTCTTGCTAGCTACACGTCAAGCAATGCAATCAGAGTTGCTGCTGCAGTACCTGCTATTTCCAGCTACATTACTCCATCTGTAAAGGTTGCTGCTGCTGTGCCTGCTGTCAAAGTGGCCACACCAGTTGCCTACACCACTGGCTACCAGTCTGGCTACCAATCTGGTGGATACTCCTCTGGCTACTCGCAGTCTGCAAGCTACTCATCATCGAATGGATACTCTAATGCTGCTGGATACTCTACATATGCCAAGGCCCCCGTTGTAGCTTCCTACGTAACTCCTGCCGTACAGTCTTATGTTGCTCCAGCTAAGATTGCTGTGGCCCCTGCCATTAGCACTTACACAGCCGCTCCTGCTTACTCTTCCTCTGCTTACAGCACTGGTGGTGCTTACAAATCTGCGGCCTATTCCTCAGGTGCTTCCTACAATGGAGGTGCTATTCTTTCTTCTTCTTACTCTGCAGCTCCTGCTATCGCTTCCTATTCTGCTGCCCCTGTTATCGCTAAAGTTGCTGTTGCTCCTGCTATCGCATCTTACTCTGCTGCCCCAGCTTACTCTACTTCTCAAATCAGCTCTGGCGGAGCATACAAGTCTAGTGCCGCTTACAACTCTGGTGCTTCTTACTCAAGCGGTGGACTCCTAACCTCTTCCTATGCTGCTGCCCCTGCTGTAGCTACCTACGCTGCTGCCCCTGCTGTTGCCACTTATGCTGCTGCCCCTGTTGCTAAAATTGCTGCTGCTCCCATCCGCTACGCTGCCGCCGCCGCTCCTGCTATTGCTGCTTACTCCGGTGGTCTTACCAAGGTCGCCTCGGGAAAGAACATTCACAAGGAGTACATTGAAAACTACGTGAGTATTGAATTCATCAACCGCTTAAAAAATACATATATATAAGATCGAATTCTCTGCATGCTAAGTTAGCACCATTAAAAAAGCAATTTAAAATTATTGAATGACATTAATAGGAAAAGGAAGTTATAAGAGTTTAATCATACAACCGCTTCAAATCGACGATTCAGCTCATACAGTCAAAAATTATGGAACTAATGTTTATTATTTGGGTTCTCCTATCATACTATTTCGCCTTACTCGTGGTACGAGACGTAATGCCAAGACCTAATCGATCTAGTAGTCAGTTATCTCGAGCATATTTGAGAACGGCAGATAAGCATCTCTTGGTTTCTACTTTGCATAGAATAGTAAAAGGATTCTAGGTACTCCATAATGTAATTTTTCTTAGCCCAACCATTGCTCTCTTTAATCAGCACTTCCCCTAGTTTCATGGAGCACTCTGAATACAACTTAACTTTTAATTATGTACTGTCAATAATTGCCTGAAATAGAGAAAAGACTTACTATTATATATATGTTGCGTTCGAACTTTTCAATAGGCAGTTACGCACGAACCCTCCTGGGGCACATAAAACAGCGAATGTGAAAGCACTGCTTGCCTTTCCAATGATCCGCTGAATGTAAAGCTGACCTCCCATATAATGTTAGTGAAAACGAGCTTGATCGAAGATCTAGAGCACAGACAGAGCTTAGGACCGGGAAGTCAAATAAATAGCTGCCTTCCTATCTGATTGTGTTGTTGAATGGTTCTTCCTGCATACTAAGATCGTATTTCATGGTAAACAATGTTAGTAACTGTTAGCTCATCTGCTATAAATAAAACTAATATAATGAAAATAAGAGTGAATAAATTAAGAATTAAACTATTGCCTCTAAACGGGGTTTATAAGTAACATCAAAATTACTACATCACTACATTCTAATTTTTGATCGCTCCCAGTCGAAAGTATCAATTGTTTATTCTAAAAATTGACGTTCTAATTGTTTAATGCGTTTACCACCATCTATGGTCCCCATTAAACCTACACTTACAGCTAAAATAATGTTTACCTACCTTACTGGTCATTGTCAATAAATTATTTCTGGTAGGTACTGTCTCATAGCTAAGTGTTCTTGAAAGTAAAGCTTCTCGTGTCGAAGAGTCCATTATGTACGTATGTAACTGGATTAGAAAGTTATGGAAGAATGAAAACTGGAAAATCCAAACTCTGTAGCAAGATAAAATGGATTCCAGTATCTATTCGTATTAAAATATATTTAGTTATGTAAGATCACTGGAAGGCGAGGGAAAAAGTTATGGGACATATTATTTGAAGATGATATTTTTCGTAATGTTACAAGTATTAGGCTTACATGATCTTACAGTACTTGAGAGAACTTGATACTAAAGAGTAGATTATAACCAAAATAAATCCTCTAGCAAAACTTGAATCCGTAGCGAAAATGTGCATTTGTTGCTTACCTAGATTAAACTCTAGGATCTTATATTAGGCTTCAGCTTGAACTTATCAAAATAGAACATTAACATCAGTTCGGACTGACGTCCCAGGGTACTCGATCCCAACTTTGGTAGTGGTGAGTGGTTGTGAGGGGGATAATGCTTGATATCGTTGAACTCAACACCCTCCTAATATTGCATGCACGAATGTAAACTCCATCAAGCATCATTTCCTCCCCCCTAGTTGTCCGATCTCACCAAATTCAGTTAGGAGGACAGTTAGCAGAAGACGATGTTAGCATTCTATGACATTTTCAAAATGGTCGTATTTGCATTCCTTGTAACAAGCTCGATTTCCATAGTTTTTATCTGATTTTGATGAAATTTTCAGGGAACGGGTTAGGGTGTAGATGGTTCTCTATCAGTTTCATTGTTCCCAAACCAATACTTCATTCCGCAAATGCGCAAACTTACTGATGTTACTAATATTTATTGTCATAAACAATATAGTCGATAAACATTTTATTAGAAGACAAGTTTCGAATTACACTGACATTGATGCTCTAATAAGAAATCCAAAAAAATTAGAATTTTTAGATGTGTTTCAGTGACCGCTCAGTTCGTCAGTAATGTTGACGTCAGTCTGGACTAAGTGTTGATTTTATGAAAATTCCTTATGGAAAGTGTTTATGAAAATTGCCATTGTTTGCTCGAGGCCTTCTGAGCACTCTTTATAAATTGTTTTAGCAATACGAAACGATTACCAAAATACATAAAGGAAAACGTATCAGCAAGGCAAAAGCGACATACTCCATTAGAAAGTCGGCCAGGGTAATAATGAGCGATGTTCTGTACACTCAATGAGCAGGTCCAGAATTTGCAGATTTAACCTCCCCGAATCGGAAGTCAATAGCAAGGTCAGGATCGGCTCTCTGTTATTACTCAGTATTACGTTCGAGAACTTGAGCCGAAAAAGAGAGTCGCTTCAGAAAATGATCTCCTCACGTAACATGGGCGGGGACGATGATAGCTTTAGACGGGAGATCGCGGCAGGTCCGTGAACTTGGCAAGGTTGGGATTCTTCCCCTTCTGAAGATCTTGGAACCTTGATCACTCCGGTTTCGCAACAGGGCAGCTTGGGGCATCGCCTCCCCGATTTATTTAATAGATTTCTCTGTTCCACTCTTTCTGAAGATGAGTCAATTTAGATTCGTTGTCGTTTAGCGCCAAGCTCGCTCGCATTTTTTGATCGAGGTCAGTGAGGTGGAATCTTGTTTATATATGATTATTATCAGATTGAAAAACTTATTCAATGTCAGGTTCATAGAAAACTATTTCCAGCAAGACCACATGCTACTTTCTTGACTCGTGTTGAATTTACATGTATGTTGACGCGTTATACATTTTAAAGAAGAGAAAAGATACAAAATATTTTATATATACGGCTTCAGAGGTTTCTCAAAGCCCACCAATAGAGCGAAAGGTACTGCAATTTAAAAAAATAAAAATAAGACTTTGAGATTATTGCCACCTTAACATGTTTTATGTATTTAGTCCAATAGCAAAGAACCACCCAATGGTAGCTAGTAGACATGTCACATGTGAACCTGCAATGGGGCGAACACTTCTCTTTCTTGATCATTCAGATTAATACACTGAATCTTCAAAACCTTGAATTTTGAATTTCATAATTTAATAACTAGTTTTTGAATATTATGTTTCCCTAAAATATTCTTTTACACTTTTTTTTTAAATTAATTAATTTATTTATTTATTTTTATATTTTTTTTTATTATTTTTTTAAATTTATTATTGTGATATATGTAATCCTATAAACATTACATATAGGTTGTAGTAAATTGAATGCTTTTGCTGGAGCACTCACTTCTAACTCTTTTGATCAGATAACAGTCGAGTTAAATTTTGCATTTTTGAGATAAAAAGACCTATGGCCAGAGAACCCCAAGACATAAAAATATAATATCGGTACCAACAATAGGTTAAGCAGTATAACAGCTGCGATTTGTGTATTAACGTGGAGTATCCATCTTCGGGCGTTTTAAGTTGGTGATCCTATTGCTGATAGTTAACTGTAACTTGTAACCTATTTCATTATTGCTTTTTTATACTCAATCAAACAAAACAACTCCTCATTTCTGGATCCATACAATAATAATGATTCCATGGAAAGCTGGTAGGTATACTCTTAAAACGTCTTGACTATCGGCTGGCATTTGTGCTAGATCTAGAACGATATCATAGACTAGTCGACATCATAGCCTACATTTTTATTAACACGTATACACATTTTTATTTTTATTATACATTAGTTTTCTTTTAATTAAAATATATTATGACGACTAATTGAGTGGTCTCATTCACCCATGCAGGACCACCACCCCAGGTACGCTTTCGAATACGGTGTCGATGACCCTCACACCGGAGACAAGAAGCACCAATGGGAAGAGAGAGATGGGGATGTCGTCAAGGGACAGTACTCTCTGGTTGAAGCTGACGGAACCGTCAGACAGGTAGACTACGTTGCCGACTGGGAAACCGGATTCCACGCTACCGTCAACAAACTCGACCACTCCGCTGCTGCCAACGTTGCCAAACCCAGATACGGACACTAAGCAATTGAAAAGGCAAATGAAAGAACCATAAGCTTCGAAGTATATTATAGACAATTTTTTTAAAACTTTATTTTAGGTATAGAACCAATCAATTTGATTACCTACTTAGTTATAACCGACATTGCCGCGCTGATCTCTAATCGTATATCATCATTGCCAAACTTCCACTTGAGGAAGTAAACCAACATTACGTGGCTTAACTAACTAAAATTGGTTCTTTTTCAGAAGTAATTCACGGAAATTCAATTCTCGTTTCATTCATTTCACAAAACACGGTCTATTATTTCATCCACAAATCATTTTTCCCTTTGTAAATAATATCATTTTTTTTAATAAATAACATTTTATACATTCTTTCGAATTCATCAAAATTTCATCGTGGGTAGACCGTTGCTAACTCTGAACCAATTCACAACCAAGTTTACGGTGAACATTTCAATAAAATCAAGATTTAAAAATAAAAGCCGCGAAAAGCTTGTGTACATAGCGAATTCACGTTAGTTCTATATCTTTTGGTGCTCAATTTCGTTAAACATTGCCATATTCGATTCAACATGGTTTAGTCCCAATTTTGATATTCGATGCTTCTTTTACCTTACTTGAAAATAAGAAATCATCTCTTGCCAGTACACTATGCGGATAAATGTCGCTGTAGGGTTTGCATATGCTCGAGCGGGGTTGTCCACGTTTGGCTTGAAATCCTTATTAAAGTTACCAGAAACTAATGTTAACTAGTCTCAAACATTTTGAGATACCCGAAGGTATTTTGAACGAAAACACGACAAATCAAAAATGTATCAACCTACCATTGTAATTTTTCATTTTTTATTGTACATACTAGAGTAAAATGTGATACTCATCTCCTACGCAAAGAGTGATTTTTGTACTACTATATTTTTATTTGTTTTAAATAAAGTACTTATTTGTAAATTTTTGTTTAGTTTTCCCTTTCCTGAAATTGAATTAGGGGGCATTTGCTGAAATTAGATGGCAAAGATAAAGTCTCTAGGTATCAACTAGAATAGAAAGTTCCTTAACTATATTTCTCACATCAAAAACTCCTAACCAAATTGACTTTTTTTTATATGCATATTTCCTTTTAAAGCATTTTTCATCAGGTATAAAATTTTATTTAAAAAAGTCAGATAACCATAGCTATTTAGTTAGGTAATATACCGTTTTCTTTTATCCTTTACAAAATTCAAAACTTTATCTTTAATTAAAGGTTTGTCGAAATAGGTAGGTACCTGACCAATATTATAGGTATATGTACTCCACATTCCTTGTTAGGTCTCTACATGTGCTGCGAAGTATTATTGATAGACGGGGTCTGTGAAGAACATGATCCACTAATCGCTATTCAAATATATTTTATAGTGTCTGTCGTTTTTGTTTAATGAATAATTAGAATAATTAGTTGTGAATACAGTATTGAATTGAGAACTCGTTTAAGCGATTGTGCAAAGTAGAAACAGGAGGTAACTAATCAAGTCTTATCCTTCTCCACCATTAACGTAATATTTCTCAGGCTCGTTATTGGTCGGGCATAACTGGTTCTCAATTCTCTCTTTTCCACTTTCATTCATCTCTATTATTACAAGATTAATTGCACGAAGCCAAGAAACCATATTTAGTGTTTTCATTAAACTGGCTTGATACGGTAAATTAATGGGATGTTGGTTACATGACATTTATTCGCGAATTTCCAGGTGCAATGAACTACGCTTCACTTTATTTATGTACGCTCACTCCAAAAACAATTACTGTGGTTGTATATTGGGGATAGATCCATGGGCATTCCTTGCCTTCCTTCTTGCTTGCGCCGTTTATGACAGAGATTGTTGATGGGGTTTCCTTAATAAAAAATTGTGCCGTAATATTTTAAGGGTTTCTAGAGAGTTTAATTGGTTGCACGAACAATTATTTTCAACGCCCATGAGACGTTGTGAATTCAATAAAAAAGTTTTGAAGACGATATGTCACATCTTGGTATCTTGTACGGACAGATCAGATACCGTTTCTTTATTTGGACAGATCTTTACAGAAAAGGGGTCATTTCTTGGGGAGAAATGTTGGAGAATAATAATAAAAAATTAATTTAAGGACAAAAAGACCTTTTTTTCCTCAAGATCAGATAACATCTAAACATCATTCTACACCTTCTTGCGTATTTCATCTCTTAAAGAAACAAAAGCTCTCACATAAGCTTCATCATAACCATTTGAGTTACAGTACAGATCAATCAAATGTTTGCATGGTGACATGGAACAGTTCAAACTAAGTGAACCGTAACTTTAACTAAACTGTTTCCAAACCCACACAAAACACAATATTTTTTTCGTTTTAGTGGCTTTCTGTAACTGAAATGATAGTTCCCCCTAGATATATCTTAAAATTAATATTACGAATACGTTTGAAAATAGTGTTATGTTTTCTAACAGATAATTTTTTGATCAGGTAAAAAAACTGTAACTTAGTTAAGAGCGATTCAATTTCAAAACCAAAACGATTTACATGAATCGAACATTGTAGTTTTTCAATTGTTGGCTCACTTGCTGTTGCAGTATACGCAATACTGTAACACAAGTTGGAGAAGGGGAGTAAGGGGTCTTCAATAGATTATGATATTATAAATTGAAATAGTAAATGTTAGTTAGGAAAAAATATATAGTACCTACCTAGATGTATGGCATCATAATTAAAATCTAAACACACGATTCACTTTAATACCAGGGTTTTGCATTGAAATATTCTCAAATAAATGAAAACTCGTGACAAAATTAACAGAAGATAACCAAAAATAAAAAAGCATAACTACTAGATAGCAGATAAGAAAGTTGACGTAGTCATAAAATTGGATGATGAGTCAAAAGACCAATTTTCTCTTAGTAAGTTTCAGGTATTACATGGAAAGAAAATATTGAAACAACAAGAACAATGTCCAATTTGGGGTAATATACCTACACGATTTCCAATGTGAATTTCGTTATAAAAATGTAGATGTTTTTGAGCACTTAGGTTTAATAATATAGGAATTACCGTTTCCACTTTTTTTTTCTCCCCATGGTTAACTGGGATGGCAAATTTCCAAGGTTGAGCTACAAATTACTCTTTTTTCTGAACTGGTAAAAATTTTATCTTTGAAAAAACTCAAAAACTGTCCTTTTGTTATCCTATTTTCAGTACAGTTTATTGGAAATGCAAAGTGAACAAATCTTAAAAGAGAATAAACATGGGTTTTATGCAGGGTAGCAAGAACAGAAACGAAAAGGTTTTTAGTTTTTGAATTGTAGCAAATTGTCTTACGAACGTCTTCTTTTTTGTTGGCCTGTATTTCGGGCCAACAATATTAGGCTGTGTGCATAATCACACAAATTTTATTGATATAGAAACCCAGCATATCTCTGGAACTAGGCATGTAAATATAATTTTTCAATATATATATTAATCAATATCTATATTTTTATTTGTCATTCTCAAATTGTCTGATAATAACTCACTTTTTTCACGATTCCAACAACGATCCTATCCCATCAGTCTGTCCTTTATATTTGTCTATCACTCCTTAAATGGAACATATTATATACAAAGCTGGAAATTGAATACTAAGCAAGATTATAAACACAAATATGCTGTAAATACACAAGTACCTGTAGTTGACAGTTCGAATTTTAACTACTAGAGAAGTAAAAATATTGCTGTTGCTGATATTGAACTAACAATCCTACGCATAATAGCGTAGAGAATGAAAGATTAAATAGTTTCAATTCCTTAAGACATGTTCATACGTTAATGATGGGACGTATTTAACTTGAGTTCGGTGCACAAAGCCCATTAAAGTCCGTTAATAATGCTTCGAGTGAATTGGATCCTTAGACAAATTATGTGCCGTAGAAAGGAAAGAATCTGTGAATATAGCTCCGAAGGGAGAGATATTTTTGTATATTTATGCTAAAGGGATGCTGTTCTCGGTATGAACTATTCTCATGATGAATGAATCAGTCTATTCATGAGATGAGTAATTGGCTTTTTGTTTAGGGGTTCCCTTAAATATTTGACCACTGTCTTTAAGATTTGAGTCTAGAGAACAATTCTATTGGCTGGCGTGTATAATCCTTAAAATTTCCATTTTGGAAGTAGCCATGTGGCACACAGACAGACTGTCTAGACGGTTAGTTACATAGATACAAACTGTTCCAAAATATAAAAGTCTAAAACTTGAAATTTAGCTAACAAAAAATTTGATGCTGTTGGCAAAAATGCCATAACTCCAGAAAGTGGTGGTTGGGCTGTACTGCTTTGGGGGAAGTTTATTTCCGTGCCACAATGGGTGTTGTGAAAAGTGTGGATGTTGTAAAGAGGTATACATGCTAATGTATGCTTCACGAACTAGGGAAGTTTCGAAAGGCAATGCAGAAGGTGTTGATCTATTATAAAGATTGGTTTGTTTACGAACGAGAAAAACTGGATATAAAGATTGCATCCCATACTAATGTGCCCGTAGGGGAAGTTCGGCTATTTAAAAACTTGAAGGGAGGTCCGAAATGTTGAGACAGAACCCGGGGCGGCTTGGGGCGCCGATCCGACAGATTTCAACAGGCCTAAGGCCAGAAACTGGGGCACTAGACTTTTCAAGTTCCGCCAAGGTCGTTTCTGCCCTGCCCGAGACTGGAATGAGCAAAAAAACAGGGTTGGAAATATAGCCGGTTAAATGAATGTAAATGGCTCCAATCCTCAGTAATGGGGTGTCAATCAAGATCGTCGGATTAATCGGGTGAAAGGCCCGTTGACAATGGGGGTGTAAAAGCCGTTTTCTTCTATGATAAAACATACAGGCGATGGACGAAATGGCACAATTATTATGTAAAACCGCTCCAGAAACGTGATGTAATGGTCTTGTGTAAGGTTAGGAGGGCAAATGAACAGTTAGTGTTACCCTGAGCATCCAATCAGGATGGTTGCGTAACGGACGCCTACTGGGGCATGGTCTGGGGTTTGATCGGCTTTATGCACCATCTGGGTGCACTGGCCATCTCTCTTGACGGCCTGCCCGTCCCCTGCTTGTCCGCGAGCTCCAAACAAGGTCCGCGTCTGATCGGATCCCATTTTGAAAAAGTGAACTTCTGATGGGGAGGAAAAGGCGGGGACTTTACACGCATAATTTTCTGCTTTGATATTACTTCACTTGACAGACCGTTGGTCAATCGATTGTTCGAAGGTTATCGACTCAGTGGATGCACTACTTCTAGTTATATCTGATTACCAACAACACTATCGATTCATTATGAAAATCTATCTAACAATAAACCATATAAACCACTGTGGATTTTGTTATTTAACATCCTTGCAATTTTTACGAGTAGGTATCTACGTTTTACATTTATTCGTGAGCCTCTAAGTGTTGCCAAGTTGGGTGTTTTCCCGGGTGTTTTTTTTTTTCTTTTTCATAATGGGAGAAATTTGAGGGAGGAATAGTACAGGATTTTTTTATGGGGATTTCACAGTCGTAAAAGAAGATACCGTAAGCTATAAATTTCATTCAACAAAAGCATAATTTCTCCTATTGAAAGTATGTATACTCAACATCCTTAACACCTTAACACATCCTTAACATCAGCTTAGAGCATGTTTATTCTTCGTCTATCAGGCAAAACACTTTTAATTTTCAATATAATGTATTTTTGTATCAAAAACGTTTCTCCTTAACACATCCAACAAAACATCCAACAAAAACGTTTCTCCTTAACACATCCTTAACATCAGCTTAAAGCATGTTTATTCATAGTCTGTCTGGCAAAACACTTTTAATTTTCAATATAATGTGTTTTTGTACCAAAAACGTTTCTCCTTAACACATCCAACAAAACATCCAACAAAAACGTTTCTCCTTAACACATCCTTAACACCTTAACACATCCTTAACATCCTTAATATCCTTAACATCAGCTTAAAGCATGTTTATTCATAGTCTGTCTGGCAAAACACTTTTAATTTTCAATATTACAGTATTTTTGTATCAAAAACGTTTCTCCGCATGAACATTAGTCAATATTTCTATTTCATCCTGGATTATTTTCTCTCCAGGGGGATTTTAGGGGTATTTTCTGCGTTTGAGTGGGTTTTTGGTGTACGTCAGTTGTGTTTCATTGATGGTTTCTATTTGTTACTATTAGATAAATAAATTACACTTTTTCATTGGACAGATTTCCATTATAGACATCGTTTTGCGTTAAAAGAAATCAAAATCAGGGAAATCATTACATAATACCATTAGATTGCGATAAATCGGCATTTTCACAAATGTTGTGGTGCTTCCTATTGGTCTGTAAGCTCTGAACCTCATCAGCAACAAGCTTAATCCACGGAATATCTAAAATTCACTAAAATCTAATGAAAGGAGGCAAAGATTTTGGGAATACCATACGCTGTGGCCATGCATGATAATGTGTTTACATGGGCATTTTGACAATGATGGAATTGATAACAAGAATTTTTATTATCTATCTTAGCTCAATATTTAGTTTTTCTTCGAAATATACTGCGAGAACTTCACGTTTTTCAGATTCAACGTGAAGAAAAATTGCCTCACTTCGTTACGAGTGATTTAGTTCGTTTTAGTTCGTAGTCATATGTTAGTCATTTTCGTTATAAATACGTTTTTACTCCTTCTGAGATTCTCGATTATAGAAGTGATTATGAAACCGTGTCGTGGAAGGCTTTCGGAAAATACTCGTAAATAAACCAAGCTAATTCAAACACCCTTTACGGTGTGAACATGAAAATTGGCCTGAAAGGTAACGCTGTTTTCAATGTATCTGGTGCAAGGACCCGGAAAATCTGACCTCTTTAAACTACATAAATTAGAAGCAATATTATTGCGGTTGGTAAAGAAAGTGAAGTAATTGGTCATGGTTTTTCTTGATTCTTGAGTAGGCGGCAATTAACCAAGTCCGATCGCAAACGATTCCGGCTTGTAGATGCATTGTTTGCGGGAATCTTGCAGTCTTAATTTTCATGTAGATGATGTAAGTTTAGTCCGTAACCTGACAGAAACGTATTTGCTCGTTGTTGACTATATAAATGAAAAATGAACCTACTGGGAAATCCTTGTTTAAACGTGTTGTAAACTAACACCACACCATTAGATACTTGCTTATTTTTGAACAAGATCGACTTTGTTCCGATTGGCTTGAAAGTTTGAGGCTCGAAAAATTTGATCTCCATACTAGGGGCATATTTCATCAATTAAGTCTACAATGCATCTGGGTCCATTTATTCAGAGCCGTTTTGAGGTTCATCAGACAAATTGGCGTGACTTTTACTGAAGTGGAAAAACAAAGAAAAACGTGTTGCCTTTCTCTTATCTTAATTTATGAGCTATTGCCGTCGCATGTTTCTCGACTTGTAAATAAATATAATCGATTGCCGAATAGAAGGCCTGGCCTTAGATTTTAACGAGCGGAACTGAGCTTCCGAAACTCAGTTTGTCAAAGGCCCAGCACCTAGGCAGGAGATTGTGAGCACATAAGAAGAAAACTGACCACAGGAAATCTTGGGTAAGAACTTTGACATCCTGTTGATAACTGTGTAATGTAGGTATAATGGATTTTGACTAGGTCAAGACCATTTATGTTCATTTAATTGACATAATAGTTGTCACGAAGAATGTGAAGGTGGAGGCACAAGAAGGCACAAAAGAATTCAAAATTGAATGAGTGGTTCAATAATTTTGAATTAAGGCTCACAGTTGATTTTGATAGATTAAGTCGATTGATGATAGTGCCTTCCAAAGTTATTACTTCAGGTGAGAGAGGGGGAGAGATGCAGGATTGTTAAACGTCCAGTCACTAACCATAAAACTCTGTATATAGATATTAAATTAGCAGTATATATAAATTTTTATATTTCCTCGTATTTTTAAAACAATTCAATATAAAGGGGCGGTACCTATAGGTATAGTTATCTAAGGCGGAAGCATGAGTGAAAATATGAATTCGCACACATACGAGTTGGATCAAAACCCCTTATTTGGACATTACCATGTGGTTTATTACCATTTGGTAATATTCACCTCATTGCCTCTTATTATTATTTTATTATTTCTTATTTATTATTAGTATCTCTTCTTTTGGCACCATTGGCAATTACCGTTTATTCGATTTGGGTGGTTATGTGTTGGTAGATATTTAAAATAGTAAAGTTCTAGTCATGCAGCATGATCGTGTGAGCGAAGTTTGAAATTTGAGATTGTTATGCAATTTAAGCACTTTGGGTGTAAAGAAATAGTTAGTTGTTATCAGTTTCTTGGTAAAAAAACTCGTGCTCAATAATATTCTGCAGTTCAAAATAGATTTTGGACTTTTAGCTTTCTCGTAAGTTTTTATCGGTTTTCCAGCAAATATGTACTAATGAAATTTAAGCCCATTTTTCTAAATAATTTTTAACATAAAGTTAAGCGAATTTTTCGACATAACTTTTGACATGCATTTTTAATCGTTGGTAACATTTTTTTACTTCAATTATGCTTATACAGGGCACACTATTGGTTAGTAACCTCCTAGGGATCGATTCTCAACCGAGGGAACTAATTTTCAACAAAAAGTGCTTCAAAGATTTTTTTTTCTTTTAGGCATTGTTTTTGAGTTATCCACTATTTAAGTTTTTTCGCGTTTTCAGCCTTACATCAGAAAATCGGCTATAATCCCCGTCCATATTGAGTAAATTCGAATTTAAGGGCAACGTTGGAAAGAACGTTAAATTTTCATTTGGGGAGCCTAGCCAACGTGTGAAAATATGCAGATTTAGTAGTCACAAATTCACAAAAAAGTAAAAAACTTGTCGAAACTTGAAAATCTTGTATTTATTAAATCGCAGGACGGTATACATAATCCCCCTAATTCACGTGCACGTTACGAGAAAAACTTGGCCTGAATCTCCCCTTTCCAACGCTATAATCAATTTTTATTTTACTTTGCGAATCAAAGGAGAAAACTATGTTTGTAGGTTGAAAAACTTTTGTTTTTTTTTCTAAAAATTTGAGTATGGGGCCGGTGTCTACGTACTTTTTCACACTGGATCGAATGGCAACACTTGCAGATCTCTCCTCTTCCGTTATAACAGAGTTTTACACTTTAACTCACGAATTTTTTACCTGATTTGTTATGCTTAATTTGATGTGTTTTTGAGGGTAAAACTAGATAGTCAAAGTATAAACCTCGGTCATAACGGAGGTGGGGAGATCTGCAAGTGCTGCCATTCAATTCAGCGTAAAAAATACGTAAAAAACGGCCCCAAACTCAATTTTTTTCAGAGGGTCATTTTTCTCGAAAACCCTTGATTTCATAGAAAAAACCATGTTTTTCAACATACAAACATACTTTTCTCCTTTATTTCACAAAGTAAAATAAAAATTGATTCACCGTTGGAAAGGTGAGATGTGGGCCAAGTTTTTCCTGTAACGTGCGCGGGAATTCAGGGGATTACGTCCTGCGATTTAAAAAATACAAGATTTTCAAGTTTCGAGAGTTTTTTTCATTTTGGTGTGAATTCGTGACTTTAAATCCGCATATTTTCACACGTTGTGCAACCTATCTGAATGAAAATTTAACGTTCTCTCCATCGGTGCCCTCAAATTTGAATTTACTTAATAAGTAAGGGAGTAATAGCCGATTTTGTGATGTAAAGTTGAAAACACGAAAAAATCTTAAATGGCGAATAACTCGAAAACAATACCTCTAAAAAAGTCAAGGAGACACTTCTTGTTGTTGCAAATTAGTTGTAGGATCGACCCCTAGGAGTTCAGTAACCAAAAGTGTGAACACCCTGTATACAGGGTGTCTACAGTAATTATGGGACAAACTCAACAAATCGATTTTAGAGCTCATTTCTGATCGAAAGTTACTCATAGACATTTCTTTTTAAACGCTTTGTTTTCAAGTTATTCAATTTTTAAGATGTTTTCCGTGTTTTGTACCTGATGACATTAAAACGGCCCCGTAACTCCCTTTAGAATTACTGTGAACTCAAAACTAAGAACATCTTTAGAAATAATGTTAAATTTCCTATAACTCTAATGTAAATTAAAGTCGTTGAAGATAGTTTTAATTGGACCAAAAAAAAAAAAAAAAATCCAAAGTACAAAATTTAAAAAATATTTAAAATCGATATTTTTTCCGTTTTTTTGCCACCTGTATGGAAATTTTTCGGTGTGCACTTTTCAGAAAAACACATAAAAATTGAGCATAAAAAAGTAAACTAACAATTCGTGAGTTAAATTGTAAAACTCGGTTAAAACGGAGTTGGGGAGACCATTCGATTCAGCGTGAAAAAATACGTGGAAACCGGCGATTAAACTATACATATAACTGTTGTGCACTAATATTTAAGAATGAAACTATTAATGTGAGCAATCCCTCCTACGACACCAGTAACGAAGAAATTTAGTTTTGTGCGTGCTTTATAGTTTTTAATCAACCTCCCTATCACAATAAAATTCATAAGGTCCCTTCCGGAAACTTACACCCAACTATCATCCAAGTTTGAACATGATCAGACGATAGATCGTGGGAAATCGACGTAATTAGATATTCATGCACCATGAATGGCTCATGCGCCATTGTTGATACAAGGATATTGAAATGTATAGGGGATCATTTGCGAGCTAACCCATCGAAATCGGTCCATTAGTCTCGGTGTTTGACGTGTGTCAACGATCTTTAGTTTTGCGCATACGTAATTGTTATTTATACCTACAGAACCAATCACAAAAACTTTATAAACTCAAACCGTACCGAAACTCGTAAACGAGTTCCACTATCTGCTTTACAAGCAGATACCATGTTACATGGATATGTCTTCGATTGGGGATTTCATAACGATCGTCATCGAGAGTTGTTAACAAATCCTTTAACTTTGGACTGTAGGCGACGAAATGTAGGATAAAGAATTTATTTTATCATTCTTGGAGGCACAAAAAGCATACTATAAATTAAGGTTATTTCTCCAATACAGACGCAATGAGTTGTTGTTAACAGTCGACTGTTGTCAGGGGATGGAAATGTTTCCTATGGAGTGGAGTAAATGATGCTATTGCTTTACGTTAAGAATATTGTAACCGGCTTATTAAAATTGTTTATAGTCCAATCAACTTAGTTTAGGAATGTAGCCAGGTACGTAAGGAGGGGGAAATTGGTAGCTTGAGATGTGAACATTTATCACATAAATCAAGCGCTTTCCAACGAGTGGCGAACGATTTTTGTGCGATGAAAACTGCGTAAGTTCCATTCCCCTAGCAACGGCTGGGTTGTACGTGAAAAACACTGAAATTGTGACATCAATTTTGCGTGACGGAAATTTTTGGTTGACCCCCCCAGAGCAAAGACATATCCATGTCAATAAAAATCATAGGGCCACTCCCTAAAACGTACACCCGAATGCCCATCAAGTTTGAAAAAAATTGACAGAAAGATCGTGAGAAATCGGTTATAAGATATTCATAATTGCGCATGCTCACACGTCATTATAATGAAATGCAAACGGGATCATCTAGGTACCCCTAGCTCTACCCGCACAATCCCTGAAAATATCATCCATAGCATTCCAAACCTAAGTATTTTATAGGGCGTCACAAGTAATTTTAACAAAAACGGAACCGGAATTGACCAGCAAGCTCTGAATCGCAAAAACCAAGTTGAAATTTGATCTTTGAAAACATTTTTTGGTCTCCTTGAACGATCACTAATTCCCCCTAGTTTTTTGACAAATGCCCTTTTCCTACGACCCACCTTAAAAGAAAGTTTTGATATTCACTTTCTCCCCTTATCGCTTTATAGTAAAACCCTTTTGTCGAGTGTTTTCGAGGAATTTTTTCAAACCACTTGAGTCTCACAGAGGGGTTGCAAAATTTCAGTTTTGGGTTTGTATAGCAAATACATTAAATTACCTCTCAGCTTTATAACACTTCATTTGAACTAATAGTTACAGTGAACAGCTACCTATACTAAATACCTTCTTCTTTTATTGAAATACTTACTACTGATTTCCGACTCGTATAAATGTTCCTATTATAAGCTGTAGCTACATGAAGCTGGTGTTTCCGGGTTATTTCCTCGGCTGAACACAGAAAAGCTCCTTCCGCCGGACGATGTGACTTATAGTCAATCATGCAATACTTATACGCGCTGCGGGTTGCCTATACTTAGTTATTTTCCAGTGCATGTTGGTTCGTAGAAGAAACTAATCTGGGTAGTTATAGCAGGAACTAATCTGAAATGATAACATATCTGACACAACCGAATGTTCTAAGAGTTCAGTTCTATTTCAGCTCATCTAATTTGGAAATGACCAACCAATACCCAAGTGAGTATACTTTTTGGTACCTACAATCAAGATAGAAATATTTTAGTTCGAATTTGAAACAATTTCTAGTTAGACACTTCTGAGCAAGTGAGCTCTCAATTATTTTCATTACCTCCATTCTGATTATCATTTATGAAAATTATTCCATTGGGGAATTTCCATGGTTATATTGAAGTGTAAACTTATATAGGCGCAACGCGCCGAAACATTTAGCGGGGTGTGAATACGATTTTACCGTCACGTCACGCTGTTTTTCTTTTGATTTTCACGTACAACCAAGCCGTTGCTGGGGAAATGAAACTTCTTTATTTTTCACCGGACAAAAATCGTTCTCCACTCGTTGGAAAGCTCTCGATTTATCACGCATTTCTTTCGTACTTGTTCTTCTATTCATGTCGTAGTTTTATATTTATTTATGTTATAAATGGATATAGTAAACAATGCCGCTTGTTTTGTTGTCACTTGGTTGAGAAGTTAATCTTGCTTATAGTAATTGTAGACGCGCACCATAACAGAAAATTACATACTTAGGTACTCTGTTCTAATTTCGATTTTTAAAACATTTATGTCGTAGTTTTAAATTTATTTACATTTACGAATTAGCGGGAGGAAAGCATGTTCCATGTTTTAGCATTTTAGCCGAAGACTCAAGGGGAAAGTTACCGAGGGTCCAGGGGCGGAGCCTGTCCACTTTTACTTTCCCAACATCCCAACAGAGTGGAAAGTAATGTCCATTTTTACTTACCCAACATCCCAACAGCGTGGAAAGTAATGTCCACTTTTACTTTCCCAACATCCCAACAGAGTGGAAAAGGTCATATTTAGCAGAAAATCGTCATGGAAGTTTACACTTCTCCCGTGTGGTCTTTAGCACACCTGGTTTTTTTTATTTGCTCAAAAAAAGATCTTTGTGAGAGCTTTCCAAAAAGGTGCTATTTGATGGGTATTTGACCAGTAAAACGGTACCTGAAATTCATTTGCACGATGTCGTCACGGCCCCCGCCCGCCTGGTTGAACCCTCAGCTCCATTGCACTGCTACGTCATGCGTGATCGTCCTACCTGTTCATTGACCAAACTAAACGGTCTTTTGAGCTGAAAACTGGTACATAGGGGTTTTCAAGTGCGCTGAATCCGAATCTGAGTTCAAAAGTGTGAAATTCCCATACATGAAAGTTCCATGTTTGCATCACATTGATCTAGGAACGTCATCAGTGGGTAAATGATGCGATTTTACTCCTTGCTTATCACTCAATTATATTTGCACACCTTGCGTTACATTATGATATAATGTTAACTAACTTAGCAAACAGCAACAACTAATGAGTTCTTTTTTTTTCGATTTTATGTGTTTTTGCGGGTGAAATTCTGTAATAACGGAGTCGAGGTTGCAACTTTCATCATTGAATTCGGCATGAGAAAATATATATACCTCAAACTTATTGGTTTTGTGTGCCATCATTGATTCACAGATGTTCATTTTTCTAGAAAAACCCTCAATTTCTTTTTGTAAATCACATTTTTTTAAAACAATAATTCGTCATTTTCTCCTTTAATTAGCCAGGTCAATGTAAAATATGTACATTACTGTTGGAAAGTTTATGCAAAGTAAATATTGATAACGGCTTTGGAAACGACCAAGTACTTAAGGGGTGTTTATAAGCATCAATAGAGAGATCGAAAGGTAACTATTACGTTGGTACCTGCCAATTGCTCAAAAAATTATAGTTTGCTGTGAGATATGAAGGATTTAAAATGCTCTGCTACGTTTCTTTATTTGGACAGTTCAAATTATTCCAAGACTCTACAAAAAGGAGTTTCTGTCCTGGAATTGGTTTTTTATTGATCTCCAACTGAGGCTTCTTCAGAGAGATGAAAATTGAATTCAAAATATCAAATTTAAAAAAAAACTATAGTTTTCTTTTGTGATAAAAATCTAATTTAAAATTATCAGTTCATGAAAATAAACTCTCATTAACTGATAACTTTAATTTCAATTTTTATCGCAAAAAATATAGATATTTTAACATTTTAAATTTGATATTTTGAATTATATTTTCATCTCCCCGAAGAAGCCCCAGTCCCTGGGGAGAAACGTTGGAGATCCATAAATAACAAATTTAAGAACAGAAAGGCCTTTTTTGTAAAGTCTTGTATGAAAATTAAGGTAGGTAACTCAATTTAATGGTAAGTACTAGAACGGAAATACGAAACACCAAAACAATTTTAAAAGTAAAAAAACTCAAAAATTAAGTCGTAAAAAATGTTATCCATTTTTTTCTTCAAATTAGAAGTGAAATTGACCACTGAATTTATTGAACCTGAGAATCCCTACATTCCTATATAACACTATATATTTAAATTTCTTTCTAACTTTATTTAATACGTATTTGTTTATTGTTTTATTTTATTTATATTATTATCATTTTTTCCCCACAGGTTCATAACTGTCCAAACATAATTTTTGACGCGACATCAGCCTTCAACAAAATTTATTATTCTTAGTCTACTCAAGGCTATCAAATTTAAAACTTGAAAGGTGGGCCACTGTATTTTGAATACACGTAGGTATTCTCGTCCTTTAGACTTGCGTGTGTTGTTCACAATGTGTTTATCGAGCATTTTCGAAAATAGGCATACAATAAAATGGGTGGAGTTACAATTTTTACAGTTTAAAAGTCTTGAAACGAGTGGACAGTGCGTTTCAAATTTTGCCCGATAGATCACGTTGCATAACTGAAATTCGTTCCATTGTTGATTCGTTTTAGGAAGTGAACATGATATACCTCAGTGGACAGTGGAAGAAAACCGCCGACCAACAACTGCACTTCCAACACCGGATGAAAACGTATCATTGTGAGTCTAACTTTACAGTATTCTTGTACATAAAATACCTTCATATTTTTATCATTTAATAATGATTAACAGGACGTTTCCATTTGTTTTCGTCCCGTCACGAGCGTCACGTCACGGTGGGGTTTTCTATTGATTTTCACGTACAACCAATGCGTTAATAGGGAAGTGTAACTCCCTTAGTTTTCATAGCAGGAAAAGCTCTCATTTTATCACAGCATCTCATAATCCCTAAGCCTCTGTAGAGTCAAGTAAAGCTGATTTATTACGCTCAGTTATAAACTAATATTGCTAAGTAACCATAATGAACTAATAATGTGTAAAATTAATCACTATTAAATGATCTGACTGTAGAACCGTAGGTCTACCTTTCTTTTTTTTTTGTCTAAATAAAAACACCAAGCAAGTTTGCGGATGCGCAAGTTCTATTCATTCAGCATGATCGTATGACCGAATTTTTATAGAATATATTATGTTACATACAATATGAAATATTACATGTTTATAGTATTATATTATGTTTTTTACGGTTTGAAATTTGAGCCCTTTGAAGGCGAAAATTTGTTAAC
Organism: Adelphocoris suturalis; assembly: GCA_030762985.1. Lineage (NCBI taxonomy): Eukaryota > Metazoa > Arthropoda > Insecta > Hemiptera > Miridae > Adelphocoris > Adelphocoris suturalis. Next base: position 46,528,496 of record CM061048.1, read on the forward strand.
CATCGACAACATTGCAAATAAACTCGTAGTAAATAATATTCCCCAATCCAAAACAGGTATTGGATTTTTAGCCGTTTTTTAGCTTTTTAATTGACTATTCAGCAAATATTAATGAAATTCTATTACATTTTCAGCATATAATTTGCGTAAATTTTATAGTGTTCTAGTTCGTTGATTAACTTTTTTGGCTAAAATTTTGCTAAAAATATAAATTTACCAATGTTTAGCCGTTCTAGGCCATTTTTAGTGATATTTGTCAGTATATTTTTTGAAATGTGAATAATTTAATGTGCTTAAAAAGTGTTGGCCAACGAACTCATCTTTTCGTTTGGAAACCTTGATTTTTTTGGCTCAAGTACGGAATTTTTATCTCAATCCTAAGGAGAGTTGCCGTCTGGAATGACGTATATAAATATATATATATATATATATATATATATATATATATATATATATATATATATATATATATATGAAAAAGCGTTAAACTCTAGGATTCGTTTCAGAATGCCTCAAAACGGCAAATTAAATTATTTTTTAAATAATTACATAATTAAATTTTTTGGAGCCTTTGCAATAGCTTCATTTTCTACAAAAATTCGCTAAAATAATTTTTTTGAAGTCTTTTTATAAAGAACCGTCCAAGTTCCAATGTGTCAACTCTTACAAATAGAAGTAGTTAGACAGGGTAAAAATCGCGTTTAAAATTGAAATACTAAAAGTTTTGAGGAAAGTTTCATTCTGAAGGACAACATTTTGCTTTCGTGTTCACTAAGGTAGATGCCTAACTTGAAACGTTCAGAGGTGTGGGGTGTGTCTGTCATTCCAGACGATAACTCTCCCTAACATTAAGAAAAAAATCCCGTTTCTGGCCAAAAAATCGAGTTTCCAGGAGAAAGGATGAGTTCGTTGGTCAGCACTTTTTGAGCTCATTAAATTGGTCGAATGTCAAGAAATGCGCTAAAAAGTCACTAAAATGGATAAAAACGGCTAAAAATTGTTAAATATACGTTTTTAAGCGAGATTTCAGTAATGTAAAAATTATCAATAATGAACGAGAATATTAAAAACTTGTGCAGCAAATTGTGCTGGAAAATTTCATTAAATTTCATTATTATTAGATAAAAAATTAACAAATACTATAAAAAAAGCTAATTAAATATTTTTTGAATTACAGAATATTTTTTAGGGCGAGTTTTTCTTTCGTAAAATTGGTAGTTAACAATTTCTTTGCACATAAAGTGCTCAAATTTCAAAACGATGTAACATAATAATATATAGTACGGTTATGTACAAAAATTCGCTCATACGATCATGCTGCATGACTGGAACTTTATTCAAGTTATTTTTATACAAGAGCGACCTGCGTAAAAGGCGCTAAAGAGACTATTGCACTCGGGATCTCTATAATTATTTTTAAATACTCGATAGAGAATGTTCAAAACATCTAATTTAGAGTTGTGTTAATAAAAATTAATTTTATGTATTTTATAAATGAATGAGATGCTATTTTATAATTCCAGCTTCAGTAGCACGCCAAGGAAACAACTGGAGAATTATTTTGCAACAAGTTTATTCGCGCTGGCACTCTTATTTGTCGTTTTTGTCATTTCTATATTTGTAGGTAAGCCGAAAAACGTTTTGCAAATGTTTTCGTTAAGTTTCAAATTAAGTATATATTTTATAAATTTATATTAAACGAATTTGTTATTCTTATTTACATTATTCATAACAGCTATCGTTGTTTGAGAACTCGAAATATGTTTATCAATAATATTTACCTATTCATAATTTACTGAAAATGGCTTCTATTTGCAGTTAACCAACCGAATTTGTTCAATGACACATGCCAAACGACACGATGTCTTCGCTCATGTACGTACCGATTCTTATCTATTTTCCCATTTTCCTCATAAGCAACGAATGTAGTTAACAGGTTAGGAACTACACGATCACGCTCACAGAACAGGGAACAAGTATTTACCGTGTTTTGTATTCACGCCATATTACATGAAAACTACAGGGGAAAAGGGGGATAAGTGTCATTTTCACAATTGTGCAGCTGAGCATTTTGTGAAAACACCACTATTCTTCACGTATGGAATTCAAAAAATATACCAACACGTTCTTCAAGTACTATAGAATATAACTGTATACTCAAATTTCTGTAGTTAATTCACTGTTTGGCCAGGAAGCCAGCTAACACCGAAAGTCCCAATTAATATACAAAATGCATTGAATATACAAAAAAATGTATGTATGTAATGTCCGAAAAGTTACAAAAATTCGCACATATGATCATGATTGGAACTGTTTACCTCCCCAACAGTTATACATAGGCCTCAAAAATGTCTAGAACTCCCGTAAAACAATAGTCTGGACCCCGAATGGAATCATCATCATAAATCAGAGAAATGTTTGTCATTTTGCCTACATCCTATTCTTCTTTAGTGGAATAGATTATATTTTTATAGATATTATCACATGATATTTATTTACTACAATATTTTTTCACAGTTCGAACCTTACAAAATGTGGCCCATTGTGCGAACTGAAAGATTGTTCACATCGAGTTTTGTTTCACATTGTGTTTTATTTCCTGTAATATTTGTCCTATACCTGGTTGGCTTTGGTAATCATTTGTAGCGGTATCGCTGCTGAACGCCATGAATTTGAGCGCTGACCCCTGCGAAGATTTTTACCAATTCGCCTGTGGCAGTTGGAAAGCTGATTACCCTGCAGACGTTGAGGACGAGTTTTATTCACTACAGAGCTGGACTACGGAGCAGTCCATTAAACAGAAGAAGGTCCTAATTGGTAAGAAGATAACATCAACATGGATTTGCCATATACAGTGGCTTCGCTAACGAGTACCAAAATTTTAGGGAGGTGTAATCATACAAAATTGACCACTAAGTAAGCCCTATGATCCTGGTTCTTCAAAACCTTAAGTACCGAGATAGGCAACATGAAAAACCACGTTTTCTGATCTTATTTATGGAAAATTGAGTAAATCAGTATTAGTATCAGTATTACCGTAAAAATCAGTCGAAACTACATTCGCAGAGGAATGATATCTACGTCGATAGAAAATCTCAGATCTACCTCACGCGCCTCTATCTTTGGTGATTTTTTCTAGTTATTAGAGGAAGGGGAACAAAATTCACAGGTTCTGAAACACCAAAGCGATACTCCCTTATATCTATTACCTATCAGTGTACAAATTAATCAGAAAAGAATATGCGCTTGTACTGCATGACTTTGCCATTTGTGTTCTGATTTGAATAGAAATGGGTGGTAGAAATACATGAAGGAGTGTAACCCCATTATTCACGTGGTAATTCACATCGTTTTTAATACGTTGTGTGTTCTGAAAGCAAAACAACATAACTACATGTTTAATATGTGAATTATTATTACTATAAATCCACTACAGTCAGAGAAAAACCACCGATGCCGATAGATACCCGATTAAGATTGGAAAACTGTGAGTGGAATCCCACTAACGAAAGTAAAAATACTATTGCAACTATCATATTGAAATTTTATGTCTTTGCTCTGGCACATAAATCGAAAACCGTTACCAAATTCGTTACCAAATATTCTGATGATTTCCGCTTACAACCGAGTCGTTGCTAGGGAAATAGTACTTCGTCGTTTTTCATCCCACAAAATTCATTGACCATTCGTTTGAAAGCTCTCGATTTATCCAACCATATCAAGTTAACTACTGCGAAGTGCGTGGCCAACAAGCTGAGTTATGAGCATGGTTATATGAATAATTGTTTACACACAGGTGATCATTTTCAATAATTGATATTGTGAACATGATTGCAACCGCTTGTTAATTTCTGATGATTTCATTGAGCTGGTGTTTCGATTATGTGATTCATAGCAGGTGATCCGAATATTGCGAGAACGGTTTGATTTGTGAAGCGGTGGTTAAATCATTTTAATAGGTAATTTCTATACTTCACACTAAAGGAAGCTGTAATTTCGTTGTAGCCTCTTTAGGACATTTACTTGAAAGGGTCCGGATCAGATGAGTGGCTCTTAGAGCTAATTTCTATGCTTTACACTCTAGGAAGCTGTAATTTCGTATGTAGCCTCTTTAGGAACGATGCCCGGGGTCCGGATCAGATGAGTGGCTCTTAAAGCTATTTTCTATACTTTATACTTTAGGAAGCAGGACATTTACTTGACGATTCCCAGGGTCCGGATCAGCTGAGTGGCTCTTAGAGCTTGCATACGAGTCTGCAACTAAAGATGCCCCAATGTGTATGCAAAACTTTATACACCGATGCCCGAGCTTGCATAAGTCTGCAACCAAAGACATAAAATGTCCCAAAACTCGTGTTGCGTTTCTTTTACACTAAATAATCCGATACTTGAACCGATTTTGGCTAAAATGAAACTGGGAAAAGCAGCACGATGGAACAGCCTCAAAAATGTTCTGAAGCTTTTGTTTTTAATTATTTTCTCGTCGGTTTGAGTCTACGTTTATGTTTTGAACCAGAAATAGTTCTTCACCAGTCAAGTATATTTATTTAAGCGGTATTGGTTTTTCGTTTCAGGTTACTTGAGGAAAAACAACTCTGCCGATGACCCAGCAGGGGTGAGGGCTGCCAGAAGAGTGTTTAACGCCTGTCAAAATATGGGTCTGTCCACCGAAACCACACTTTTCGTCTCAAACTGTACTGTGTAAATACTCGGAGTGGGTAGCAAATATTTATATGTACGATTAGTCATGGGAAGGATATGGAGTATGAGTGCATATGCTTACGAAATAATTGTAAGGTTTCAAGAAAGTTATTTGAAGTGAAAACTCACAACTAAGCAATATTATCATTTACCCGTTAACTGCTGAAGATACCATTCACTTCATCTATAACTCAACATTATTCCACAGATTTATAATGGTTGTACTAGTGTCACAGACCAGTAATTTGTGATAGGTATTTAGGAACATGCGAGCACTTTCCGGGGGTGGGACGCATTGCCAATTCACTAACACCCCAACACCATCAAAGAAAGAGGCCACCTTTATTGGGCTTTGCTTCTCCTCACAATTACGAAATAGGGGACCAGTCTAATCCTCACGTTCCCAAGGAATTCTATCAAACTCGGATAAAAACTTCAGAAATTAAACTTGTTTCAAGGAGTCTGATAGGGGACCATCTCCAGCCTAATGCGCGATTCCCTGAAATTTTCATCAAAACCGTATGTGGTGTTGTTAATCTTGTTGTTAGACACTCAGGCACGAAACAAAGTAGTTCAAAATGGTGTAAAAAGTTAAATGCGAGTGAAAATTTTGATTTTGAATAAAACAGTTTTTTTTTCATCTCCCATAAGCGATAACAATGCTTCCGCTACTTATAGGTAGACTAGGAAGCTAACCATTATTCCTATTATTCAATATAATTTATGTTCCAGACGCAATAAACGCTTTTGGGATGAAGTCATTGTGGTCACTACTGGATAAACTGGGTTTGCCTAGACACCCTTTGAACGCGACTGGCAAATTACCCTGGTTGAGATCTCTAGGAAGAGTTGCCCGGTACATAGGAATAGAACCAATAGTGGGCATGACCGTCACCGCTTCAGATTACGACAGCAGCACTAACCTCATCACCCTTTTCACCCCTGAGGACGCAGGATATGAAGGTATATTTGGAGGGTAAGTTACCGAATCGCAACACGAATATAGCTGTTACATAATTTCATTTTAGCGAATTTTCGTAAAAAAAAAAAAAAAGCTATTGCAATGGCTCCAAAAATTTTAAAATCAAAATTTTTGAAACATTTTAACACAGAATGTGTTTTTACGGAGGGTTATTTGGTTTGAAGGCGTCCGTCCCGTAAGATCCCCCCGAACCCCACCCCTCTACCGTACGAGCTGCTACCCCCACCGCGCGTCCGCTCCACCACCTACTTCCTTCGCCTTCCTTCACTCCCATTCCCTTGCAGTAAGAGAATAGTACATCGTGACAAGCATTATTATAATATTATTATAAATATTATAAATAAGCCGGTAGGTAAGAAAGACCGGTACGTACTGCTCCCATTTCATTGACAATCAGACGATAGTTGGATTGCTTGTAATCTTTATGATTATTCGACTAATTCATCAGGAAGTGGGTGTTTTAATTAAAGACACAATTGAACGGAATTTGTAAGTATAATTGCAAAACACAACTTTCGCGAAGGCGTCCTGTACGATAATGCTCCAACTCTACCTGGCCAGAGGGTTTTCCTAACCATCCCTACCCTTCCTTGGAGGGGACGAGCAGTCGGTCACGTAGGCCCAAAGTAATGGCTTACATGGAAAATCATCGAAGGAAGAAGGGAGATTTCGTTACTGAGAAGTATAATGCGTTGCAATATGAGGACATTGAGTTGTGAAACATAGGTCCATGCCTAACATGCTTAACGACTTTTTTAACTTACTGCTCCCATTTTATTGAAAATTAGTAAACAGACGATAGTTGGATTGTTTAACGACTTACCTGAGCCTCCATGCTTCTATTCGTCTTTGGAACTCATAAGATCACACCACAATTGATCACAGGGTTGCCGCCACCTTATAAAACGTTAATATCCCCGAGAAGGGTCTACGTCATGTAGGTCCACAATCCAAGGCGCTGGATTCCAAGAACGCGAAATGAACTTCGGCCGAACTTACCAGAATGTCACCAGCCCTCCGGGGAATCCCCCATTCAGTGTTTCATTGGTTTGATCCTTGATCCTAACATTAACAATCCGGGGGTCTGGGGGTGTCCCCCAGATTTCATTATACAATAAATGTACCATCATGAACACAAACCACTGGCGGCTAGACACCCCCAACGGCAACGTTTTTTTTTTTTTTTTCATTGAAACCCGTTTTGAGACATTCTGAATAGAATTCTAGAGTTTAAAGCGGACAGTTTAAATCAACGTTTTCAAAAGATTGCATGGAGGAAATTTTTGTTGGAAATCCGTCGTAGAATCGACTCCTAGGAGAATATTCTTTTCCACAGGTGGAGCTCGGACAATGTTTTCGAAGGAGTAGAAACTGAGATTGTAAAAGGCACTAATAAGTGGGAAATCTACGTCAGCAAGTTCATCAGGTATATGGTTGAAGCGGACGGTGGAAAGATAGACGACGAACGACAACTATCTGAACTCGCAAAGAGCATTGTCAAAGTTTTCGCTATAGTGAATGAGGTGAGCTAAGCCAAAGAGGATTACCTATCATCTTGAATACTATCCGCTTAACTTTATTATAACTGTTATTATAATGAGACACATAATAAATATTATACCTTATTTATAACGCATTACTGATTTTGATCTACATCATCCACTCGTAATCATGAACTCATTAGTAATTTTTATCACTTTGCAGGCAGTGAGGGAAGACAAATATCCGAAATATTTAGCATCTGCTGTACCCACAATAATGAATATTACTGAATTCCAGAAGATAATTGACGATTCTTCATCTACAGGGGCATCAAGGGTAAGTTTGAATCTTCATGCTGATAGTTTTATAAATCTTGTTGGGTAATTAATTTAATCCTTACCTATAGCACATTAAGTTCGGTTTAATTTATCACCGCCGATATAATGAACGCGATGTTTTGCCTAAGATTTAGCCCAACGGTAATAACTTGGATAAAATAAGTAGTTGCCAACTATGTGTTGATTTAGAATGTATTGAATTCTTGGTGTTGTACAATGAATAGTTCGTTTAGACAACATTGGTTATTTATGTTCTTAATGTTTCAGTTGCAAATCAAGCTAGTTTTGGAAGAGGTTTTTGGGGATTTTCCCGAGTTGAATGTGGATTTCGAAAAGGACCAACTAGCAGTATATCGAATAAAATATTACCGTACATTGTCCCGTCTTTTGACACACGTTACTGACAATGAATTAGGTATTTATTACAGTTATAATTGAAAGACACTAATTGTTAGTGTTATTAAGAAAGTGAAAACAACAATTTCTATGGTTTTTATACAGACAAGATTAAGTCGTGCAGCTTGATCCCATGAGCGGATTCTCTTCGTTGAACCTACAGTTTGTTACAGGTTTTTCATGATTTTGAGCCCTCAGCATTGGCTCTCACATCAAACTTTACTAAGTCCAATTTCAGGGCATATAAACTGTTTCTAACCACAATTTTTTATTAAATACAAGTTGTTAGCATATTAACCATTTTTTCCGTTCTTTTATCATTTGGAGTTTCCACTGACCAAATTAAGTAAAATATCTTATAATTGATTGTATCTCTCAATATTTATTTCCTCTTCAAATGTGGGGGGAGGGGGGACCCCCTACAAATCCATTTCAATACATCAAAGAACACAATCCTAGGTTTTAACTTCATATGTATATATGCATGTATTTCCAGACGATTACCCCCTTAAAATAAGACGTAAAATTGTCGTCCCAACGCAAAAAAATCCATCTTGGCAAGGCAGGCCTAGTTCGTTGTCTAGCCCGATCACTCCAGAATTTCAGATTCAAATTTACAACTTATTGTCCCAAAAAATGCTAACCAAATCAGTTTTTTGACAATAGGGCATTAAGGTTGTCACAGTCGAATTATTTTTCAGTGACGAGTCATTGCAACCACTTTCAGATCTCTAATATTCATAAATAAGTGAGAAACATCGATTTTTGGGTGAAAAATGTCCATAATTGACCAAATTTTCTAGTTCGGCTGCGTGTCCTAACATTTTCTTTGCGATCTCGGCACACTGCTGTCCACTCAGTTTTATTCAGGACATGGTCGGACTCAATGATCAGAATTCAAGAGCCTAACCTAATTTTATTTGTTATAATGCTATAAAAATATTTATTTCGTATATATCTCTCTTTTTCGACTTTCGACGTTTTTGTCCCCTGATGAAAAACTATAACACCGGACTTGATTTCCTACAATCTTCCTAGTTTTCCATAATCCTAAACTCTATTATTGATTAGGGAGTTGATTCCGTTCATTCAATAGAGTTTATGATAAACTTCACTGGGTAGTAAGTACGTCTACATCTGTATTGAACGAAATGTATGAATGTTTGTTACATTTTCTGATTCTAGAACTCTTTATATGGTGGAAAGTCGTATATCTATTGGCGATTCACACGAACGAAGATCTGATGTATTTGAAGGATAGAATGTTGAGAAACCTGAGTGACGGGAAACATCCCACTTTATCTAGGTGATTTTAGCGTTAAAAATTGTGTCATCTCTGTTTTAATGCATTTTTCCAATAAATGTTCATATAAATCATCACTTATCTCACAATCATTATTAGAAACTTTTGTAAATATTCCAAACCAGTTAATTGCTCATAAATTTCAGGGAAACCGTTTGTTACTACAATGTTATTCAGCTGATGAAAGCACCTCTTGGGTATTTTGTGATGTCAACCATTGACGAGTCAAAACTCCGCCAGGTCAGGCACCTCAGTTAGCTCATCCCGAAAATCTTCTGAAACCTTTTAGTTTGTCTAGCACTTGCATATGCGAATTGGAAACACATTAAAATCAGTCGACATCTTCAATATACAGAGTGTTCCCTCTAGAGTTCCGAGTGAGCCCTCCCCTTTCACTTACTTCCTCCTACAATTTTTGAGATTCCACTGAAACTTGTAGAGTGTACTCAACACTAACGTTTGGGCAAAAATGAAATTGGAAAGAATACAAAAGGTTTTGGGCTCCCCACAATAGAGACGGTTAAAAATAATTTTTAAATCTCGAAGCAAATAATCTTGATTACCATTGTTTTACTTAGTTGTTTACGTCTTCAAAATTCGAACAAACATTTTATTCAAAATAGTTGTTGGCTCGATAGAGTGGTCAACGTTCAGGAATGGGTTTTCATAAGGCAACTTTGGCTTCACCATCTCGTTTAGCACTAAAAACCTTTGAAATGAAATGCTAGGTACACGGCTGAAAATTAAAGACAACATTTTCAGCGCCTAATATTTTACCAAATTTTGTATTGCTTTGTTGTGAACTTCCTTAATGGTTTGGGTTCAATAATAATTACCGATCCCCGTTCAGGCTCGACCTTGCTACGCTCACCAACTTACTGATGGTTGGCGCATGCGCACAAAGAATCTGACGTGGATATAAAAGGACGAGAAGACCATGGTTCAGAACAACTCTTGCTCTTTACTTCTCAACAACCAGCTACCTCCTGCATACCTTCTCCTACTTACAGCGCACGTTGATATCGCTTCGCCGAACTCTAAATCTTATCTAAGACAAATTTTACAGTGGTATTGCTTCACCAACATTTGTGTCACCTCTCCAGCAGGGCGTATTGCGATATTCTTTCGCCGAATTTAGTTTTCCTATACTAAGAGTGCTCAGCAGTATCGCTCCACTAAACTTGAAGAACTTCTCCGTCTAAGTATACGGTCATATCTATGCTACACCAGGCTGATACTTCATAGGTTCATTCTACCTCACCTCCCATAATCTCCGTTTTATAAGCATCAGTTGCTGGAGAGAGTAAAAACATAAATTCACAGCACGCCCAAATGTTGATATTCCTAAAAACGCTCTCAAAGTTGTCTGCAATATCTCAAAAATTGTGATAAAGAAAAGGAGAAGGTTACCCTTGGGACCTGTACTTATGTATTGTAATTGTACAATTGTTCAATCATTTAGAAACCACTCATGAATGGTAAGTAGTTTGAATGAATCGATGTCAAATTACTGGAACCATAAACACAATTTTGTTTTAGGTGAAAACGATCTCAAATGAATTGCGTGATTCGTTGATATCAATATTCAAGAACCTTCAGTGGATGGACGAAAGTACTAGAAAGGCTTCCTTGGAGAAGGCTAGGGCTGTCCAGTTCTTCATAGGCGTCTCGGAGTGGATGAGAAACTGGACATATTTCGACGAACTTTACAGAAGTAGAGGTGAAAATAGGCCTGGCGTCATGGAAGGCCAGGTACGTAATTCGAAGTATTCTTCAAAATAAGAACACATTGTGAGGTGTGCTTTCAGTACAAAAAACGCCGTGTTTTGACCAGTAAAGAGGGATAATTAAATATATAAAATACTTAATAATATTCCACAATGGTTTTCTATTTCGTATTACATAGACCTTCTGCCCTGGTCCGTGGACTATCCAAATTAATTGGCTTTTAAACAAAGATTGCATTGAATGCGTGTTAAAAGGAGTGCACTTCCACTTGCATTATTATTGCTCTGGTGCAGTGGTTACCATTTGTTAAAAGGAAATTAAATCCATGAAGAAGTATTTGAAAATTCAATTGTACCCATTAGAATCGATCATAAGTGAGATCTTGAGATATTTAAGGATCATCCTTGGTACATATAGAATGTTTAATAAAAATTCAGTAGTAGAGTACCTACGTAGTTGGAAGAAAAGCGCGCCTTGAAACCTAAAACAACAAGTTAGGGGTGATGGGGAGGGGGGGTTAGAAGGTATTACAACCTTGTTTTCTCGAACTATTACCAAAGTTCATTATTAAAACTGTAGAAACAAAATCATGAGGTACAAATAATAATCTTCCTCCAGTACTAATAATAAAATAAAACATTCTTCCGCTTCACATCTGGATCTGTGGACACACAACTGCTGAGTAAACAAAATTAGGGAAAACGTTTACAACAGCTCTAAGAAGTGTGTGCTGCAGTCTAAAATTGTACTTTCCTGAACGAATTCTAACTAATTATTTAATTTGTAATAATTCCAATCAATAGAAGTTTATTGATGATTTAGTTTAGTAGTTGTCTGAGTTTTTCATCGATTATTGTCATTTCTGAATTCAAAGTTCATTTGTTTCAGATACCACTGTACGAGTATAAACATTTGGAAAATTTACTCACCCTAGTCGATTTCTTGGTGAGGAAGGTGATTAAACAACTTCGGAAGACCAACAGTAGAAATGAGTGAGTTGTGGAAATTGAAAATCTTAAAGATTAATTAATTAATTAAAGACACGATAAATATATATCTTCCTAAACTTTTTTGGACAAACATCTTACTATTGAAATATAATTTCAGTGACGACTTCGACCCAGTCATGGTCAACGTTTATTACACAGTATCTCTTAACTCCATTTGTAAGTGAGCTCATTTTCCATATTTAGAACCATGTTGTAAAACAGTACTGACAGACCAGTTGTAGAACAGTAGAACAGTACTGACTACTAGAATTCAGTTATGGTAATGAGGGATCGGAAAAGGGATACGTGTGTTTGTAAGTTTCAGTATTATAATTTTTACCGTCTTACATTTTTTGAATTTTTTGAAAAGGTATCGTTAGTTATGCAAAATCCTAAAAATATTTTTAATTAAAACGACTTATTTTCAATTCGTAATTGTTCAAGAACAATTGGGTGTATATAATATATAAGAGCACCACGAAACGTAATAAGGTTCAAACAAAGATATTCTGGATATTATTTTGCGTAACTATTAATGAATTCCATGATTTCCAAATAAGCAACGAGATATATAGATATTTACAGGCTTATTAATAACACGAGGGAGAGAGAAGATTGAGTACTACGGAGATTGGCTGAGAGACCACACCGTACTGTATTATTGTGTACCATTTTGATGACCATACGTGAACTGTATTTAATACTTTGCAGCCATCCCCTATGGAATTCTTGATCTTCCAATGTTCGGTTGGGGAAACATGTAAGTTATTTACCTGGTTAACAATTATAATCTTTCTAATTAACATTAAATTTCATCTTTCCTAGTTTATCAGGCGTCATACATCGTCATATGGCGGTTATCGATTAAGTAGGCTAGCCAATCTGATAATTCCCAATAATCCACCAAGCAATCGTCTCATGATAGTGACAATAGGGTAACAAAATTATATTAAATATATATATTTATGAATAAATTGAAAGCTTAAACGAGGTAATAATTTATTTAGGTTTCCATTTTTATTAATCTCCCCTACTTCTTTAGAGCACTCAACTTTGGTTCTACTGGAGGATTTGTGGGCCACGAACTAATCCACGGATTTGATACTGCAGGTAATAATATTCATGATCTCTTCAATTAAATGAATTTCAGTAATAATTCACTCGAAAATCCCGTTATTCACGAGTTGGTAAAAACCGTATTCCAACGATGGTACTACAACACTATTCATTTTGGTTACTACAGGAAGGAATTATGATGAAAATGGAAACTTGAAGACTTCGTGGTCCACGGAATCATTGCGTCAACACGATAAAAGAGTGAAGTGTTTTGTTGACCAGTATTCGAATTTTCAAGTACCGAACTACTACCAGCCAACGGTATGTGTAGTAAATTGTTATTATTATTATTATTTTATTTTATTTTATTTTATTTTATTTTATTTTATTTTATTTTATTTTATTTTATTTTATTTTATTTTATTTTTTTGCTTTTGTACTAAAATTTGTTAAAAATCGTATTGCTTGAAGATACAAATTTATTTAAAATACACCAGTTTATGAAAAAATCATCGGTATAGCTGGCGAATGTTAATTTAATTTATTCTCTGTGTTGAAGTTGAAGAAAACCGCTGTTGAAGAGATATTTTTAAGTTAATTTATTTGAAAAGTTTCCGACATATTACAGGGTGTCTCACGGAAAGGTTACACTCCCCTTCATTTCCCCTGAATTCAGCGTAAAAGCTTGGGACCAACGCCATTCTCCATGTTTTATTACGTAGATCTCACGAAAAATACTTTTACCAGAAGTGGCGCATATGAACTTTTTTATTTTTTTTTATTTTTTATTTTTTATTTTTATTTTAATGGGAACTCCCTTTTTATTGCACATTTGGATTATACATGAAAAAGGACTTTTTTCTTGTTTTTCCCCCCACCAGATGGTATTTTTAATTTCTTAAAGGAAGTGTTCGTTTTTATTTCCTTTTAACTCCGCCTTATTCGGTTCCCAGTCAGGTTGAGAAAGGAGGAGGGAAATGAAATGGAAAATCATTGAATTTCATGTGCAAACACACGCTCAAAAAGAAAATAAACCAAATTTATGCCATTATTCCGCTAAAATCGAATCAAGAAACGGTTTGCGCCATATAAATCAGCTTTGAAAAATGAGGAAAATTCATGTACCACAATTGGGGTTTATCCATGGGTGCCATTTTGGTAGACAGGCATTTTGGGGGTTGCATGGGATCCAAAAATCGAATTAGGGGTCGTCAGTTCATGAAATTTTGCGCAGAATCCAAATCTGCAATAAATAAAGAGGTTTCCCATTTGAAAAAAACAAAATTTGTCATTTGCGCCACTTCTGGCGAGGGTGGCGCGCGAGAAAGTATTTTTCATAAGAACTATGAAAAAATTTATAAAGAATGGCGTTGGTTCCAATTTTTTTCGCTGAATTTAGGGGAAAATAAGAGGAGGTGTAACCACCTTCCTGTGGAACACATGAAATAACATTCCAAAAGCTTTTAGTTTTAGAACTGCATTGCACTGTACGCACTTTCTTGCGAGTCATAGATTGCAAACTTTAATCATTTTAATTTTCTTACAGGTTAAAGTTGATGGAAACCTAACCGTCCAAGAAAACTTGGCTGATGTTGGAGGTCTAGAGATCGCTTTTCATGCTTATAATAAACACATGAACAGAAGCCCTCCTGAGCTGAAGATGCCCGGACTGCAGGAGTATAGCAACGAGCAACTCTTCTTTTTAGCATTCGCTCGAGTACGATTGATGAGAACCTCTTTTGTATAATTGCCTTTCTTGAATAAGCTATTTCTTCAAAGAACGAGTTGAGCTAAAATTTAAGGACGTAAATTCGATTTGTGATGTATGTGACAATTTACAGGAGTTTATTGTCGACAGAGAACATGAAACTTTACGGGGACCTTCGAATAAAGATGGACGTAGCTTAGAAAATAGAATTTCCCTCATCATTTCCACAAGAACAAAACAAGTTCGATGTAACCAGTAATATTGCGAGTCCCAGCAAAACCAATAAACGTCCATTTTCAGCCGAAAGGTTTTCGTGAAATTTCAAAGAAACGCATGTTTGGCATTTTCAAATTTTCGGTTGCTCGTTTTAGTAAAAAGAATGATAAACCATTAGTAATTCGATTAACTAAATATTGCACTCATTCAATTAGTCTAAAGAAATGCCGGCGGAAAGTGTTGAAGAATTTACGAAATGATGTCCAAAAATATTTTATACATCTACGGAAGTGAAATAACAAATGTAGTCATAAGCACTAGATCTTGACAGAACATTGAACATGTTCCTTGGGTGAACAGGGGAGAATGTAGGTCACTCAGTTGATTAGGAAAGAGCCCACCATTTCAATCGCCTCTTAATGTCCCAGATAGTCTCCCTATCAAATTTCAACTTACAAGTTTCTTTCCAGTCTAATAGTGGTTGCAATCATGTTTACAAAATTAAGTGAGAAGGATCACCTGTATGTAAAAAATTATTCAGACAACCACGCCCATACCTCAGATTGTAGGCCACGCACTGCACAGTGGTAATCATAACACGGTTAGGTAAATCGAGAGCTTTCGATTTTTGTATGTTGATAAATGCCTAAGATACAGTTCCGTAGCAACGATTTGGTTTTTCACAACAATCAAGACTTTAAAATAGAAGGCCTTTTCTGTCCTTAAATTGGTTTTTATTATCTCCAACGTTTCTCCCCAGAAGCTAGGGCTTCTTCAGGGAGACAAAATTTAGATATAAAATTTTAAAAAAATAAATAAATAAAATCACCTCTCTAAATTGGTATCTACTAAGCGAACTATAACTCGGTTGTAAGCGGAAATCATCAGAAACGCTTGCATACGAGTCTGCAACACATTGGGACATTTCATGTCTTTAGTTGCAGTTTAGTCAGTTAGTATGTGTTGCAGACTCGCATGCAAGCTCTAAGAGCCACTCAGCTGATCCGGACCGGGCATCGTCAAGTAAATGTCCTAAAGAGGCTACTTACGGAAATTTCAGCTTCCTAGAGTGTAAAGCATAGAAATTACTTATTAAAATGATTTAACCACCGCTTCAAAAATCAAACCGTTCTCGCAATATTCGGATCTCCTGCTATGAATCAAATCATCGAAACACCAGCTCAATGAAATCATCAGAAATTAACAAGCGGTTGCAATCACAATATCAATTCAGCTCATAACTCAGCTTGTTGGCCACGCACTTCGCAGTAGTTAACATAATATGGTTGGATAAATCGAGAGCTTTCGAACGAATGGTCAAGGAATTTTGTTGGATGAACAACGTTGAAGTACCATTTCCCTAGCAACGACTCGGTTGTAAGCGGAAATCATCAGAATATTTTCGTAAGCAATTTTCCGTGACGTTTTTTTAGTTTATGTGCCATAGCAAAGACATAAAATGTCAAAAATACTTATCGTTATCTTTTTTGAAATAAAAAATCGAATTCAGAGTTAGTATCAGTGAGAGAAAAGTCAAACTTGAAATTGTTCAAGTTTATGTAGGTAACCTTATGGTTTAAATAGTTCGCTGGTGGAGGTAATTATCAATTTAGAGTCCCTCAATCAAATACGAGTAAATTTTGCTCAAGTTTTGAGTGTCTTTTCGGAAGTTGATTGAATTTGAATTTTTTATCTTAACCATTTCTAGAAATGATCTTTTTTGCAAATTAGATTCTCTTCCTACAATTTTGAAATTTTCGAAGCCACAGTATGTCCTAAAGTTCTGCAAATGGCAACCAACCCGTTTTTTGTATCTTCTTGTCGTAGATCCGATTCATATTTTGAAAAACGACGCCGAACGGACTGAGACGTTTCCCCCACATTCACTTTTTCACACCCATCACTACCACATGGGGTCTGGTAGACCAAGTCTGAACGTTTTTCTTTTGGTGTGAAATCATTTAGTTTGGAAAATAGTTGTCTGTTTGTGTTAAGTGTTCGAAATGCAATTTTACGTGTTTATAAGGCTCGAAAATCTTTGAAATTTGTAAATGTCATTTTTACAATGTCATTGTAAGGTCCTGTTATAAACTTGTACTGTCCAAATAAAGAAAATCAGCGATAATCATTAAAAATAGGAGCGTAACGCACTAATTTCTCATTTTTTGCCGGGTTATGATGGTAAAAATATGTTCCATGTTGAAATAAACATGCGGTGCATGACTTGACACTATTTTTACATGAATTTTTTATTCAATTAGCTCGATTCATAGCATCTTTCTGTGCAAAACGTTTTACTTCCAACTAACTTCTTACTTCTGGATGAAGTCATGGGTCGGAATTGATCATTTGCATTCACTCTTTGTAATTTCATTTGAATTTTGGAAGCTTGGGTATTAAAAAAGTAATAGGTACTACTCTGTTTTTCCTACCGTGTCATTTTCACCTGTTATAGTGAGTCATAACAGTTGATTCGTTCACCACAATTTTGGAGCATTGAATTTCAAATGAAAACACAAAGAAAATAGGTATAGTTTTAAATTGTTCCTGGAGGCCTTCATCGCCTGCTGCTGTATATCAGCAGATAGACAGGTTACACACATTCTAATTTGATTTGTAAGGTTTTTTTTTTTTTTTTTTTTTTTTTTTTTTTTTTTCTCATTTGAACTCCAGACAGAATTTTTGAGGACGATTATAAAAGTTCCCCTTTACCCTTCAGATATTAGGAATGACAAAAGTATAATGCATCAAGTAGCTTGAAGAATTATAAAATGAGCCCTCAGTCCGCTGGAGCAGCTAATTGGTTTTCCATTAATTATGTGCGTTTGCAGAACTGCATACGTAATGATAGGTGACTTGGAAGCCACAAGTTCTAAAAGGCATTCATATAAAGTTGTTTGGTACACATGTGAATTCAACAGTCAGTCACTTGGGAGTCAGACATTTTTTAAAAATATATTACAAAATACCTTTTCACGAGATTTTATACCTACACTTATATTCATTACAGACGAAGTGCACTAAATACTCAAAACTCGGGCTTGAAACTGTTCTCCAGGATGTGCACCCACCGGACTTTGTGAGAGTGTTAAGCACCCTTAGAAATTCTCCAGACTTCTCCAAGGCTTGGAACTGCCCTAAAGGTTCGTTTATGAACCCCGAAGAAAAATGCCGGTTATGGTCCTGACGAATGGATTGCAATGATGCTTCCGGTTGTTTAAGACTATTATTTTTTATTGTCTACCAAAATAATGAAGTTGATTGGTACATCTTAGTCAAGCAATGTGGAAAAGATTTTATGGTTAGAACTAGTAGCTAGTGATATGTTTGATGTAAAATTAATGAACTGGCTCGTGATGTTATTACAAACTACCTAAGAGACCTCATCATTTTACGAACTCAACAATATTACATAGGTGGTAATGAATTGAGAGTTATGTATAATATAATATCTGTTGCATGGTTAGGAACATGTTTGGTCTGAATAAAATTGTTCTTCAACGTGTTGATCAAGTCCTACAAATGTTACCATTAAAATAGTCAGCTATTTAATATGTATACTTGTTTATTTTGATTATATATATATTATTACATAACTGGATAAAAGAGGCATGTTCATTGCACTTATCAAGTTTATAAGATCTGATTGCGAGGAATGTATCCACCACCTCTGTAAAAACACACCAAGAGCACTTCTATCTGAAATGACAGTCTTCTAGTAAAATGAGAGAAAATGGTACACGGCAATCTCAAAATGCTACAAGATTGAACGGTCATCGTTCACCAGAATGAAGTTCTAATCTGGGATTGAATAACAGTTCCAATCAGTTACTGCACCAGCAGTGCCAGTACGAACTAAATCACTCTCAACGAAGTTGTGGAAACCTATTTCAACGAAGAAAAAAAACATAAAATGAAGAACGTAACAACAGTATCAAACTAAGAAACCTAATTTAACAGCAATTTAAGAAACTAGTTATAACCTTATGATCTAATATATTGTTTGTTTCTGATGATGATCTATCCGTCTTAATATTGTAACTCTTTATTTTTCGTGAAAATAAACTATGTTCTTCATTAATTGCCGCTTTCTTCATTATAGTAGTGCCAGTGTCATGTATGCGAGTCGATCCATGCTGATTTCAAGACTAGCTTCATCTAGGTAATGTGCTTGAGTTCTTCACATCGCAGGTTCATGTCTATTAATTCTCAACTCCCCTTAGAGGGAACTAGGAAATCCAAGTTTGAAGAATGAGTGGGTTTGCGACGTTGAGAGATTTTCTCCAGGGTATTCGGTGTAAACAAACTATATGACTGGTTAATTCTGATTAAAAGCAAGACAATATGAAGGCTTATAGATAGTTTATACATAGCGACGTTTGACTGATGGGTATGTAACTCACCACTCTGCGGCAAGCGTGAAGACGTTCATAGTTTCTACGTATGAATATATGACCATAAATACATATGTATACGATAATCAAAAAAATACTGTTTGAAAGAAAGTTTTTTTTTACTGTTTCAAAGTAAGGTTCGAAGTAATATTGTAGGGCAAGGTGACTTAAGTAAGTATGCTGCCACTTGTGCATAGTAAGGCAGCTTCAATATTATTCCATAAAACTACCAGGGTTCCATAAAAGGGCATCCTGGTTGTTTCCAACATTAAGTAACACAGGGACATAATATATATTCATGGCACCTTTATTGGCATTGGCTGAATGTCAAAAGTACGGATTTACACTCCCCAACAAGGGGATGTAACCACTGCGGTAGTAACTGCATGCTCACTCATTAGGGTCCTAGCAGGAAAACTACGTGTTTGCTCACTTAACATCTAGGAACTTCGAGTTAGCTCATTTGGACCACGAACTGATTATGTTCGCCACCTCGTCAAATGCCTAGAATGAGTAGGCATTTCACTCCCCGCCAGACTTCATGCAGTTTTATAGTTGTAATAATTTATTGAACTTGTGGTGTTCCAGTCTTAGGAAAAGGAACAAGAGTTTTTGGGGACCGGCTTGTAGATTAAAGAGGGCTTTCAAACTATCCTATACACTGTAATAGATACACTACCCGTATTTCTCTTTGACTTGTAGGTCACGAGTACATAGTAGGAAGAATGATAGCTAGCTCTTGTTTCGTCAGCTGTTATCAGTGAGGAGGGGGGGGGATGCTGAGAAGGAGAAGGCGTTGCCTATTTCTCTAACATCGATTGATTTCCCCAACAATGTTCTTTTGCAGTCTTCCCCTACTAGAATGACTGGCAATAGGCTCTCGTTTCAAGCACAGTAAAAAATTAAAAGTACAAGGTAATGGGCCCTCTTAAGCCTTGATAATCCTAAAACGGACGAGGAAAAGAAGAATAGTAACTTTTTCCCGTTCTGCAATGCATTTAAAGTCTGTATTTCACAACTCTTCATCAGACAGACTGCGTTTATATTATCATGATGTACCATAGTCTTGTAATAGTTGTAGAAGAATGATTATACAGGAAAAAGGCAGATTTCTCTCATACAAGGAGTTGTATTTTTGTTGATGCTTAGAGGCAGAAGGAGGACACTAATCGGGTCTTATTAGCTTTAGATGCCAAGGATATTTGCGGGTTGTTGCTTAATCCCTGTTTTAAAAATAGGTAATCGAAAGAAGTGGGATATAGTTTGGTTTATTATTTTCAATAATAGAAACCAAAAATCGAATTTACAAAAAAAAAAGAAAAAAACCATCCGTCCGCCCAACGCGCTGTACGCCGTTCGAAGCTTTAATCTCGAACTACTTGACTTTAAAACTTAAAACCAAACATCAGATGCGGATGTGCCAGCAACATTGGCATCGTTTTCACTCAACCCTAAAGGATAGAATTTAAGGGATAAATATTGAAAACTCGAGAACACGAAAACTTTCGAAATAACATTATTATCATTTTTTTCTTCGGGCGCATATTATTATAATAAGCATATTTTATAATAGATAATTTGCAGCGCTTCTGTCATTGAAAGAGTTTTTGAAAGGGAGCAACATGCGACTTTTCTCCTCCCGAACTAGGTACTTTTTTTCATTTCAAAAAACCCTGAGGTATAATATCATCTTAGAAACAAAATCTGTCTGATGAAGAGTTGTGAAATATAGACTCGAAATGCTTTGCAAGACGGGGAAAAAGTGACTATCCTTCTTTTTCGCATACCCAAAACCATCAACCTTAAGACGGTACCTACCCAACATTAAACTTATTAATAGCTTATAGATAGCCCAGCTAATAGACACTAACCAAAAACACTAAAAAGCGTTGATTCATGTTGTCCTGTAGGTTTCCCTCCCTATATCGAAACGGCTAATGGAAAACCACCTCACATTTAAAAAAAAATCCGTTAGATGGAAAGAAAAAATAGGATTAGACTTATTTTTTATGTTGAATTGGGGGCAAAATCATCAAAATCCCTAATACCTCCGTAGCGTCTCCTTGGTTGGACAACTTATAATTCTGGACAAAACTATCAATAATTAGCTTCAATTGCAATACGCGTACAACTTAGTGCAAATATTTGTTTAAATACCAATATACAGAGTAAATTCCTTGGTAACAGTGGAAAATAATGAGGCAGATAAGTCAAACATCTTGATGTCTTTATTTAATTACAAGATGAATGAATAATAGTTTTGTAAAATCGTTTTCTTTTAAAAATTGTTTCGTTTCTGGGTTGACTTAAAAAACGCTAGCAACTTTACATCTAACCTAATTTATTACACAGATAATATTTTATGGCATTGTACAAAAAACACTTCTTTGTTATAGCCTCGCAATAAATACCTACCTAAAATTAGAAAAAAAATCGTAATGTACACACACACACACACACAAAAAAAAAAGAAAGAATGGTCGAGGATTGGCGGAGTGTTAGTTTGTTTCCAACTAACCACATAGCTCTACCAGCTATTAAAAGCGCTGCAAATGTACAGATTTTCACTTTTATAAGTAGTGGAGAAACTTGTTGGAGCAACTAGAAATACGAGTGATTTTGGGATATTGGATAGGAGGATTGGATTTAGGATGGGGATGGATTTTCAGGATGAATGTTGTTTTCAGACTTAGTTCCTGTACACTGGTTTCCTCGCACGATTTCTCACCATGCTGTTGATGTCGATCGTGTCGCCGTTGGGAAAAACGTATTTGTTGTTGGAGTAGTCAATGTAGCCTTCGCTGGCTTGCGTCTCAGAATCCTGAAATTGCCAAAATAAAATAAATACCAAATCAACACAAATCAAAAGCATGTTATGAAAATTCTCGGTTTCAAAATCCTGTGTTTAATAATGAGACATCAGCTCTTGAATGGAGGAAGATGATAGATTTCGAAATTATGTTTTGTCCAGAAATATAAGCTGTGAAGCTCCAAACAAGAAGTTGCTGCGGTTGTATCAGGGATTTTGATGATTTTTCCCCAAATTTAACATCGAAAATAAGCCAAAACCTATTTTTTCTTTCCATCTAAAAAACTTCGTTTTTTGTGTGTGCATTTTCTGGATCTTTACCTTAAAATTTCCAATCGATACATTTAAGAAACTGATTTTACAATCTTTTTGATGTCAGTAACGAAGGAAATGTCGAACTCAACCTGATCCCTGTGCCCTAATAGTTGAATTGATGGATAAAAATACCACTGTTTTAGATGGAACAATAACGTTTTAGTCAATTTCATCAATGATTTAAATGCAGCAATCCAGATCCCAGTTTGGTTATTTTTCGTTTAACTTTTGGTCTCCCTCAATGTCAACAGTCGAAATTTTACGTAGAAAATTCTCATCGAGAAAATGGTAATTAAGTGAGCGTTAACAGGTGATCATAAATCCGCGGTTAAGCAACCGATCAAGTTATGTTTTCTTTCATTCGATTCAGGCCTGTCAAACACTGCACCTTTCTTACTCAATTTCGTACAATCATCAGAATAGGTGAGCAAACACTGCTGGTGCAGAAAACACGACATATTTGTCATATAAACCTGTCTAGTTAGATTTTTTCTATTTCTTGGATTTTTTTCGGTCCTCAAATTTTTCCAGATCAATTAAAGTGAAAGAGATAGGCTCCAGCTATCCATTACTTCCCACCTTAACGATCTAATCTACTCTACAATGTGGAGGCTTGCTCCAAAAAAATTTAAATACGATTATAAATTTTACATTTTGAACGTAAAATGATAAAATGTGCTTTATACTTGCCTTTGTTTTGTCACAAGGGATTCCACTGCTGTAGGTGAATTCTCTCCTCACACCATCCGGATCGACATATCCGTATTTCCCCCTAGTGACACAGTCGGTGCCGATCGTCTCTTCCTTGAAACTACCATCGTCGTTTTCGTATCCCCAGGTAATGCTGCCGTCGGGGTTGTCATCTCGGTATTTCTTCAGCACCTAACGATCGGTAATAATATTGCTGTTATAAGATATTATCAATGGACGGATCGATTTTTAGTACATGTAGCCGTAGATAATCTAAATCAGCATGTGTTGATAAAGTAAATTGGTATTAAAAAATCTAGCTTTTTCATTCAAATAGCTACTTATATTCAAAAATCGTTGGGTTGAAATGATTATTATGGCGGACAGTTAGAACGATATTATTATTTTTTTAAACAGAATACTCCAGCTTATTAATATTTTCAGTATTATCTTATAAACACAGGTATATATAACAACATCCTATCATCAAATATTTCACAAAAACAAATGGGATTCAGCAGGATTATGTAGGCGTCAAGGAGACGGGTCAGTAGGATTTCAGGAATGCGTTGCACAGGGGCTACCATTTATTGAATCGTTCAATATTCAATATCACCAAAATTGAAGCAATATCAAATAGAGATTGTGAGTAGTCCTCGCTACTAAGATTCGAAAAAAGCTAATGCGCTGCAGCGATTATTTATCTGAACGCAACGAAATTGTTATGGGGCCAACTAAAATGCAATCCCCTATAACCAACCAAATTTGCGTGTTCTTTTAGATCTAACCAAAAAGTTACGGATGCCTTTAGCGAAGCAAGGTGCAAATTGTGTAGACTAAGGTTGTAGTCCTGTTTATAATGTATATTATTTATTGCTATTGCAGAACCACGACATACCTGATCTTTTGAAATACTTTGGCGTACAAATATTAAACCCGTCCATCCAATTAAGAGAGTATAATAATGACACTATGAGTTATACCCGTACCATTAAACTGACGCTCCCTCACAGGGGACGAAAGGACTGAAGTTTTTTCATCTTCCCTCCCCTCGCCCCCGCAGGGACAATTTCGCAGGATTTGCCACCTAATTTAGGATAATTCATTTCTTGACCTGCGCTGTTAGGTATATGTTAAGCTATAAGTTACAGTTCAGCTGAATTAACTAACCTGAGAAGTAGGTTTTCTTTGTCTGGTGGTCGTGGTATCAGATGCCTTGGAGTGAGCAACTTCCTTTTGTGCTGGCCTCGCGACTTGCTGCTGTCTGTTGTACTGCTGCTGAGCGTATGGCTTCGGCCTTGAAGGTTCCTGCCTTGTCACGGTTTCTTGCTACGGAACATTATGCTGAATTAGTCGAGATTAGTAGCTCTATAGCTTACGAAAAAACGAACAAAAAGTTAGCTTTCTCGAAAATATTTCGGTAATGCATAAATTATATGTTGCATGAGACATACTCGTATATGATTAGTATGCAGGGCAGAGATAGTTAGATAGTATGTAGAGATAGAGAGTTGGGCGTAATCGTAATCATAATTACAATTTCGATTACAATCATAGAGTTTTAAAGTTGTGATTACAAATACGATAATACATGATCACAGAAATGGGAGATATGATTACGATTAAGATTACACTTATGATTACGATTAAGATTATGATTACATTCGTAATCTCAGTTTTTCTGTCATTATATTCTTAATCACAGCGTTTTTCAGTATAATTTTGCGCAAACATTTTTTATTGTCCAAGTCAGTCGTTGATAATGCTGTTTTGGCAGAAATTCTACTAAAAATTATAAATGTAACGATTTTTGACCGTTTTTAGCCATTTGTAATGATTTTTTAAGCATATTTTTTGGAATTTAACCAATTTAACGTGGTCATAAAGTGCTGGCCAACAAACCCATCCTTTAATTTGGAAAGCTTGAATTGTTTGGCCCAAGAACGGGATTTTTATCTCAATCCTATGGGGAGTTATCGTCTGGACTGACACACACACACACACAAAGTGAACGAAATAGGTATTTATTTATATCATAAAATTAAGTAATAAGTAAGTAATCAAAATAAATGGTGAAACGAATGAAATTTATTAATTGTGCTGAAATTCCAGTTACGTGGCAAGGCGAGTCTATTCAATGAGAAGTTCATTTTGTTCCTCGTCCATGACGTTCTGCACCCCAAAATCTACCAATTTTTGTTTTCCCATTGTTTTGTATAACAGTAACCGAAATCAGCGCTGCGCATGACCTCGCTGGGGAGACCCCAAATCCGCTTTTCCTATCACCTTGAGCCTCCTCGAAACATTGGCTCCGTTGAGCTTCAACTCAAAGTTGAGCTTCATAGGTTGAATAGCAAAGATACTAACACCGGAGCCTACTCAGGTGATCTAAAGGGTTTCTGACTATAATTTATTTCAAAATGTTCCAAGAGGCCTCCATTTCCAATTTTAGCTTTATAGGTTTAATATCAAAGAACTTAGCTCCAGATCTCACTCAGCTGATCTGGGGGTCTTGACTTCATGATTCGTTTCTAGACGTTCCATGGGTTCTCCATCTCAAAAGTCAGTTTCATAGGTTGAGTAGCAAAGAAATTAGATCCGCTGCTACTTTAGTCTTGTTTTTTGGTGACAATATTTTTTTACATTTTTCACTTCTACGGCCGGGTAAAAGCGTGTTCCACGCTAAAACATATTCGAGACTTTTCTTACCCGTAAAAAAGCTTCAAGCACGCGTACCACCCCCCTCTGTTTTATTATGTTAGTCAACTGTCAACAAATCACCAAGAAATGATTGTTATGACAGATTCCTCTTTTTTGTGTGGCAAGTAGTAAGGCGTTCAGAATATCAATTTTCGGATATCTCACTTTGTCAACTACACCTGAACGGCTCAACCCACAAAAATTGTTTTGGTATCTTTTGATACGTGATAGTAAGTTCTATCCGCTTGATCCGATCCCAATCTCATTTCACGTGTAAAGTAGTTCCGTATATCAGGGTTTTCCTTACTCAAGAACTTGTATACCGGGGCAGAGAATGTTATGGAAGTTCGAGCTGACGACGAAGGAGGAGGTTCGTAGGGGTTTGCTGTAGCCTAAATGTTAATTCCGAAACTTTGCGATGATTTTGCTGAAACCTGCATCTAAATCGGTCAAGCCGTTTGGACGTGAATCGACCTTACGCAGGCAGACAGACATACAACTGATCTCTTTTATATAGAAGGATTTTCAGCTAGCATGATGTATTTAATGTAAACTTAAAACCAAAATTACCTGCTGTTGTCGGGTTGGTTGGGGTCGGGAAGGCCTGAAGTACTGTTGCTGAGGTTCTTCTTCGGCTTGAGGCTCAGGTTGAGGTCGGTACTGCAAATGAAGAAAAAACACAAATTAACAAGTTGACAACACAAAACGACAATAATAAGAAACTAGGCATTTAGAAATATACAAGCGTAATATCATGACATGATTCAGTCAAAGCACTGGACTTCCAAGAAACCATTGGATAAAAACAGCAGTAGAAAATACCACGTAATACTTTTTGTCTCGCCATTTCGTATCGTTTTGGCTCTTGGGACTGTAGCTAAAGCATGTTTCATGCTATTGTCGTCATACGCACGTATACATTTGCGCATGTTTCCTAAATATTCTTTTGACATTCTACCAGTTGGTGTTTACACAACAAAAAAACGAACAAAGGATTGAAACATTATATACATAATACAATTTTAAGGCATCTACATGGAGGCGCTGCTAGTTCTGGATAAAATGGATTGCGGACAACGGACAATGACCTCGGGATTCAAACAAAATCTGGCGCATTCCCAACAATGTACATCTCAAGGTCCATCGTGTTGCACCCGTCAATGGATAGGTACGCCATAAAATCAACATTATCATTCGATATAAGGTAATCGTTGTGTTGTTATTGTTGTACTGTGTATTTTTGTTGTACTGGGATATTCAATTCAACATAGGTAGAATGCATGATAAAGCACCTACTCGTGTGTCGTTAATTCAAACCCATAACAGGGCATCAAGATGACAATCATAACTAAGTTTTTGCTATGGCTCCACAAATTGTGGAATCTATTTTTGGAATGCTTTTTCTTCTTGCTGAAATTTCAATTAAAAAAAAAAAAAAAAAAAAAAAAAGTGCTGTTTTGAGCCACCCAGAATCATATAATTTTTTTTCATTCGGAAATTCGTTTTATTCATTCATTCTAGAACCATTTCAGACAGTATCTGATGTAGTGTGCAATGCCGGAGATTCATCAGGACAGACCAAAACTTCAGGGTTGGGAACACGGTTCACAACAGACCAACTACAAGTTTCACTGGTAAAAATAATTGTCAGAGCTGTATTGCATTTTTCTACAGTTGGAATCGGAATGCCCAACGTCTGCTACAGTTTTCTCGTCATCAGACATTCCTCCCCTATATCCATATTTCATTGACCTACTTTAATTTCCCAAATTCATCATAATTCATGGGAGCCGTAAAATAGTCAGTGAACCAGTATCAATGACATCACCCACCAAGGAGTGATACCTTATCTTATCATCGTCTTCTCCAAGTTCTATCTCCTTCCTTTGTTCACGCCTAGCGCCCTCCATGGAGGTGGCTGCTTGGAGGTAACACTGGCTTTAGTAAAATAAACTATGTACAATAAAAATTCCATGTAAATGAGAAGTTTGAAGCAATCGAATGTGATGGACAGAATAAAGTATGTGGTGGGTAGTGAAAATGGCGACTAGGGGCTTGGCAGTATAAAGCTAACAAATTAATAAAATTCACCACCTTCAAGATTTGTTTTCTGGTAGACTCGTTTCGAATAAAAAATTCAGTTCAAGTTTAACAATCTTCCGAGTGCTTCTTTCTTCGGGTATTTAGAAACATTACAAGAGTGAACTGAACGAAGCTTACAATAAGGAAGAAAGCTCCCCCACCCTACTTGGCAGAACTCTTTCGACGGAATTGCGTTAAAGATGGTAAAAATGAAGATATGATAGTTTCTATATTTTTATCGAGAAGCTTTTGTAATAACAGTGAAAACGAAAACATGACTAATCGCATCTAAAATTAATCTTCCTTGAGCCGTACTGAAAATTAGATTATACAGCAGTACAGGAATTTTGAGTTGACATGATGAACCTGATGCAGCAAATGAGACAAATCTTATATACCCATATACACACCTGTTGTCTTGTGGGAACAGGGAAGTTTTCCAAATTTGAGAAAAGCTGCGGGGACGGCTGTGGGGGCGGAAGAGTTGGCTGTGGGGGCGGGAGTGCCTGAGGCGTGGGGGATGGCGAGGGGAAGGTAGAGAGCTCCTCTTCTTCTTCATCCTCTTCATCTTCGATGACCGGCCTTGGGGAAATGTGCTGCGGCTGAGTCAGAACAGGCGCTCGCACCACTGAAATGGGCGACTCCTGGTACAGCGGTCTGCAAAATTAAATCAACATTAGTGACGGTGATTGTATATCAAGTAGGAAACGGTGATCTGATCAGTTGGAGTTTACCAAATGGAGAAAAACCTTAAAATACAAGCTAGAACACAAATGCTCACAAAATAGCATAGCTGGCATTTTCTCCTATTTGTTGAAATGATAAAACCGTCGGAGCTTTTGAATGATACAAGCCGCCAAAGTACGAGTATATGCAAAGCAGTTGCCATGGTTAATTTCATTCCGGTCTCATCTCCAGAAAGTACAGCTTCTAAAGTCACAATCACAATCACAAATTAATGGTTCTAACCAGAATCAAACACTTCTCACTTCACAGAATCAAAGTGTATGGCATTTGTTAATTCGATTTCATAGATCGTGTAGAAATCGCAACCTGTTTCATTTATGTAGCTACTTTAACAAAACATTTCCTTTCAAAAAAAGCTCTTTTAGCTGTAAATTTTCAGCCAGAGAATGTCACGGAATATAAACCCCGTCGATTTTCCAGTGCTTTTGAGGAAGAACTGTTAGGTACATCCCTGATTCTCACATAAGTAGTTACATAGCTCTTACTTTATCACATAATCTTCAGCTACGAAAATTCCCCTCCATGTCTTACTGCTCCATGAACAAATATTTGACATCTGTTAACTAAAGTAACTGATCGCAACATCATTTCTATTTTAATCCTATACTGAATTTCGAATTGTAACCTGTAACTGGTGGATCGATTCGATAATGTATAGATGTCCAAAAAAATGATATTTGATCCCAAAAATTGATATTTTACCCGTTCAGTTAGGCTTTACGTAGATAGCTTCCGAGGAGTCCAGAAGATACTGCGGGACCTCGAATTTTTCAGGACGTCTCATTGATATTCAAACGCATCATATAAGAGGGCATTTGGCCAAAAAATAAAGATGCAAAAGCATCAAGAGTGAGTGATTTTCCATCGTCAGATACTTAACCAGAACGAACATGATCTGTTCGATGAGTCAGTTGAGCTCCGAAGTCGATGCTCAGGCTTTCATTTAGTCGGCGTTTCCAACTTTGTATTCACGATTTATTGTAAATGAAAACATTTGTAAATTGCCATTGATTGGCATTCCAATGACTTATATTGGCCTAGTAATATTTAAGATGCAAATGTATTTTCTAACACTCCACATGCAATACGACCCAGTGCAAAGGAGAAGTTGTACACTTGATCTTCTGATCGAATCACAGTACTTGCCCTTAAGATAATAAGATAAGACAGAGTGTTTTGCAATAATTATGATCAATAATAACAATTCATGGGTAAGAAATAAAAATTAAAAATCTTAAAGTGAATAAGTAATGTATGTACATAACATGGGTGAGAAAAATTAACAACATGCCTGTTTGTACAACATAACTTGAAAATATTATCATTCCAACATGCTCAAAATACATACCAGGTATATTAGGTTTAGGGGCGTGGAGTTTATGTACACATACCTACAGTTGGAGGGTAATGTCGAGATTGCCCTAATCATATAATACTATGCTGAATGAAAACTCGGATTTTTTTTTTTTTTTTTTCCCCCTTCAAAGTGTGATGATTATTAGTGCGCATGGTTTACAGTGAAATTTTGGTAAGCTAATTCGGAATTCATTTGTAGTCCATGCATCACATCCACAATATACATCTTCCAATAATCGACCAAGCGTTTCTTTTTCAAACAACTGTTTGGAACCTACTTGTCCCAAATTTTACCATCTTTGTCTTGGTGTAAACATTGAGATCATATGCATATGTCATCAGTGAGCTTGTATCTGATTGATTTGTTAGAAGATTCTCTAATAAATCAAGGTATATCGTTAGTTATAAAAGGAGAATTGGGATAGGTATAAAGGAATTTTGATCATCTTTCCTTTCATATTTTAAACAGGTACCATATTCCAACCTGAAATGGCCAAATAAACATTTACCCTGTAGTCCATATCACAGGCCTCCGAAGCTTAGACGATTTGTTTAGCTTTAATAACTATGTACCTCTTTTTTGCATCCAAGGATTAGCTGCCTAGGCATAGCGAAATTTTTCTCTGGTTTTATTAAGTTTGGGATTCTAATATATTCTTAGGGATAACCAGACTTCGGAGACCTAGGATATTGGTTACCAGTAAACGTAACTTTTCTGTATAGGTTTTACTAACTTCAGAATGGGTAAACAATGCATGAACTACATCCTTGGCTCAATGTTTCATTAATAAAACCAAATTCTTACGTGGTGTTCAAAAACATTAAATTCCACGCATTCCCAAGCAAAAATTAAATCTTCTCTAGAGAAACCCAAGCCAAAAGCAAACTGGATCTTGATGATTGACTAGGAAAAATTAATGAAAGTTTGGTTCTCTAAAGATTCTAGAACTTATAGACCTCGGGAGAAATTCTAGGATTCAGCTCGGAAACATGAAAATCGGCACGCTCACTAAGAACGTTCCTGAGACTGCTGTGAACATGGATGAAAAACGGAAGTTAATAAAATACGATGTCTATTTCTACGAAAAGTTAAATTTAACTCATTATTTTCAAAATTGATTGATTCATGATCCATCCGTCAGACTTTTATGGCCAATGTCGTTGTCAGGGTGAGACGGATATAAGGTGAAAAATTCTTCTCTGAGTTTCTTTATTGGCACACAGGCCACCCGACCTTCTTGGAGGAAGGGTTACCTTTCAATTTGATTTCCTTTTTTTTACATTTCTTCTCCATAAATCAGTAAATTTCATGAATCCACACAACACAAAATTGAGCTTCATCATCTCTGACAAGTCAGAGCTATAACCGCAGCAGAAAATCCTTCATATTTCGACTCAAGTTTCAACATCACACAAGACAACCCAAGAAGTTAATCTCAGGACTGGCAGCAATTCCTCTGGAAATTAAAGAAATTAAAGATCCCCCCCGGAGACTGATGTACTTGACAGTGCAGCAGAGGCGGATGAGCGATAGAGGATACTAGACAGAAACGGAGAGGCCTGAAGATGACATTTTGATGTGGAAAGCTTGCCAATAAAGAAACTCAGAGAAGAATTTTTTCTGCTTATATCCGTCTCACCCTGACAACCCTATTGCTCATTATTTTCGTGAAAATAGACAAAGTTCTTCATTGACTTTTGTTTTCTAAATAGAAACTGATTTCCACAACTTCGTCGCTAGTGATTTAGTTCGTATGCCATAATTATTTCTTAACAACCTAAATGAAGTAGAGCTCAGGCAATGAATGATCTTTACAATGTTAGGAACATTAGTTTTTTTGCAATCCTTAGTTAGTTCCATTTCCACATCCTCTTTTAGTTCCAGTTGTTCCTCCATTGCCTTCTTGGGTTAAAGACTCTCTTTCAACGTTACCTCGGTTGCGGTGGCCTCGACTGCAGAGGCTGATCTGGATTCAGTGGAAACCTCCTGGGTCCTGCTCGGAGGCTTTGGCGACGGACTGGTGCATCCTCGTAATCTCTGCTACTGTCAAAGTCAATACATCCTAATTCTCTGCCAAATTTATTATATTTCCGAACAATAACGGTTATTAATAACCGCGATCGTTCAGTTGGTTATTTCACAAAATCTCCAAAAATTTGGTACATGCAAATCGGGGTTTGGTTAAATATAATTTTATTTATTTTTTCTTCTTGGGAATCACAATTATAAAATGTCCAACAAATTTTAACAAAATGTACAGAATGCTGTGTATGGTTACATCGTTATACCACCATTGATGCTTTTATTAATAGTTTTCTAAATGAAAATATTAAAATTCAGTGATTCTGGTTACGGATCTTGGTTCTGGTTTTCTTGAGGTAATAAATGGTTCTAAAGCTCATTGAGAAGTTAAGTGATTGTTGATTCATGAGAAGTAAATGGGCCAACAAACAATACACTGCTGGAAGACTTTTGAAAGTATTACTTTTTCCACCTTTGGAACTCATTATTGTAAGGCATAATCCACATCATCGTACAACGTGCGTACAGTGAATTTCACGCTTTCTTATGAGAGATATTCTTTGTCATTTGTGCAAAGTTAATTCTGATTTTTGGAATGTAGTACCTTCATTCAGACAACAGAAATGCCAAGTGTGTTATTTTTAACTGCTCAAAACTGTCAAACAATCAAGATCATTGTTTTGGGCGCATGTTGAATTATTTAATTAATTTATTATTCGAGCCTTTAAGAGATTTACATGCAGTATTTACCTGGAGGGTTGTCTAACTTGGAGTGACTGCTCCAACAGAGGCGGCGGCAATCTCCTTGGGCCTCCTCGGCTGGTTTGCCGCTGTGGTTGATCTTCGAGGACTCTGGAAACGGGTCGGCGTCTGACGGCTGGGCGTGAGCCTCCGGCGGGAACGGCTCCGGGAATCACAGGTCGTGGTGGGAGGGGCCCGTCATATTGGGCGAGCGCCACTGATACGCATGTTCCTACCTGCAAACAATGGGCCACATTTATTATTATTAATTTATGTTTTAGACAATATGAATGTGAATTTACAAACAGTAATAAGTAAATGTAAAATATTATAGCAGAACGTCAGGCTGCATACGATGTAACAGTGCAAGTTGTAACAGCTATCAAAAACTGTTACGGTGATCCTTTCAATGGAACCCACAACGTGTACGGGTCCGCTTGCTCTTGATAGTTGTTTATACTAATATCTAATTCATTGCTATCCCGCATACCTACTTACTTCTCTCTTCCCTGCGGTATTTCTTTCATCTTTAAAAGATGTGAATATAAGAAACTAATCAATCAACAGGCTAGATAGAAAACCCCCCTGATTAACTTTCTTTTGGAGCGACATAAAGAAAAGTCTAATAAATATCCCAGTGATTGAAATCTTGTTCTACTTATTTAACCTGAGTCCCAAAATTACACCGAAATATTGGAATATACTATAGAAGCTCAACAATTTCGTTCACGAAAATCGGTAAATTGTCACAAAGTAAATTCTCAACCAGGATTTTGCATGTTGGCACATTACACTGGTCAACAAGTAATTTAATGCCGTGGAGTTTAGAACTGTTTCTTCATAATTTTGACGTGATGAATCCAGAAAGAAGCCCATTTCGCTCTATCAGCCCTCCAATGGGAAATATTTACACCCTTAGTACTATTAGGTATAGTATGCTGAAATCTCAAACAAGGAAGGAGTATTCCATTTTAATTTATGGGAGAATAACACCTTACTTTCTGCTTGTGAAAGGCATCATAAGAGAGCTTATTAATTGTCCTTCAAAGTATGAGAAATATTTATCAATTATCCAGCGTTACTGGTTAACTGACACGGCAAATTGAGCGAACCGTATGTAGCACATAATATATGTAATGTCAACGCTGTATCTCAAAAATGGTAGATGATAGAGAGAAAGGGCCTTGAAAATTGGAATCAACACACACAAAAAAACCTTGTATATTGAAAAATCAAACTTCCTTCTCCAAGTTTATTATCTATTTGAACATTTTATAGTATTGGTTCCCATGATGCACGTATTATTAACTGTAGCACACATTTTTGTTCATTGTATTTCATTAATATTTTTACAGCATTTAGAAAATATAGTTTTCCGTTTTTATAAAAATCTAACGCTAATTCTTCACTATTCAATACTGTCGTAACTTTGATTGAAGAGTTGAGGCGAAGTGAGCCTAGCTAATTTGAATTTGACTGTTCGATCTTGTCCGAACCCTGACTAACAAAACGTGTTGAACCTTGGATGATAAAATATGTTATACTGAACTTTACCACGGCAGGCGGAACTAGAGTCAAATTCAGGGCAACATCCTGGTGCTCACGCCCTATTGAATGAAAATTATTAGTATACATACACCTAATATATATAAGAAGTCCCGGCCCAGTTTTCTCGCTCTGTCGGTCAGTGGAAAGGAGGATCTCTTTAGATACGGTGCTCTCGTCCCGTCAAACTGGAGTAGATAGGTAAGTATTTGGTGAGAGATCAATTCATGACAAAAGTTTGTTTAAGAACAGGCATTATTAGTGTGGTAAACATCACCCGAAAGGGGAAACCCTTCCCAGTGGCGTGACATAAAACGGAGCCGCCTGCCATTTTTCTACCAAACTGTAACCGGTTGAAGTTTGATCGTTTATCGGTAAAAACTTTTTAAGTTATAAGTTGAGCAACGACAAATACCATATAGCAGATTCGTGGGCATCATTTTTTAATAACAGTTGTTGCCCTGTGTTACTTTAAAAGTTACAATTCATAAAGTTATTGAACTATTCAGCCGAATTTCAAAAATTCATACTGCAAATTCTCTGTTCAGTTTCATGTATTGATTAACGATACTTTTTTATTTCGTAATATGGATGGGTACGTAAATAACAGAGAAAATTTAAGACCATAAATAATCACAAGGTTACTAGGGGCTTTCATGATGTATATTGATACATGTTGGCATCATAGACTCAAACAACAAATATGAGCTAATAACATATTTTCATGTCTTTGCTTTGGCATACAACTCGGAAACTGTCATGAAATGGAACATGGCGAGAACTCATTACGCAACGGGTAAACAAAGCGTGTTTGGTTGCTAATGAATGATGTTTACATTAACAGCTTCATATATTTTGTTGCTACGATTTCGACATCCATACTAAATTTATTAGAACTGGAGTAGTAAACAAGTATATGAAACAGAGAGCTACTACGTTCACTAACCTCATCACGGGAAAACACATCGAAAAACATATTCAACCAATATAACACATATCCATGAATCAATGTTTTGCGCGATATCGGCGGCAATTTGCATTTCTGAACCTTTTTATAGAGGCATGAAATGTATCGCTGTGTTGCGGACTTGTAAGCAAGCATTTGGAATAATTTTCCGAATAGAGAATAATAACACCTATAGTTTATTTAATTATTTATCTTAATTTTTAGCTCTGGGATCATTTCAAATTTTTTCCGATAGAAAGAATTTCACGCTTTCATAAATAATAGTTTCGAACAACCAATTGTGCTAGGGAGAGTATAGCTTCCTGATTTCCCATCCCACAAAATCGTTCGCCACTCGTTGGAAAGCTGTGAATTTACTTCACATGACTCCACATTTTCAATGAGCCAATTTCTTCCTCCTTAATCTCCTGAGAAGTCCTAGGTAAGTTGGTGATCATTAATGCATCCTATAAATCTATAAATCGAAGGGTTGCACATTTCTCAGAATGTTTTTTTAATATTTGTATAACCTTTTAAAATTTATCTTTTCTCATGATTTTTGCGTACAGCGGAGCCGTTCCTAGGAAAATGTAACTCCATCAGTTTTTGCAACAAATATATACAGCACCAGGTGGCTCCCAATGGCGCGAACCTCCGGTCCCCTTCACGCCAGGTTACAATTAAGATTAAATTCGTTTCAGAGAATAATTGGATTTTATCGATCGAAAGGGTAAACGGAGGATCGTGCGTGATCCCGAGTTCGATCAGGTTATGGGCAATTGACTTTTTCAATAAGTCGATGCTCGCTAAATTGATTGGTTCCCGTAGTTAGTTCAACGTTCTTTCCCGACTTTCTTTGCGGCACGTTGCTCAACGAAGCAAATAAAATACCACCGAAAAGAGATCCAAAAAATACAAGGACTAGCCTCCACCATGGAATATTAGTCATTAAGAGCGAAACCACCTGAACGTTTTAGTAATTGCCACATACTTGAAGCATAACAAAAAAATCCCCTAAATTTTCAGCAAATTTGAATTATTCATTTGATTTTAAAACAATTTTAGTTGTCTGCAGCTGATTCGAACACCTCTAATTCAAATTATCCCGTAATTCGTATGTACTAAAACCTCAGGTCCCGATAAAAACTCGCTCATTTCGAACTATTTCCTGTGTATTTCGATCACCTCGCTATCCGAAGTACGTATTGGGGAGGAAAGTCATCGATGAGCACAGTCAAACAGCTGGTTGGCAACGAGCGGCTAATCAGCTGTGTTTAAACAATAGCGAGCAATATGATTGCTGTTGTTTGGTACACCTTACCCATATACCCTTACAGTTACAGGCGAGGATATTCTACCACATATTGAAGTAGATGCAACCAAGGAGGACCAGAGAAGAGAAACTATTCAATCAATTTCCTGCAGCGATGCACTGAAGGCAACCTCTATCAACAATAACTACGATCGGAGTGAAATTTGTCAAAGCACTTCACACTGGTAGTGACAACCGATCAGGAACTCCAGGAAACCTTAAAATAACCAATGATATTTTAGTGGGAGTACCTCTTTGTTGGAATACACGCTTTGTGTCTTTCATGAAACAAACAAATACATTGAACATGACAATACAATTATAAATAGTAGAAAGATGCAATTGGTAACGCAGAGGTTCACATTTTCGTATTGGAAACTGCGGTATGAGTATCACTTTACCAGGTAATACTAAATAATTGCCAATCAACTATTTGATACTACCATGGCCTTTACTACAACGATTCCATACCATAGCTGAATAATTAATAAATTATATGATCTAAGAGTCTGGAGAAAAGAGAACGGAAATGGTCAAATAACAAGATCGCTGAAGAAATCAAAACTTCCAATCCGCTTGTTATAATATTTTCGCTCGGTATTGTAATCCACTAAAAAAATCCATTTATAGTTCAGAATTTTGTTCATGATTAAAATCACCAAATCAAACCCATAAAAAAATGCTGTAGGATAGCGAGTGGTTGGTCAGGAATGGTGACGTCTTTCAACTCATTGATATAAAATCTATAAAGTAAAGAAGTAATTAATAAAAATATTATTAAAATAAATAAAAATACCCACCGTGAAATACATGGATACCCTTATCATTCACAATCATATTGGATCATGAAGAACAGATTTTAATTTCAGCATTTTCAGAAAAAAAATTCGTTGTAAATAATATTCGCGATTCAACAAAGATTTTGGATTTGTAGCTTTTTTGTAGTTTTTTATTTATTTTTCGGCAAACATCAATGAAATTCAAGAACATTTTGCATACATTTTTGTGCTTAGGATTTTTATCCTAATAGAAATTTAACAAATTTTGCTTTTTAGCTATTTTTAGTGATTTTTAGAATTTTTTGAAATTTGACAATTTAATGGTGCTAAAAAAATCTGCCAACGAACTCATCCTTTCGTTTGGGAAATGCTAATTTTTGGGCTAAAACGGAATTTTTATCTCAATCCTAAGTAGAGTTATCGTCTGGAAGGCATATATATATATACATAAGGAAAATCGTAAACTCAGGATTGTTGTTTGAGAATGTTGAAAAACGGAGCAAACAATTTTCGAAATTTTGGTTTCAAAATTGTGGAGCCGTTGCAGTATGTTTATTATTGTTTTTATCCTGAAGAGAGATCAATATTTCAAGATATCTGATAGGTGACGGGTCCATTGAACTTAGGTCGATACCCGAGTAATTAGAGCTTGCATCCAAATACTCCAACAATACTATCAGTTATGGAACTTCCTCATTGTATGATGTGCTTCGCTTCATTGTTGAAGACTGCGTCATTGTTACACTCTCCGCAGACAACTTCGATAGCTTCACTCAAATAGCTACACCGTTAAATCCGGATAACGGGAACATGAATTATATCCCGTCTATGTTTTGGGAATGGAATCCCCCCTCCTCCTTTAATCCGAATTCAGTTGTATATAGTAATCATCAGCATTTAAAATTCAATCCTGCAGTAAGGAACTGTCTGGGCTTCACCTTTTTCGAGCCTAATGAAAAGACAATTGAATAGCTACACAACGAAAATAACAAGCAAGTAATACAAAACATGTATTCCAACGTTTCTATATATTAACTTCCAGGTATCCAGTAATCGGAATCACTATATGAACGGCCAAAACTTCATCGATTATTGTTTTAAAACTATAGGCATCTTGATAAAATCTCCAAATCGAGTGACAGCCTAATTTAGAATGAATAAGTATATCTATGCTAATTCCCAATTTAAAATTCCCAGTCGAGCGATAAATTTGTGTGATTTGTTTACACCATTTTTACGCAAACACATATATCAAACATTCTCGGTTCCTCACCACCGAAGGTCGAAAAACTTTGTGTTTGAGTGCAAAAAAAAAAAAAAAAAAAAAAAAAGTGTCCATTCAAAATGCAAAATTTCTACTGGCTTTTTGGGTTTCAGTTACAATCATTTCATTTCTGATCAATTTTGATTCCGTGCCAGTCTTGATGACTGTCTGCGTCAATGCCTTGTCAAACCAAACTATACTAAGTTTTACTATAATTTTGATGAATTTTCAGGAATTATGCGGGTTTTTCTTCCCTATGTTTTTCTTGGCGTTGCTAGAATAATTGCGAGAGCGCTTGCCGAACGTAAATTTCCTATAACGTCGATTT